>JAULJL010000004.1:25725671-26278171 GCA_030761205.1 Fremontodendron californicum | reverse complement strand
CAACTAGTACTAATCCTATATGTAAATATTTAAATCCTCTTCTATACGATCTTCAAACATTCTGTTTGATAATAATTGGAAATTAGTATACTCTTCAGTAATTGGAATAGTATCTTCTACTTGTTGCATAACCGGTTCTTAATAAAAAGTTTCCTTTCTTATAGATTTCATAATTAGGTACTTTAGGAATATTTCAATTTTTTAATCTTTTTCTACATCTTATTTTTTTTTTTGAATTTTGAATTTTTTCCAATTCTACTTTGCCTTAAGATTTGTCTACCTTCACCTTCATTTCTAGATTTAGATTTAGATAGTACCCTTAAAATTCATGCTATTTTATAAACTCTAATCATTTTTTAATCTTTTGGGGCTTAACTTAATCTGCTATCTATCAACGACTTACTCCTTTAACTGCCTTATATCAATTACTCAATGGAATTCAGTGGAAAACACGACTTGGGTGATAGTTAAATTTTTCTTAAGACCTAAAGTGATTTTGTTTACTTAATAACAAGAATTTTAAAGTGTTCATCTTTTTCTTAATCTAAGGACTAAAGTAAAAACTAATAAAATTTTTGTGGGTTATAATAAAATTTTGAATATTTAATGAATGTAAACTCTAAACCCTAAATCCTTTTTCTTTTCATTGATTTGATGGTCATGATGAATACTTTTTTTTATTTTGAACAAATGATCATGAAGACTTTACATGGATAAAAATTAAAAAAAAAAAAAAAAAGGAAGACAGAGATTGGTGAAGTAGAATTATGTTGAGATTGGGCATTATATATTCTCACCCTTTTCAAATGATAAGGGAACAAGCGTCACATAAACAGTATTTGCAAATGCTGGGGCTCTCTTTAATCATTGTAAATAAAATGATTGTAAACTTTATAATTTTGCTTTGAAATTATAAATTCCAACTTTATAGTACCCAAATTTAAAATTAAAAAACAAAAAAAAAAAAAAAAAAAAAAAAAATGAAGACTGAATGCTTAAAACAAAATAAATAAACTGAAAAAAATATATTATATAGAAACAAATTAAGAAGCTTTGATATTGGGAAAACAATGCGTGCCTTCCAAGAATAGCATCTAAACAGGAGATAAAAGGTAGATTCATAGGGCTATTTTCCCTAATTTTATTGCATTAAAAGGAGCCAAAAGAAAATTCAAAGTATTTGGAAAGCATGTTGAATGCTGTCAAAATTCCTTTTACTATCAATTGTATATTTGTAGATCACTTTTAAAAAAGTTAAAACTGATTTTTTGCACACCACTGTAATTTTTTTTCCTTACTCTATAATTTCCTTTTACTATCAATTAAATAAATTTTTTTCTTGGTCTATAATTTCCTCCACATTTTAATCTCATAGCAATAGTTGTTTAACCAAACATAAAGGAAGGAATTGGCCAAAAGAAATTAAAGGATGGAATCATGTAAAGTTTTCTTCTTATCTTTCTTAGTTCTAATTTATTTGAAAAGTTTAATTCATTTTGTTAAATGCCACATTTCTTGTAAAATTCAGGCAACAATTTATAGCACTTTACAAGTTATAACTGTAGACATTTAATTTTGTCCAGACCCCTAAACAATGCACGTTCTTCCTTTAACTCCCTAGAATTTCGAGATTCTCCCCAAATTCCACAATTTGGTTTCAAACACTTTGATTTGGAGGTCAATATAAAAAGGTCAACACGAAAAAGTCAACTCCAAAAAAGTCAACCTCAAAAAGTCAACCTCAAAAAGTCAAAAATCAAAAGAGTCAACTTTTTGGAAAAATCAAGATTTGAAGGAGAATTGAATAATGGTGAAGTAATCTTGATAATTGGAGATCCACAATTGAAAATGGAAAGAAGAATTGAAGGTGAAAAGACAAATTGAAATTTTCAATTTTGGGAATAAATTGGAAATTCCAATTTTGGGAAAAATTATGTAAATAACCAAATTTGATAAAATTGAAGTTTCAATTTGAGAAATAATCAATAAATAGAGGTACCTCAAGGTCCAATTTCAAGAGGAATGAAAAGATGAGCTAATTGGAAGATAAATTGGACAAATGGGAAACTTCAAATTTTGGAAAAAAAGTATGGAAACGATCTAATTGGATAAAATTGAAGCTTCATTTTGAGAAATAATCAATAAATGGAGGTAACTCAAGGTCCAATTTTAAAAGGAATAAAAAGAGAAATCATCTGGAAGAAGAATTGGACAAAGGTGAATAAATTAGAAATTGCAATTTTGGGAAAAATTTGTAATTTTGGGAAAAAGTATGTAAATGATCAAATTGAAAAAAAATTGAAAGCTTCATTTGGAGAATAATCAATAAATGAAGATATCTAAAGGTCCAATTTGAAGGATAATGAAAAGAGAAGTTAATTGGAAGAGAAATTGGAAAATTAAGGACAAAATTAAATAAGTTCAAAATTCCAATCCTTGGGAAAAAATGGAAATGATCAAATTGAAAAGAATTCGAGTATAAAAACTGTGCAAAATGAGCTCAAATCCAATTCAATATGCGGCAACAGGGATGGAAGAAGAAAATCTTGAAAATTGGCCTAGTTCGGCAAATACAAAATTTTAGAGACTAAATTGTAATTTTGGAAAAATCCGGAAAAAATGAAATTCGAGCTCAAAAAATTGTGAAACTTTCCAGAATTAAGTTTTAGGATGGAAAGAAGGAAAGGAGAAAGAAAAAAAACCTAAATTGGGGCTCAAATATAAATAGGCTAAATTCGGGGACTAAATTGCAATTTTGGAGAAAATTCCGGAAAAAATGGAATTCGAGCTCAAAAATTTGCAAAACTTTCCAAAATTGAGTTTAATATTGGATAGGATCAATTGGAAGAAAAAAACCCCAAATTGGGGCCAAAATACAAATAGGCTAAAGTCGGGGACTAAAATGCAAATACACCAAAAAACGATGAGGGAACAAGTAGCAAAAAAAAGGCACTAGAACATCCTAGGCCATTTTCGGCCAAGAGATATAGAAAGAGGGGAAAATATGATCAAATGGCTAAGATGCAAAGAGGTGGATAACTTTCAGATGCAAAGAACATTAGCCACTTACACTTAGTACATTATGTGGCATTTTTGGCCAATGAGGTGCATTCTCAATGGCTAAGGATGAAGCTCATTGGCTAAGGAAAAGTGAGGCCATGTGATAGCCATGTGATATTGCCCAATGGCTAAAAAAAAGATGATCACATGCAATGTTGTGAGCAAAGGACATTAGCCATCTTATTAAGTACATGAGTTGGCATTTTTTGGCTAATGAAGAGCCCTCTTGGTGACTAGGCAAGAAGGCCATTGGCTAGCCAATAGATGACATTTTAATGTGTAAGGATGGAACATTATTGGCTAGGCAACATGATGAAGCCAAGTGACTAAAGAAAAAACAAGATGGAGGGTGGAGATGAAGGTGATTTTCAGCCAAGGGGTTATAGGCAAGGGAGAGGCCATTTTTTTTTTTGGATTCACTACCATTTTGAGAGCTAAAGGCAGTAGCTAAAATCACCTAAGGAGAAAAGGAAAGGAAGAGAGGAAAAGGAGGAGGAATGAGGAGTTTGAGAGCTTTTTGGTGAAGCTATACTAGGTAGCTTCCTTTTCTTTTCTTGTTCATTATTTCCTTTTTCATTTTCATGTTTTTTTTCCTCTTCTTTTTTTTATGTTGTTTTTCATTTCATCTTCTTAAAAACAAGGTTTCAAAATGTTTTTCTTAAAAGCATTTCTTTTCCTTTTCTCTTTTTCCAAAGAGAGCAAAGTTTACAACCTTTTCTCCTCTATTTTTCCACTTGGTCGAACCTAAGAGGCCTTCATTGTGCTTGTGTTTATTTCATGCTTCTTGTTTGTCATTTTGATGTGGGTTGTGCTATTGTGGTAGGGTATATTCTTCCTTTTGGTTTTCTTTAAAAATGAAAGGTTTTGAGCTTGATAATCTTGGTTTGTACCAAGTGATGGTTTGAGCCATATTTAACATCCAAGAGGCCAAACTTTGAGCCAACCTTATTTTTCATGATTGTTTACATTTCCTTGCTTATATATTGTAGTTTTCATATATATATATATATATATATATATATATATATCTTGCTAGTTGTGTGATTTATATTGTTTATTTCTCTTTAAAATTAGGGATGGCAACGGGTCGGATATCTGTCATTTTCTATATTATCCAAATTCGAATCCGCAAATCCGCTTTGAAATCCGAATCCGTTTATTATCCGTAATAATCTGACTATTACTATCTGAATTCGAATCTAAATTAATTAACATTATCCGCCGGATATCCGTATCGGCAAAAAATCCGAATCCGATAAGTCAAAAAAAAAAATTTTTAAAATTATAAAATCAAATAAAAATTAATTTTAAATTCAAAATCACTCATAATTAACAACAAATAAATTCTAAAATACAAGAACAATAACTTAAATAAGAAAATAACAATTCCAAAATACAAAAAACAACTTCGGTAATACAAGGAATTAGTTCAATAAACTAAAAGTATTTGTTCCATAAACTAAAAACAAACATAAAACTTAGTTATTTCAACTATGAAATATTACTCCTCTTCCTCAACAACACATGTGCTAGCTGAATCTCCAACTGAATTGGATACTACATAAAGAAAAAAATTAAACATTAATTTAACTCTTGAGATGAAATATAATAGATTAAATGTTTCTTTTTTAATCCTTAAATAAAAAAATTGAATATTCTTATTATGCTATTTTATATTGAATGTTTTTTTTATTATGCTATTTTATAATGTTAAAAAAAATAAATCCTTAAATTTTATATTTTTATTTAAATAAATTAATAAATATTAAAATACTAAAAATACTAAAAAAATTGATAAATATTATTAAAATATTTTATATTAATATTCAAATCAAACATGATTTAAAAAGTTATGTTCAAAACTTTGATCCTAATCAAGTCAAACACGTTGAATGGAACACGATTAGACGAAATGCATACAATATTTTTTCATTCAATTTAGAATAAAGTACATAAAATAGGTAATTGAGAATGATATGTGTATTTTATTTAGACCTACCAATACGTGTATTCATATCGTTCATGATCATGTACTTTAACGTTTCATAATCGTGTTTAAGGTATTATTTATTAATATAAATTATGACACATTAATAATTCATGTTATATAGATTTTGACACGTTCGTGTATTCATGTCGTGTTTGTGCTATTTTTATATTGTGTATTAATTACTCGACTCGTCGCCATCCTTAATCGTATTCATGTCGTGTAAACGGTTTCAAAGAAATATATATACATATATGTATATAATTTGTTAAGGTTTATACATTTATATAAAAATATCATGTTTATTTAGAATTTATAAATGTTTAACATATATTAAGTAATTTAATTTTATAATTATTTTATCATTATACTTTTATATTGTCCATTAAAATTAAAGAATAAAAGATGAAAGAGGATTTTATGTATAATTTTTTAAGCTAATAAAAGTTTGATTATTAAGATTTATACTTAAAAACATATATATATATACAAATATTTATGTCGTATTAAACAAAATTTGATTTTTTATTGTCCAATGAAATTAAAGAATAAAAGACGAAAAAGGATTTTATGTATAATTTTTTAAGCTAATAGGAAAATATAGTTTAGTAAAACCGGGTTTTTTAAGTTAAAACAAGCTTTAAAACTAGTAAAGATTTAATTTTTTTTTTTTTTTACAAAGAGGGAGTGGCTTATTGAAATCATTAGCTACTATTTAGAGGTTGTTTTCATGGTTATTTTAAGTTTAAAAATATGATTTAAGAAAGTCGGGTCATGGTTGGTTAACCCGAGCTTCAAGAACGAGTTAGAAATTTGGTTTTTTACCCTAGATGTCATTCGGCCATATTGGCTTTTCATTCAAAATTTGCATTTTTTACTTATTTTGGTTTTCAAAATATTTGCATCGAGACTCATTTAGAGGTATTCAGATGTCAAGCCATCGCATTTGGATATCTCTTAATCCGAGCCAAAATTCGTGCCCGTCCTTCAATTTTAAAGTTCAACTTAAGTTTCTTTCAAAGGTATTAGGATATCTCTTTAGGTATTTCGATGTCCTCTCTTCGAGAGAGAAACACATTTCGTTTTCATGCATAGCATATTTTGAAAAAGTGTTTTTAATTAATTTGGTATAAAAACGTACTTCTTTCGGTTTCCTAGACATTTGACGAGAATTAGTTCTTAATTTTTGCCGGGTTTGCCAAGGAGGTTAGAAAATTATTCAACGCACATGTTTATGAAATCATAAAGTATGGTTTTCATTTTATTCGAAATTATGTACATGTCATGCGAAAAGATATTTTTCCAAAGCTTTGCCGGGTCTGTCGGGGAGTTCGGTAAAATGTCCCGACGCATGCCATTTATATAATTTCACACAAAAAGAAAATTCATGAAAAAGAATTTTTAAAAAAATGATGTGTGCTTATTCTATGTACATGCATATTCCATGATGAAGTCATTTAATAATTGATGTCTACATTTGCCATCTTGATCATGATAATTCTAGATTCATGAATATTTCATGATAATGTCATTTTATGATTTGATATTCATGTTACTATTTTGATCATGATGTGTTGTTGGATGTGAATATTCTATGATGATGTCATTTTATGATTGGTGTCCATATGATCTTTTTATGCCATGTCCATGCCATGTCATAATAAGATTTTGCCATGCCATGTCATAAATTCCTTTGCCATGTCATAATGAAAATGTTCTCTATGTCATGATAATTATACATGTTGTTTGATTTATATTTATATCTTAGTATTAATTTGCATATCCATGATCATTTTTAAATGATTTTAGATGCATGAAAAATAATAATGATTTTTAATAAAATAAGGTTGTTCTCGAGTTAAAATAATTCATGAGTTCTCTGCTGGGTCTGCCGGGGAGGATATCATCAATAATCATTAAAAACGGAATATCCTTTTCCTAAAAAACAAGGGTGATTCGGAGAATTTCAAAATAAAATAAAATTTTTATGTTTTGCCGGCCCTGCCGAGAAATATAGAAAATTTTAGGTTAATAAATTCTGAATCATTCTCAAAGAATATGATTATTTTTAAAAGGGAATTATTTTTTAAAATATCGAAGCTAAATTCGACTTTAATCGAGACTTCATGATAACACGTTATCAATAAGGTACCTATCACACCCCAAATTCAGGGCATGTGACTGGCTAGAGACAAGGTATGCCCTGCCTCTGAAGCCCGAGTATACTCATTAAACCATATCAAACAAAATTTTGGCATAATCTTACCCTACATAGGGGTTTGCCGCTCAATCATCAACAACATAAACATCACCAAATTATACTAGGCCTCTAAGACCGTTATACGTTATACATCACTTAATTACATCCATTTACAAAATATACAGTACAAATTCATCATACATAAAATGCAGAGGACTCATGATACCCTAGTGACTGCAAAATTGTATCCCACCATCGCCACTGCTTATCACGTCCTGGCCAATCCGCTCACCACAAGTATATGAGCAGTTAGCTATCCGGAATCTGGGAAGAGCTGGGTCTATCAGAATCTAAAAAAGAATGAAAATAAATGAAGTGAGTCGAAAGACTCAGTGAACATAAAGTAACTAGGAAGAGTACTTGGAAGTTTCGTACTCCCTTTCTTAACTATTAAAGCATAAATATGACATATCATGTATGACTAATTAATCGAAAAGTAATATTTAAAAACTATTCCGAAACTTATAAAAATTATTTGTCCCATATGAAATCTTCTATGCTGAGTGCTAAATATCAATAGGCCATTGGCCAGCAAAAATCGATAGCGAAAAATATTTAGTAATCGATTTTACAATTATACTTCTACAATTATCATTTAAGAATTTCTCATGTATATATCATCAAAAAATCCCGGACTTATACCAGTCCGTAATATTTTTCATCCTGGAATATCTTGTCCATATCATCCGGACTCATCCTGTCCGTACAACAATAGCATCTCGGACATCACCTTATCCGTATAATAATAACATCTCGGACATCACCCTGTCCATATAATAATAACATCCCGGACATCACCCTGTCCGTATAGTAATAACATCCCGGACATCACCCTGTTCGTATACTAATAACATCCCGGACATCAATCTGTCCGTATAATAATAGCATCCCGGATATCACCTTGTTCGTATAGTATCAACATGATATATTAATTCTCTTATATCATGGAGTAATATATATATATATATATATATAAATATATATATATATATACTATGCTAGGAAACAATCTCTACACTAACATATTTCTACAATATCTAACTATCCTTAAATACTCAACCATCCTATATAATATCATTTATCAACCAATTTCACAAATTAATAACCATAACACCTCAAACACAATTCCATACTATTGTTTCTTTAATCCGACAAGTACAACCATAATCCGTACCTTGCCCAACATCTCAATTAAGCATATCCGAACATTTCAAATATCTCACATTCATTATTATCCAACTCCACAACACTTACCTCATGTAACCATATTAACACCACACTTACGCCTTTGACCCGCGTAAGTTCAAAACTTACCATTTTATAATCCGGGCAATCTTTCGTGTATCAATATATATATCAATCAACAACGCATATAAAACATCTCCTAGATTAACCTATATACTCACAGTGTTAGTCTAAGTGTTAAAGCGACACTTTTGTGGTTGTCGCCCCCGGGCCAATTCTGCAATATAAGTACCTATAGCATCAACAAAATATTCGGTGAATATTTCTCAACTACAGGACATTCAAATTCTAACTATTTATTCTAGTTAGCTACTATTCAAAATTTTCCAGCTTAAGAATTTTTACAAATAAACTCATACACTAGCTTGGGTCAAAATTCGGAGCAACAATCAACTGGAAAGTTGCTCACACAATAACAACAAAGCTAACGGTGGCCTTGGACAACCAAGGAAGGTGGCAGCACCACCTCATGGGCAAGCTAGGGTTTCGGCCAAGCTTGTTTTAGCCTCTAAATTTTGATTCAAAGCTATCCGATACTAATTTATGGTTTAAGGAGGCAGAGGAACACCTCCTGTAACGGAAAAAGTGGCGGCAACATGGTGGTTCACCACCACCAGTTTTCAGCCCATGTGATTTCTCATAGATAGAGAAAAATTCTTCAAAATCTAATATCAAAATCAAGCTTAGAACATGAAGTTACCTATGGGTTAGTGAAATCCTTGTAAAATTTGGTGATTTTCCTTGAAATTTGGAGGAGAGAGAAAGCTTTAGTAAACTTTAATGAAGGGTTTTTTTTTCTTTTTTTGTGAGAAAATGCCTAAGGCATAAAGAGCAAGAAGAAGACGTGATGTCTTCTTATTTTAGCTGAAAATTTATTGGAAATTATCTCATGTTCTTAATTTTGCCTAAGCTTGGTCAAAAGAGTTGACTAACTTTGACTTTTTGTACAAGCCCTACAGAACTTGATGTTCAAGATTTCGTTTTTCATTTTAATGCCAAATATTTTATCCAAATGTCATATTAACATATTATATAGTCATAAAGTCCATTTATACCATTTCCCGGACTAAAAGTGAAAAGGGATGTACAATGACCAAAATACCCCTGGTACATTTTTTCCGAATTTGATGCCGATTGTTGTTCTGATAATAAGAATGGATTCTATATCGTATATTATCATCATATCCACTCAATTTATCATATTTTATGAACTTTCCCCCTTCCTGATTTTAGTCTGAATTTTTTTAAACTACTTTAGGGTCAAATTGTTTAACCACCCAATTTAACCTCTAATTCTATAATCTATCATACAACTTGCATACCACATGATAGCCCGTCCTTCCTAGTGGCTTTTAAATGTGTAGTTCCGATCCACCATAATGTTATAGGAGACCCGAGTTATCTCTAGCTTACGAGGGTCTCATAGTACCGTTTTATACGGGCATAATGGGAGTGCTAATCCTTTCCCGTGACATAACCGTCTCTCGAACCCGCTTTTGTTTTTCTCTGGTTTTTTAAGCCCACACCTCGAAATTGGTTTTTCTTAAAATGTTTTAATTACTTTTAAAATGTTTTATAAAAATCGGTTTTAATAGGTTATCGATCACACCTAGCCAAAAAAGATCAGTGGCAACTCTATTTTTTCTTTTCGAGATTGTTTTCAAACCTCCCTATTTTATTTAAGAGGAACCAATTATTTTTTTTCCTCTTTTCTCCCTAATGTCACATAACGGGTGCCACGATGGGATTTTTTCTGTTATGACAATAACAATTTATATCCTATTCCTAAAAAAAAAAAAACACTTTTTCTAGGTCTTATATTGCAACACCGTACAATTTTTTTTTATGAGTTACATTTATAGGTAAAAGTGACAATTACAATCAAGCAATTTTCTATAAATAATATTATATATATCATATATACATCTATAAAAAAACATAAACCAAATTAACAAAACCAATTATATAAGAGTTGGAGTAAATCTACATACAAGAAATTTCAATCTGAGACTTAAAATTTTTAGGGTCCTCAATTAAGGGCGTAACTATAACTTGAGTAGTAGGTCACTTGACCCAATGAAATTTCACACTATAAATATATTAATTTAGGATAAATTTTAAATTGACATCTTTGAGAAATAAAATTAAGGATAGATGTAATAATAGAGATATGAAATTCAGGGGTCAATATTTAATTAGTGAAAAATAGAGACCACATATGTATGTAACTAATTTCATCCAGAAAAATTAATTAAATACGCATTTAATTACTCTTGTGGTTTCTATATGTATGTAGACACCAAATTTTGGTCGGGTGTCCTAAACATGGTAAGTTCTCTTTCAACTTCCTGGAATGCATAGAATTTCTCCTAATTCCACAGTTAGATCTCCAAGACTTTGATTCGGAAGTCAACATGGAAAAGTCAACACGAAAAAAGTCAACCACTAAAAAAGTCAACTTTTTTGGAAAATCAAGATTCGAAGGTGAATTGAACAATGGTGAAAAAATCTTGGCAATTAGAGATCCACAATTGGAGATAAAAGGAAAATTTGAAGGTGGAAAAGCAAATTGCATATTTCAGTATAGGAGAAAAGCATGGAATTTCTAAATTTGGGAAAAAATACGTAAACGATCAAATTGGATGAAATTGAAACCTCAAGTTGGTTTATGATCAATAAATAGAAGCACCTCAAGGTCCAATTTCACATAGATTTGAAGAAAAACTGGGCAAAAGTGAAAATTGGAAATTGCTATTTTGGGCAAAAGTATGAAATTTTGCAAATTTGGAGAAAAGTGTATAAATGATCAAATTGGACAAAATTGAAGGCTCAAAGTGGAATAAGATCAATAAATAAAGGTATCCAAAGATCCAATTTAAAGTGGAATTAAAGGAGAAGTCAATTTGAAGAATAATTGGAAAAATAAAAATTAAGTGAATAAATGAAAAATTCCAAATTGGGGGAAAACTATGGAGATGATCAAATTTAGTAAAATTGAAGTCCCATGTTGAAGAACAATCAATAAATAAAGATATCCAAAGGTCCAATTTGAAGTGGATTCAAAGGGAAAGTAAATTGGAAAAGAAAAAAAAAAAAAGGCAAAAAAGAGGAAATTCTCAATTTTGGAGGAAAAAGGGGGAAATAAAATCGGAAGGGAATTCGGATATAAAAATTGGAAAAAATTGGTCCAAATCCAATTCAATATATGAAAAAGGGGATGGAAAAAGAAAATCAAGAAAATTGGCCCGTTTCAAGTAAAACGAGGTTTCAGGGGCTAAAATGCAATTTTAGAAAATTCAAAAAATATAGAATCTGAGCTCGAAAAATTACAAAACTTTCCAAGAGTTTTAGGATAGGAATAAGGAAATGAGAATGAAAAAACCCAAAATTGGGGCAAAATGCAAATAAGCTAAACTTGGGGGACTAATCCGCAATTTTAGAGAATAATCCGAAAAAATGGAAAATGAGCTCAAAAATTATGAAAACTTACAAAACTGAGTTTAATATTGGATAGAATGGATTGGAAAAGAAAAATTCAAAAATGGAGCTAAATGAAAATAGGCAAAGTT
Source organism: Fremontodendron californicum (assembly GCA_030761205.1). Taxonomy (NCBI): domain Eukaryota; kingdom Viridiplantae; phylum Streptophyta; class Magnoliopsida; order Malvales; family Malvaceae; genus Fremontodendron; species Fremontodendron californicum. Next base: position 26,266,050 of record JAULJL010000004.1, on the reverse strand, counting down.
CGGGGGAGCCAAAATGTAATTTTGGAGAATAATTCGAAAAAACTGGAAATCAAGCTCAGAAATTATGAAAATTTTCAGAACTGAGTTTAATAGTGGATAGGATGGATAGGAAAAAAAATCCGAAATTAGGTCCCTTTTGCAAATAGATAAGTTTAAGGGCCAAAATACAATTTTATCGAAAAATCGAAAAAAAAGACCAATTTGCAAATAAAAAAAGAGGAATAGCCTGGAATATTCCAGGCCATTTTTGGCCAAAGAGAGAGAGGGGGCTGAGATATGTGATCCAATGGTCAAGATGGAAGATAAAGTAGATATTTTTAAAGAAAGGCCATGATTCTCTACTACTTGCCTATGTGACATTTTTTGCCAATAAAAGGCATTTTAATTGTAAGGATGGGAGATCATTGGCCAAGGCCATGTGATAGCCATGTGAAGACCATGTTAAATCCCTTTGATGATTCCAAGTGGATTTAAAATGCCAACTAGGAAGATATTTTGTCATTAAGCTACATGATCATGACAAGTGGCTTAAGAGAGGTTGTAGAGATAGAGGACAAGAATAATTGAGGTGGCATTTAGAGCCAATGAGAGGTTAGTAGATCTTTAACCTTAGGAGATAGCCATGAGGAAGGGGGACAAGAAATATCCATGTAGAAAGGATGTTGGGAGAGCATGCACAAAGCATGACTAAAGGCTAAAAGAAATGAGCATTCTCTACAAAATAGAAGGCCATTCGGCCAAGCACAAGGGAGAGGGGTTTTTTCATTCATTTTGACACACATTCACTACGTTTTGAAAGGAAGGGAAGTAGCTAAAACCTCTCAAGGAAAAAAGGAAAGGAAGAGAGAAAAAGGAGGAAGTTAGAGAGGATTTTTGGAAGCTTTGCTAGGTAACTTGCTTCTCTTCTCATGTTCTTCATTTCCTTTACATTTCTCATGCATTTGCTTCTTTCTTTTCTATGTTATTTTCATCTTTTCTCATTCAAAAACAAAGGTTTCTTAAAAAGGTTTCAAAAAGGTTTATTACTTCTTCTTCTCTTTTTCACAAAATATCAAAGTAGATAAAAATTGTCCTACATGTTTTTTTCTTTGGCCGAACTTGTAGTGTTCATGGTGCTTGCATTTTGTTCAATTTTGTTGCTTGCATGTTGGGTGTGGGATCTACTATTGTGGTAGGATAGATCTTCCTTTGATTTCTTTCAAAATAATAAAATAAAAAGGTTTGATGTGCTTGAGGATCTTGGTTTTACCAAGTGGTTGTGGTTAGGTAGGGCTATATCCAAAGAACCAGCCATTGAGCCAACTTTTATTTTTCTTTGATTGTTTACGTTTCTAGTTATATTTCATCATATCCATATGCTTGCTTGCTGTAAAAATGTGATTTCAACTTATTTCCAACTTGATTGTGGCTAGGATCAATCAATGGTCCATAGCCAAAATCCATTTTGCAAACTAGTTGGAAGAAAATAATATGTTACAAGTTGAGTATGATGATTTTGGGCAATGTTTTCACCATTTATATTTTGTCAAAACAAAAAAAAATAATAATTTAAGCTCTTTAAATACATCCTTCGATGAGTCCATGGTAATTTTTCCATAATTTTTAGAATCTTTTCTCAAGGTTTAAAAAATAGATTTCGGTAAAACTGGTTTTTAACTAGATATACTGTTTTAAGGCAACTTTAGCCTAAGATTATTTTGTCAAAATGAGAAACCTTTTTTACCTCACTGAGTTCATCATTTTCTAAGTCTAAAATGATTTTTCCAGATTTTTTTGAATTTTTTACAAAATTCTAAAAAATAGCTTTGTGAAACCGGTTCTTGGGTGGCTAAAACTAGCTTTAAAGTTAGCAAAAAATCTCATTTTTTTTTATCAAAGGGGAAGCGATGGCCGAAATCATGGAGCTACTGTTTTGGGATTTTTTCGTGTTATTTCAAAGGTAAAAAATTGGTTTTGTAAAAATAGGGTCATGGGTAGCTAATCTCGGTTTCCAAAAGTGAGTTGAAAAAACTAGATTTTTCACTAGGGCCATTCGGCCACCCAGATTTTAATTCAAAAATTTTGCATCTTTTTAACTCATTTTTGGTTTTCAAAAGATTGCATTTAAAGTTCTTTTAAAAATACTCGGATGTCAAACAAGGGCATTCGAATACCCCCTAATCCGAGCCAAAATCCGTGCCTGAAATCTCTCACTTTTAATATTCAACTTAGGTTTCTTCCAAAGGTAGTCGGACATGTTTTTAGATATTCGGATATCCTCTCTTCAAGAGAGAAACACATTCCATTTTCATACATTGCATATTTAAAAGTTTTTATTTAATTTAGTGTAAAAACGTATTTTTCGGTTTCCTAGACATTTAAACATATTTTATTTGCCGGGTTTACTGGGGAGTACGGTAATATTTTTCGACGTATGTCATTTATGTGATTCCTCACATGAAAAATCCATGAAAATGAATTTCAAAATAATGATGTATGCATATTTCATGATCATGCATATTCCATGATATCTACATTTGCCATCTTAATCATGCAAATTCCATGTTTATGAATATTCTATGATGATGTCATTTTATGATCTAAATATTCATGTTGTCATTTTTTATCATGGTGTGATTGTGAATATTCTACGATGATGTCATTTTTATGATTGGTGCTTATGTCATGTTAGGTAAGCCAAGTCATGAAATATTTACCATGTCATGAACCATATGCCATGTCATGAGTTACTTACCATGCTATGTATGCCATGCCATGAAATCTTTGCCATGCCATGAATGATATGTCATAAATTCTCTTGCCATGTCAAGAGCTATTTGTCACATCATATATGCCATGTCATGAGTTATTTGTTATGTCATGTATGTCATGTCATTAATTCCTTGTCATGTTGTAATAAGATTTGTCATGTCATGAGATATTTGCCATATCATAAATGCCATGTCATAAATCGTTTGCCATGTAATGTATGCCATGTTATTAATTCTTTTGCCATGTCATAATACAATGTTTGCCATGCCATGACAATTATGCATGTTGTTTAATTTATATTTGTACCTTAATAATTTGCATATCCATGACCAATTTTATATAAAAAAAATGCATAAAAATAATAATGATTTATTTAAAACAAGGTTATTCCCGAGTTGAAATAATTCATGGATTCTCTGCTGGATTTGCCTAGGAGAATATCATCAATTATCATTAACAATGGATTTTCTCTTTTTCAAAAATGGAGTGATTCGAAAAATTTCAAAAATAAAGGAAATATTTCATGTTTTGTCGGGTTTGTCGGGAAATATGAAAATTTTATGTTAATAAATTCCAAATCATTCTCAAATTATATGATTGTTTTTAAAGGAGAATTCATTTTTAAATATCAAATATAAAATCGACTTTTACCGAAACTCAAGATAACACACAATTAATAAGGTACCGTTTTATATGGGCTTTGTGGGGGTGCTAATCCTTCCCCACACTTAATCGACTCCCGAACCTGCATTTGTTTTCTCTCTGGTTTAAAGCGCAGACTTCAGAATTGGTTTTAAGAAATGTTTTAATTAATTTTAAAATATTTTATAAAAGCCAGTTTTAATAGGTGACCGATCACACCTAGCCAAAAAAGATTGGTGGCGACTCCATTTTCTTTTTCGAGGTTCTTTTCAAACCCTTAATATTATTTACGATGAATTAAATCGTCTTTTACTCTCTTTCTCCCAATGTCACATTTAACGACATGTCCCACGACGGGGCTTTTCTTTAGGTTGCGACAATGTAATTAAAGAAATTTTTGATTAATTATAAATTGGTACATGTCAATTGAATTTTTTTTAATTAAGAAAATTTTAATTAAATTATGCATCATTATGTAGATTCAATGACATTATATGCGATGATATCATAATGAATTAATTTTATGATTAATTAAATATGTGAACATGACCTGACCAATCAAATTATAAGAATTTATGGGTCATTCAATTAAAGTTCTTTTAGAACTCATTTTCTGTCTCACCTACCTAGTTGGCTAACACCTAGAGGGAAGAAGAAGATTTTGAAGATCCAAACTTTTTTAAAGTCTCAAAAATCAAGCTCTGAAGAATTGAAAAAAAAAATTAAGAACGTCGTATTTGGTTTTCAAGAAGTATGCTTTTCGATCTTATGTTGATCAAAAAAAAAAAGAAGAAGATAAATCACGTTTACTCAAAATCAAGTCTCAAAGATCCTTGAAGTAAATTTCAAGATCAAGCCTCAAAACCTTTGAAATAAATTGCAAGATCAAGCTTTAAACAAATTTCATTTATTTAAGAACAAATTGAAAAAAGAATGAAGTATTTTTTTTATCTTCAAGAATTTTTAAAAATTATAAATTTCACGTTTGATAAATAAAATTATTATTTAACTTCAATTTTTTTCTATCTAATTTTCAAACACGAATTTGTATATACTATCAACCTGATGATTTTTTTTTTTTTTTTGCCAACTCCTTGATGAAATTTGGTATCAGTGATTAACAAAATGAGGGCACAACCTTTTTGTTATAAATAAATGGAGCAGAGCAAAGGAGGTTTTTTTATTTAAATATAGTTAAAAAAAAAAAATTCTCCAAAATACCGTTACTTTTAGATTATTTCCCAAAATCCGCTGGATTTAATACTAGCTGGGAAATCGCCACCCCCCATGGCGATTTCCCAGCGTCAAAAAATATATTTTGGCTAAAAATACTAAGGGAAATCGCCATGGGGGGTGGCGATTTCCCTTGGTGTTTTTTGCAAATTTTGCTAAAAATACCAAGGGAAATCGCCAACCCCCATGGCGATTTCCCTTGGTATTTTTAGCCAAATTTGCTAAAAAGATGAAGGGAAATCGCCATGGGGGGTGGCGATTTCCCTTCATGTATATTTTTTTTTTGTAATTCTTGGGAAAATATCAAAAACATGCACAAATAGTAAACTTATTGTGAAATGGTATAATGAATAAAAGTTATTTGAAAAAGAGAAATAAATAATTATAAATTATTATAAATGATATTGTAAAGACAAAATTATCCATAATGAAAAAATTTATTTTTCTTTTTTCTTTCATTAAGGAAATATTATTTTTTTTAAATATTAATTGAAAATAAATTTAAAAAATAAAATATTTAAATAAATATTTTTTTTAAAATTTAAAATAATAAATAAAAATTAATTTTAGGCATATTATTTTTATTTTTTAAAATTTTTTAATTAAAAAAAGTAAATAAAAAATTAATTTTTTTTTAAATTAAAAAGTTTTTTATTTTCAGAATATTTATTTTTTAATTAAAAATTAAATTAAAAAATAAAAGAAAAAGGGAAGAGAAGGTTTTTTTATCAAGGATAATTTTGTCTTTACAATATCCTTTATAGAGGTGCTCATGGGCCGGGCCGCGACCCTTTTTTTTTTCTTTTCTGCCCAGACCCGCCCGTTTAGGCCCGAATCACTGTTCATTGGAATAAAAAAATAATTTTTTTTTTAATTAAAATTAAATAAAATAATAATATTATTATAAAGGATTAGACTTGCTCACGGGCCGGGCAGGCCCGGCCCGTATTGGGTTGGGCCTGGGCAGGATAATTTATGTTCCGGCTCGGCCCGGAACAGTGATTTTTATTATAATATTATTATTTTATTTAATTTTAATTAAAAAATTAAAAAATTATTTTTTTATTCCAATGAATAGTGATTCAGGCCATAACTATATCATCAGTTTCAGCTATATTTTCAGTCCATCAAATGCTGCAGAAAATATTGAAACTTGATTCTTTCTGCAATGGATAAGACTGATGATATAGGTTTTTAGACAGGTTTCAGCTATTTTCCAGTCCATCAAATGCTGCAGAAAATATTGGAACTTGATTCTTTCTGCAATGGATAAGACTGATGATATAGGTTTTTAGACAGGTTTCAGCTATATTTCCAGTCCATCAAATGCTGCAGAAAATATTGAAAGTTGATTCTTTCTGCAATGGATAAGACTGATGATATAGGTTTTTAGACAGGTTTCAGCTATTTTCCAGTCCATCAAATGCTGCAGAAAATATTGGAACTTGATTCTTTCTGCAATGGATAAGACTGATGATATAGGTTTTTAGACAGGTTTCAGCTATTTTCCAGTCCATCAAATGCTGCAGAAAATATTGGAACTTGATTCTTTCTGCAATGGATAAGACTGATGATATAGGTTTTTAGACAGGTTTCAGCTATTTTCCAGTCCATCAAATGCTGCAGAAAATATTGAAACTTGATTCTTTCTGCAATGGATGAGACAAATGATGGGATTTATCAATCACATTTTGCATTGAATAAGTTATAACTTTTTCAGTCAAATAGTCTTAGGCAGAATATCAGAATCAGATTCCATCCTATACAAAGGATGGGATTTGTCATATGGTACAACATAATGAACCATTATAAATTCATAATACTTATGAAGGTTTACAATACCCCCTACAACAGTTTTTCAATCAGATTTTTCCTGAGTGCTAAAACCTCCTCATTCTCATTCTCGTCCTTCTATATTTCTTCTTTCTTTTGCGGAGTGAAAATACCTACATTCTCATCTTTCTTAGTTTCATTACTACACAACATGAGCAATAGAGTGATCGCATTGGTCTACTATAATGGCCAAATTCATAATACTGATGAAGGTGCTACCTTTGATTGTGAACGTCCAAAAAGTTTTCGTGTTGAAGACGACGTCACATTAGAGGAACTGAAGATGCAAATTCATATAAAAATTAAAGCTGGAACTAGAAAAAGAGTTTCAGAGGTTAAGTACAGGCATCCTCTTTCTATTGGTGAAGGATGTGTCCGATATAGAACATTTCCACTTGAAGATGATGATGATGTCAGATGCATGTTTTATGCTCATGAGACATTTGCAAATGTTGGTGTCCTTGAGTTATATGCTGACATAGATGATGTTGACGATGATTGCGGCCCTTCAAATGTTCGCACAACAGAAAACTTTCCCATAGAAGATTATGATTCTGGGTCGTTCTATGTTCACACTACATACGACGTTCCCACAGAAGAAGTCGTGCCCTTATCTCAAGCTACAACTTTTCAGACTTCATTAGTCTCACAAACCCTAATTCCTACTACCCTCGAAGATGAGCCAGCTGGTGTTGATCATGTTCGTCCACGTGGAGTCCATGGTGAAGATGTTGGTGAATTTAGTGAGCAGGAAGAGGATGCTGAATTCGCAAGTGATGACAATACTGATTCTGACCCAGACGTCGTCCCTGCTGAGATCAACACTCATGGAGATATCAACACTCATGGAGATATTCCCCCATATCAGGCTGCATCCCATATGCATACACTGGATCTCGAGGCAATGCATGTGCCAGAATTTCCAGAGTATGCTCATACATTCGCTATGCCTCTGACATTTGATCCATCTGCAGTTGATCTGTGTGTTGGGTTACAATTCCCAACGAAAGAGGCTGTGCTTTCAGCTATCAAGCACTATAACATCAAAAACTCTGTAGATTACAGAGTAATTGAGTCTGAGCCGACGAAATATTATGCCAAGTGCGTAATGTATGGGAATGGGTGTAATTGGAGAATAAGGGCAACTTTTATGAAGAAGAAACATTTATGGGAGATTAGAAAATATGAAGGGCCTCATACTTGCACATCGGGGAGGATTTCACAAGATCATTGCAAGTTAGATTGTAACATGATCTGTTCATGCATTTTGTCATTGGTCCAAGCAAATCCGGAGATTTCCGTTTCAGTTTTGATCGCTGAGATGCGAATCCGGTATGGATACATCACCTCCTACAAGAAAACATGGCAAGCAAAGCAAAAGGCAATTGTTCGAGTATTTGGCGATTGGGAAAGATCGTACAATGAGCTACCTAAATGGTTAGGTGCAATGCAACATTTCGTACCTGGTACAATTGTGGAATTGCAAACGGTACCTGCATATCACGGTGATCGACTGGTCCAGGGTAAGAGAATATTCCATCGACTATTTTGGACATTTAAGTCGTGCATTGAAGGGTATCCGTATTGTAAACCTATTGTGCAAATAGACGGTACTTTCTTATATGGAAAATACAAAGGCACATTATTGTTAGCTATTGCACAAGATGGCAACCGAAACATACTGCCAATTGCCTTTGCCATTGTGGAGGGTGAGACAACAGAGGCTTGGTCATTCTTTCTCAGTAACTTGCGCAGACACGTGACAAAACAGCCTGGCATTTGCTTGATGTCTGATCGACATGAAGCCATCAAAGCTGCGATTAGACGCGATGGTGGATGGAATCCTCCACATGCATATTCAGTGTACTGCATTCGACACATTGCAGCGAACTTTATGAAAAAGTTTAAAAATAAGGAATTGCGTCGATAAATTGTTAACATGGGTATGGAATCAAATCATAGTTATTTTATCTCTTATATTTCGTTTAGCATATAAAATAATATTGAAATTCACAAGTTTTTTGTTTTAAAATTTATTAGGATACGAGTTGAGGCGACCGAATTTTCATTTCATGTATGACAATCTTCGTGGAGAAAATGCAGAGGCGGCTAACTGGCTTGATAGGATCCCCAAGGAGAAGTGGGCGCAGTCATATGATCAAGGAAGGCGTTATGGCCATATGACAACCAACCTAGCTGAATCTATCAATTCGGTGTTGAAGGGAACGCGTCATCTTCCCATTACTGCTTTAGTGCAATCAACATATTATAGGTTGGCTGCACTTTTTGTTAAGATGGGGAACAAGCAAATTGCCATGATGGAGGGAGGGCACACATATTGTGAAACAGTCACACAAGCTATGCAAGAAAATCGCAGGAAAGCTAACTCCCACATTGTTCGTAATTTTACGCGAGCAAATCAATCTTTTCTGGTTGAAGAGTTAGTTGCTCCACAAGAGGGTGTTTCTGCAATGAAGTACAAAGTCAACCTCAGTGACATGTGGTGTGATTGTGGAAAGTTTCAAGCACAAAGGTTCCCTTGTTCACATGTAGTTGCTGCCTGTGCACATGTCCATGTAGATTGCATGCAATATGTGGACAAAGTCTATAGACTGGAAACTATATTGAATGTTTATAGACATGAGTTCGAAGCTGTTGGAAATGAAGGTTACTGGCCTCAATATGATGGTCCAGAAGTGTGTCCCAATCAAGAAATGCGGAGAAATCCACATGGTCGACCAAAATCAAGTCGTATTCGTAATGAAATGGACCTCAGGGAGAAAGGCCAACCAAAACGTTGTGGATTATGCAGAAACGAAGGTCATAACCGTCGAAATTGTCCGCATCGATTTGGCACATTGGGGGAGACTTCGCATCAACAATAAATGAATTACATGTTTTTCTCAACTTATCATGTACTTTGGATTATAAGGGAAAATGTAATGCAAGTTTTTTTGTTTGTTTTTTGTTTTTGGTTTCCCATGAGCACCTCTATAAAGGATATTGTAAAGACAAAATTATCCTTGATAAAAAAACCTTCTCTTCTCTTCCCTTTTTCTTTTATTTTTTAATTTAATTTTTAATTAAAAAATAAATATTCTGAAAATAAAAACTTTTTAATTTAAAAAAAAAAATTTTATTTACTTTTTTTAATTAAAAAATTTTAAAAAATAAAAATAATATGCCTAAAATTAATTTTTATTTTATTTTTTAAATTTATTTTCAATTAATATTTAAAAAAAATAATATTTCCTTAATGAAAGAAAAAAGAAAAATAAGTTTTTTCATTATGGGTAATTTTGTCTTTACAATATTCTTTATAATAATTTCTAATTATTTATTTCTCTTTTTCAAATAACTTTTATTCATTATACCATTTCATAATAAGTTTACTATTTGTGCATGTTTTTGATATTTTCCCAAGAATTACAAAAAATCTTTTTAGCAAATTTGGCTAAAAATACCAAGGGAAATCGCCATGGGGGGTGGCGATTTCCCTTGGTATTTTTAGCAAAATTTGCAAAAAACACCAAGGGAAATCGCCACCCCCCATGGCGATTTCCCTTAGTATTTTTAGCCAAAATATATTTTTTGACGTTGGGAAATCGCCATGGGGGGTGGCGATTTCCCAGCTAGTATTAAATCAGCGGATTTTGGGAAATAATCTAAAAGTAACGGTATTTTGAGAAATTTTTTTTTTTTAGCTATATTTAAATAAAAAATCCGAGCAAAGGAATCATATATATATATATATATATATATATATATATATATAAAGAGAGAGATTGAGTATATTGATTAAAGGTGACAATGACATGATGGAGGTGAGACAGCGAATTGGATTTCTCTGCTTGGAAGAAAAGTATCGCTTTCCTTTATGAATTAATTGGTTTGAGTTTTCTTTGTGAAATGTATGTGACATCTTTCGGAGTCGAATCATTACTTAAAAACATATTTTCAACAAAGCAGGGAACATGACAATTTACATGTTTATATTAAATGGGACAGTGAGGTCCGCCTGCCAATAGTTGAATAGGTGAATATTATTTTAACTATTTAATTACATAGGAATTTTCAATAAAAAATAAAAAGAAAAAGAAAAATAATTAACAAGGAAAGAAATAGATCGAATATGAACACCGTAAAAATCATGCAAATTAATTATAAATTTATATTTGATATTATCATTATATAAAATTTATAAACTATAAGTTAATTAAAACTTGTCATCTCGTTAAGAAAATTCACCTTCATAATAAATACACAACTACATATAACTTTTAAATATTTAGTAGAATTTTTTTTTTTTTCATTTTTACTCTCTCTAACCTTAGATTAAAAAAATCAATTACTTACAACAATAAAAAAAAAAAGTTAATTACACTAATAGTCTCAAACTTTAGGGCATATTTTATATTGATCTCCAAATTTCAAAACTTAACACTCTGATCCCTGATTTGAAAATTTCGTATAAATTTAATGCTTCCATTAACAGAATCATGAGAATAGGTATTAAATGATAGATGACATTTGACGTTTAAATAACGAAAATACCATCAGCTGATGTGGTCATTTTTTTCTTTATTCCTTTTTTTTCAAAATTTATATTCTTTTCTCTTTTTTTTATTTAAATAAATACACAAAATAAACAATAATTTATATTGTAATTTGAATTAATTTTGTGAAAATATAATTAATTTATAAAAATATGAAATTTTTATTTAAATGAATTTGAAAAAAAATTATTTCTAATTTTTTTTGTTTCTTTCCTTTTTCTCTTTTTTTCGTTTTATCTTCTTTATAAATAAGAAAAAAAAAATAATAATAATTTATCTTATAATTTAAATTAATTTCATAAATATTAAATCTATAAAAATATAAAATATTTATTTACATTTATTTTCTTTTCATTTCTTCTTTATTGTCTTTTTTCTCCTCCTTATAAATAAATAAAAATAAATAATAATTATATTATAAATAAAATTAATTTTATAAAAATAATAATTTATAAAAAAAATAAAAATATTTAGTTGCATTAATATTTAAAAAATATTTTACTTTATTTTACTTTTTCTCTTTATTTTTCTTTTCCCTTTTTCTTCTTTATAAATAAATACAACTAAAAATTTATATTATAATTTAAATTAAATTTTCAAAAATAAAATAATTTATAAAAATATAAAATATTTATTTACACTAATTTTATAAAAAAATAATTTTTTTCTTTTTCTTCTTTCTTTTTATTTTTTTAAATAAATTATTTTTATAAGAATTAAACAATTTATAAATATAAAATATTTATTTACAATAATTTAATTAAAAACTTATATTTATTTATGTCGACTCAAATACTGAAGTCGATGCAGCAACTACCTTGACCGAACCTATTATGAAGCGCCAAATCAGGCCCTCCTCGATCTGGCGTGAAGAATCAAATTTGGTCTCTTGTAATGCCTATTAGAATTTATGAATGGCAATTTGACCTTTCGCAGGATCAGATTGGCGGTGAGGAGTTAAATCCCTTTTTTTCGATCGACGAGAGTTAGAAGAGAGTATAGAAAGAAAGAAAAATTAAAAAAGGAAAGAAAAAGGAAAATAAACTATATTTACTAATAAAATTAATGTAAATAAATATTTATATTTGATAAATTATTTAATCTTCTACAAAATTAATTTATGTATAAAAAGTAAAGAAAAAAGAAAGAAGGAAAAGGAAAAGGAAAACAACTTTACTAATTAATTAAAATAAATATTTTATTTTTATAAATTATTTAATTATTACAAAATAATTTAAATTATTACTTATTTTTCTTTGTACTTATTTGAGGGAAAAGAGAAAGAGAAAAAAAGTAAAAAACCTTTAAATATTTTTATAAAATTAATACAAATAAATATTTTTATATTTTTTTTACAAATTATTTAATTTTTATAAAATTAATTTAAATTATAATTATTTATTTTTTGTATTTATTTATAAGAAGGAGAAAAAAAAAGAAAAAATATAATATAGGAAGAAATTAAAAAAAAAATTGGAAAATTAATATAAATAAATATTTTATATTTTTATAAATTATTTAATATTTATAAAATTAATTTAAATTATAATGTAAATTATTATTTATGTTTTAATTTATTTATAAAAAAGATAAAAGGGAAAAAAAAGAGAAAAAGGAAAGAAACAAAAAAATTAAAATAGTTTTTATACAATTAATTTAAATAAATATTTTACATATTTATAAATTAATTATATTTTTAGAAAAATAATTCAAATTATAATATAAATTATTTTTTATTTTTTGTATTTATTTATAAAAAAACCAAAAGAAAACAAAAGAGAGAGAAAGAAAATATAAAATTTTATTAAAAAGGGAATAAAGAAAAAATAAAAAGCAAATACCACATCAACATATAGCATTTTCATTATTTACAAGTCAAATAATTGTTTCCTTGATTAGTATTTTATCATTCATTTTTGTACAAAATTAAGAATAAATTGAGATCCCTCCAATGATGAAATTTAAAAAAAAAAAATTGCAATTAGGCAATTTTTTAAGAAATTATCAATTTGATGGAGGATTCATAAAAGTATTTAAAGATCAAATATATATTTTTTTAAATTATACTTTTCCATGAAACATCAAATACCTACGATGGAGCCTCTTCAATGAGAGGCTAGCTCTCTTGAATATTCTTGAAGTAAAAAATTCTAAAATTTCTTTCCAAATTAGTGGAAAGGATCTAAGATTTTTTTAAATATTTTATTATTAAGATAACTAAATAATTCGGAAGATGGAGCCTCTTTAAGGAGAAAAAAAATTTTCTTGAATACTTTGAGGTGAGAAAATTTTAGGATTTCTTTTCAAAATAGTGTAAAGACAATTAAGAATTTTATAATATTTCAACATTTAAATAAATTTTAATAAATCCAATGATGTAGCTTCTTTAGGAAAAAAATTGATTTTTCTTGAATACTTTTTAAGTGAGAAAACTTCTAAAATTCTTTTCCAAATCGATGGATAGAAACTTAAGAAAATTTTAATATTTAATAGAAAATAAAATTTAATAAAGGTTAAGAATAAAAAAGATCATTTATTTAAGATCGTTTAGGGCAACATAAGATTATTCAAGTACCATCCTTTGGATGGGCATTGTGCGGGTGCTATTCTTCCCCCATAAGTAATCGTATTTTCGAACATAGTTCTTGTGATATAGACTAGAACATATCTTTTTTAAGGAGTCTTAGTCAAGTTTTGAATTTCTTTAAAAAGAATAGATTCATATAGGTGACCAATCACACCTAATAAAAAGATTGGTGACAACTCTGTTTTTGTTTCTAGTGGTCGAATTTTTATATTTGCACGTTATGACCCTTATCAATAATAACTTTCTCTTTTTGATCTTCTGTTAAGGAAAATCTGTTCCACAACTCCTGTAGATCATCTGCCATTCACGTAACTGTAGACACCTAATTTTGTTCAGCCCCCCTAAACAAGGTAAGTTCTTCCTTCATCACCTCGAAATTCAGAGAATCTCCCACAATTCCACAATTTGGTCTCTAACACTTTGATTTGGAGGTCAACACGAAAAAGTCAACCCCGAAAAAGCTAACCCCAAAAAGTCAACCTCGAAAGTCAAAAAATGAAAAAGTCAACTTTTTGGAAAAATCAAGATTTGAAAGAGAATTGAATAATGGTGAAGCAATCTTGATAATTGGAGATCCACAATTAAAGATAAAAAGAAGAATTGAAGGTGGAAAGACAAATTAAAATTTTTAACTTTTAAGAAAAGCATGAAAATTCCAATTTTGGGGAAAAAGTACATAAATTATCAAATTAAATAAAGTTGAAGATTCAATTTGAGAAATAATCAATAAATAGAGGTACCTCAAAGTCCAATTTCAAAGGGAAAAGAGGAATCAATTGGAAGAAGAATTAGACAAAAGTGAGTTATATTGGAAATTGCAATTTTGGAGAAAATTGAAAATTTTGCAATTTTGGAAAAATGTATGTAAATGATCAAATTGAAAAAAATTAAAGGTTCAAATTGAGAAACAATTAATAAATTGAGATACCTAAAGGTCCAATTTGAAATGGAATTAAAAGAAAAGTCAATTGGTAGAGAAATTGAAAAATTGAGGTCAAAATATATATAAAAAAAAAAAATTAAAAATTTCAATTTGTGGAAAAAAGAGGGAAGATCAAATTGGGAAGGAATTCGGATAAAAATTGGACAAAATGGATCCAAATCTAATTCAATATGTGACAAAGGGGACGGAAAAAAAAATCTGAAAAATTGGCCCAGTTTGAGTAAAAATGAGGTTTTAGGGGCTAAAATACAATTTTAGAAAATCCTACAAAATAGAATCCGAGCTCGAAAAATTACGAAACTTTTCAGAATTAAGTGTTAGGATGAAAAAAAGAGAAGAGAGAGAAAAACCCAAAATCGAGGCCAAAATGCAAATAGGCTAAGTTTTAGGCCATGTATGCGATGTCATATATTCTCTTGCCATGTCATGAGCTGTTTGCTATATCATATATGCCATGTCATATATGTCATGTCATTAATTCTTTTGTCTTGTCATAATAAAATGTTTGTCATGCCATGATAATTATGCATGTTTTAATTTATATTTGTATCTTAATAATAATTTGCATATCCATGATCATTTTCAAATGACTTTAAATGCATAAAAACTAATAATTTTTAACAAAACAAGGTTATTCCCGAGTTAAAATAATTTATGAGTTTTCTGCTAGGTATGCCGGAGAGGATATCATCAATTATCATTAACAACGAAATATCCTTTTTTTTTTTTCAAAATGAGGGTCATTCGGAGAATTCCAAAATAAATAAAAACTTCTCTGTTACGTCGGGTCTACCGGGAAACATGAAAAAATTTTACATTAATAAATTCCGGATCATTTTCAAATAATGGGATTGTTTTTAAAATGGAAATTATTTTTAAATATCTAAACTAAAATCGAATTTCATCAAGACTTCATGATAACACGCAATTAATAAGGTTTCGTTTTATACGGGTGTTGTAGGGGTGCTAATCCTTCCCTGTGACGTAACCAACTCTCGGACCCGCCTTTGTTTTTCTCTGATTCAAAGCACAGACTTCAAAATTAGTTTTAAAAAATGTTTTAATTAATCTTAAAATGTTTTACAAAAATCGATTTTAATAAGTGACCGATCACACCTAGCCAAAAACAAATCGGTGGCGACTGCATTTTCTTTTTCGAGATTGTTTTCAAATCCTCAAATTATTTTCATTTCTTTTCCCCTACTTTTTAGGTCACTTGACAGCATCCCGCGATAGGACCACATTATGACAGTAACACTCTAAAGTTCCTTTTGGATTTCACTGCACTAAGCGTGCGGTGGAACCCAACCCATGTTTGGGGCACTCAACTGCATTGAGAGTGCATTTGAGATGCACCCCAGTGCAGTGAACTGCACTGCCCCTCCAGTGGAACATGGGAAGGGTAAAGGTCTAGTTAAGGATGGCAAAACCCGATTCGATCGATGGATTTCTCACCGATCTGCTCCGAATGGAGAGGTTTTTTTTTTTGGAGCGGGGTGGAGCGGAGCGGTTTTGGTAAATGCTTGCTCCACTCCGCCCCGCCCCGACTTTTGAAATTACTATTTTGTCCTTTAAAATATTTTATATTTTTTCTTATATTTTTAATATATATTAGATATATATACTAAAATCATATATATACTAATATTTTATATCTATACTTTTAGTATATATGTATTATATATATTATATTAAAGATTTTTATATACTAAAATTATGTTAATGAATAAATTATAATATAATTTTTTACAATATTAAGTTAAAAATAATTAACATAAATTGGGGTGTAGCGGAGTGGAGCACCGTGGAGCGGTTATGGATGTAACCGACATCCATGGATGTGGATGTTTCCAACATCCATGTAAGAGTGGGGTGGAGGTGGATAAGGCAATATCCGTCTCCGCCCCGCTCCATTGCCATCCCTAGGTCTAGTGAAACCCATTGAATCTTTGGGAGATGAAATCCTCATTTCACCTTTTTTGCTTTTTAAACAAATTTTTTAAAATTTTATTTTTTAAAAATTAAATTAAATTATTTTTATTTTATTAATTTACTTTTCAAATTTTTAATTTAATAATATTAAATTAATTATTCATTTAATATAATAAATAAATTTATATATTTATATGATAATTAGTTAATTAATTAAAATATTTAAATAAATATATGTTAAAATTTTAAATTTTAAATATAATTAAAATATATATAAAGATGATTTATCAATACACTCTTACATTAATGTCATTAATGATCATTTTTGTTCTTATCTCACCGCTACTGATGCGTTTTTATCCAAACACATATCTCACCACTGATTTTAATCTCACTGCTATATTATTCAATCTAACTGTTACAATAACTAATCTTACCATCATCATTATTTTTAATTTCATCAAAACTAATCTTACTGTCTATTCAAATGAATCTTAAAACAACTAACTATACCACAGAAAAAAAAATCAATACCGATCCTCAAGATAGAGGGATGAAAACCCTTAAAAAGATCATTGAACAGTAAAAGACAAAACTTGACTAAAGCAAGACAAAGTTCTCACTAGGGAGAGAACAATTCACTCATTGGAACCAGATTGTTACTTTGCCACTTTCTTTCTTCGCTAATCCCAATGGAAATGAACCCCTTTTCGGTGCTTTTATAGTTTTATACGTAAGAATCTAATTTCATCAATGAATCTATACCTATAAATTAAAATCATCCCATGGGTACTGTAGCAAGATTTGGGAGGGACAGCTGTTTTTTTTATATAGGAAAATTACAAAATAAGTTAATCAATTAAAAACATTTAACAAATAATTATTAATAAAGAAATAATTTTTTTTTTAACTTTTGTGATTCGTTTCTTTTTTTTCGGATTCGTATATTACGGATTCTGATAATTTTTAGATTCAGATATTAAATTTACTATCCGAAGCGGATTCAGATATGAAATATTGGATATCCGTTATTCTAATCCGCTTTAATTTTAATTCAAATAATGTCGGATATCTAAATCCGTTAGATGCTTCAATTACATATTTACAAAGACAATTGAATCAATTTAAAATATTTATTATTTATAGTCATTGTAATAAATAGTTGTTAATAAGGATTTTTTTTTTTTTTACTTTTGTCATTCGATTCTTTTTTTTCGGATTCGGATAATTTTCGAATTCAGATATCAATTTACTATCTGCAGCGGATTCAGAGCGAAATCAAATATGGACTCTTAGATATTCGAATTCGCTTTAATTTTGATTCGGATATCCAAATCTATTATTCTCTCCATTACATTTTAGCTCTTATTTAATTATATATATATATATATTTTTAAATGATTTAATAAATTCAAAAATTTAGCAAATTCGGATATTTGACGGATATTGCTCTTTAAATCGGATAAGGATTCAGATAGTAAGCGGATAATAAACAGATTCAGATTTCGAATAAATTAAGCAGATTCGAATATTTAAAAAATTGTAAATATTCGATTTGCTGTCATCCCTATTTGTGACCAATTTTTTTTGAAAGAATTACAAAATTGACTAGTAAACCAAAAATATTGAAAGAATTACAAAATAAACCAATTAACTAAAAATATTTATTGTCTACTATTATTACAATAAATAATTATTAATAAGGAAATAGAAAAAAATTTATGTGAAAATAAGATTTTGTAATTATTTTTTATCTTTTGAGAAGAAAAAAAAAATACTTGTAAGAGTAATTAGTTGGTTTAGACTCCCACAATCAAAGAAAGTAAAATCTGATTGGTAAAAAATTTGATTTAAGTCTTTTTTTTTTATGAATTTGTCACTTAATTTATAAAAAAATAGAAGTTAAATTTATAATTTTATTTTTTTATTTAAAATTAATTTGGTAATAATTTTTTTTTATTTGTGAAGAAGGCATAATTTAAAATTTTAATTTTTATATTAAAAAATATAATTATTTAATATATATATATTAAAATATTAAATAAATAAATAATTAATTATTATTTAATATAATTAAAATTATATAAAAAATCAAAACCCCTAGCGAATCAGGGAAAACATTCTAGTTAATTAAAAGGTAATAGAAAAATACAAAGTAATGAATAATAAACTTATAAAAATATAATTTCTTTGTGAATGGGGGAATTATCCAACGGTCGAAAATTTCACTAACATGAAATGAGAAGATTAGTGAAAACTTCATTACCATTAATTAATTATCTCATACACTAACCTCGAGTGAATTTCATTAACGAATGATTGTTACTTGAACATTTAATTCAATTAGTTATTGCATGATATTACGCAGGGTACGAATATACCATTCTTAAAATACAAAAAATATTAAAAAAAAAAAAAAAACACAATTGGGACGATATGAGTGAGATTATGTGTCGATGAATGAATGAGACAAGTATATATACTATTACGCATATAGAATTCAATTACATTTGTTTGATTGAAAAGAAAAAAGAATGAACGAAAGACAAAAAAAAAAAAAAAATTAGAGGAAGAAAAGTTATTTTTTTATTGTATTTTGTATAAAGAATGAAAAATAAAGGATAAAAAAGAGGTTAAGGTAAAATTATAAATAATATTATTAATTTAAATTGAATGAGTGTTTAATTTTCTCTCACATATAAAAAAATAAAATTTGAAGGAAAGAAAATTGTGTAAATCCACTCTTCATATCTTTCTCCTAAGAAAATAGTTTGTATTTCCACCCTCTTTCTTTTCTTGGTTTTTCTTTCTTATCAAATACAATATTAGTGCTTACTTCTTAAGGTAAATGTCTTTCTTTGAATTTTGGTATGTTTCAAAAGGATGTTTTTAACATTCTTTTAAATATTTACTTGCTTTTTAATTAATATAAATGTTATACAAAATTGAATCTTAAATTTGTCTTTTAAAAAATTTCAAGTTAAGTATTTTTTTTTTTCAAAAATGGCCTATTAAGTCATATTAATGTGAATATTGAACTTGAGTAAAATCGATAAAAAAAAAAAAATCAAGATATTATTCATTTAAGGCATCAAACTGTCAGAAAAGTTTTAACAAATAAAAAGGAAAAAAGGAAGAGAGGAAGAGGAAGAGGAAGAGAAAGATAGGTTTTTTTTTTTTTTTTTATCTTAATATAGTTGATTTTTTTTTTTTACTAAAATACCGTTGCTTTCAAATTATTTTCCAAAATCCATTTTTTTTTTAAGTTTTAGTTGGAAAATCGCCATGGCACTAGGAAATCACCACCCACAGTGGCGATTTTCCAAGGTGAACTTTTCCGTTTTTTTATTTAGATATTGCTAAAAAAAATTTTCTACCAAACTACCAATTTTCTAAATTATGTACCAAAATACGTCTATTTTAAAATCAGTTGGGAAGTAGTCATATGATATGGCGACTTCCCAATTGAAAATTTAATTTTTTTAAAAATATCTTGCTCGGAAGTCGCCATATGATATGGCGACTTCCAAGTGCAATTTGTAATTTTTTTTTTTTTAATGTTGGGAAGTCACCATATCATATGACGACTTCCCAACACCATTTTTTTATTTTTTAAAATTTGTAATTAAAGTATATTTTTTAATTTTAAAAAATTAACATTATTAAAGTATTTTTATAAAAAAATGTAATTTTTAAAAATTATTTTAAAAGACTAAATAATATTTTTTGAGAACATTTTTTTAATATATAATTAATTAATTAATTTTACATTATTTAGTTAATTCTAAATATATTATATATATATAATTAATTAATTATACATTCAAGTATGTTACTGTTTTAAAACGGTAAAAAAAAAAATTAATTTTGAAATTTAATTTTACAAAATTAAAATTTTAAATAATAAATAACAAAATTAATAATAAAATTTAAATAACAAAATTAATAAATAATCATCTAAAATTTTAAAATAATGGTTAATTATTACATTTAATGAAAGAAAAATACAAAAAGTACATGATTATTATACAAAACGCACTTTATTAAAAACATCTTCTAAAAAATACATGATTATTATACAAAAAGTACGTTTATTCTAATTATTTAAGGAGGAGCTCCCGTATCGCTTAGTGTTGAGCAACAATGTCGAGCTCTCCTATTGCGTGCTGGTTGCACCCGTCGTTCAACCTCGTTAGTGGGACGTATTCGTTGTCGATCTCGTCCTTGACCTTACGCCACTGGTTCTGCTTTTGGTTCTATGTGATCCGCATGGCTCACCCACATCAGTCGATGGGAAAGCACTACTAGAGGAACCCACATGTTCTGCATCAAAAAATGAAAATATACTGCTCGAGGAGCGAGCACCCATAAAGGGAACCTGACTACTAGATGGACCCACAAGTAATATAGTACCAAATGCTGACGTAGGGCTTCCAAAATGATACACTAAAGCTAGATATGTTGAACTTGGACTTGGGGTGAGGACCTAGTCATCTAACCTCATTGTTGGCGGTTCTGGTCGGTAAATATCTTCAACATCAAATCTGGGGTGACTGACGGAATGACGATGACTGGATGCTATGCCATGTTCTGGTTGAGGATGAGGATGACTATATGACATCCTCGGTGCAGTGAACTCCGTCGCATGTGATGAGGTCGGTTGACGCATCCACCGACGTTGTCAGTTAGGTGTAGGAACTTCCATTTCATGTGTAGGACGGACTGGATTTGAAGTCTGTCCGAGAAATGGCATACTCCTAACATCCTCAAACTCTGACAGCAGACAAACAAAAGGCCGACTTTCATTTTTAAACCATCTTATGTAATCAGCAGATGGGTAGAAATTATTACGAACAATGGGTATACCTGTCGGAATTGGTTCAGAACGTTCATTCCACAAATGGATCGATTGTCGATGCTTCGTAGGCCAAAAATACTTCGTGGCGCCCACGCATATCAATCTTGTGAACCTTATCGGTGGTTGCGGAATTTGTTGTTGCATCCCAAATTATCGCAACACCCTGTTAGTAGCGTGCCACTCTACATATGCAAATCATATCAATGTTGTGTTTGCTATCTATATATTGCAATTATTAGTTGTATCTAATGGAAGACATGCCATAATTTGATTTGATAGAATATGGCATCCACACAAACTGCAAATAGTTATTATAAATTATTAGTTTCATATGGATTAAATACAAAAATACTTGAATGTAACAATTGAAACATTTACCTTTTGATATTCTTCTCGATCTAGTCGTGATCTTATAGTTCGAAGGTCGAGCGGAATATCGCTACAATCTTTAGGATGACTCCACCTGTTAAAAAGCATATACAATCTTAATAGACTTACTAAAAATACAAGTTCGTACAAAATTATAAAAATAGTCAAGATTATTACCTGCTTGTAAGGGGGTATACAGGCGAAAAATTCTCGCGCGGAGTAAGCAATGGCAGTCGATGTCAAGCCCATGACTGCAGAAGCAGTAAACATCCACCTATGTCATGGCAGTCGGGAACGATAGCCCGGCACAGTTCTCTATACAAAACCGCCAAACACGCAGAACCCCAACTATAATTTGCTGCGTGCTCTAAATAACGAAGCAATAGAAGATACATTAAATGTACCTGACTGCTCGATTTGCCCGGCATTAGCATTCCTCCAATTAAACATAAAATATATGCTCTAGTAGCATATTTTACCTCTTCTTCGCTTGCGTGTTCGGGGAGATTTTGCAATGACTGCAGCCACGTTTTTGTCACCATTGAGCCCTTCAGACACTTTTCTGGAGGTACAACAACTAATAAATTTTGGCACTCTTCATTCCAATCTAGAAGACTTGCGCCTGTAACTGGCATGCCATCTACTGGTAGTCCAAGTTGGAGCGCAACATCTTCTAAAGTGATTGTGAATTCACCACAAGGCAAATGAAAAGTGTGTGTCTCGGGTCTCCATCGTTCAACCAACGCGCTAATTAAATCCGGCAGAAGCATACATTATCAAATTTGACTTGCATAATAAAATCCGGCACTCTTTAAGTGGTCGATAATATATGGAAGTGGATATTCGAAAAAAAATTTCCTCGATCGTAAGACGCGATTAGGGTCCTGTTCATATTTAATTAAATTAAATAATTATAAAATCATAAAAAAATTGATAAGCAATCTCTTTGAAATTTAATTAATTATAAAATTATTATTATAAATAATAATTTTATAAAAATTAATACAAAATTAATAAAAATTAATAATGATAAATTATAAAAAATTACTAACCTCTTCATATATAACCATAGATATGTGCTTATCTTGCAACCTCAATAACGATGAAGCCATTTGAATTCGTACACTAAGAGAAAATTTTAGAGAGAGAGAGTAGTAAACTTTAGAGAGAGAGAAAGTAGTAAATAAAAAATTATGTGAAAAAATATGAAGGGAAGGGGGGTATTTATAGGGGATGGGGGTGGGCAACGGTCAATTGACCGTTGCCAAATTTGAAAAAAAAAACTTTATCTGTTTTATAACGGTTAAAAATGTAATTTTTTTTTTTACCGTTGTAAATGTTTAAAATTTTAAATTTTAAACAAAACTAGTTCGGAAGTCGCCATATGATATGGCGACTTCCGAACTAATTTTTTTAAAAAATTTACAAAATATAGGTTAGAAGTCGCCATATCATATGGCGACTTCTGACCTATAAGAATCTTTTTTTTATAAAATTAGAAGGGAAGTCGCCATATCATTGTCCCAACCTAAAAAAATAACATGGTCTCATCACAAGACTTTATTATCTTTTAAGCGTGACATTAAAAAAAAAAACGAGGAAAAGTCGACTTAATTCCTCTTGAAAAATGAAGGTTTTGAAAAATGACTTTGAAAAAGACATAGAGTCGTCACCAATCTTTTTTAGCTAAGTGTGATCGTCCACCTATTAAAACCGGTTTTATAAAACATTTTAAAATTAATTAAAACATTTTTAAAACTAATTTCAAGTCTGTGTTTTAAACCAGAGAAATCAAAGAAGCGGGTTCGGAATTCGGTTACGTGTGGGAAGGATTAACACCCCCACAACGCCCGTATAAAACGGTACCTTATTAATCATGTGTTATCTCAAGTCTCGATAAAAAATCGGTTTTAAATTTAGTGTTCCAAGTTAATTCCCAATCTAAAGAAAAATAATTCCATTTTTAATTGAAAATGATCTTGAATTTATAAATTCAAAATTTTCCTATATTTCCCAGCAAACGTGGCAAAATATAGAAATTTTTATTAGTTTGGAAAACTTTCCGAATCATTCTCATTTTAAAGAAGATATTTCGTTATTAATGATAATTGATGATATCCTCCCCAGCAAACCCGAGAGAGAATTCATGAATTTTTTTAACTTGGGAATATCTTTATTTTATTGAAAATCATTACATTTTTGAAAACATTTAAAAAATATGAATATGTATGACATAAATAAAATGACATAGCAAAGTCTAAATAATATAATGCAACCTAAATGATATGATATAATTTAAATGTCTTAGCATATTCTAAATGAAATGAAATATCTTAAGTTATATGATGTATTCTAAATGAAATAAAATATCCTAAGTGAAATAATATATTATAAATGAAATGAAATGACCTACGTAACATAATATATTCTACATGAAATGAAAAGACCTAGGTAACATAATATATTCTATATGAAATGAAATATCCTAAATGACATGGCAAATATAAATGATATGGCATATAATCTAAATGACATGAAATATAAAATAATGCTATCATATAATATGCATGAAAATAAAAATGAAAATAATAATGCATGAACATAGTATATGCTAATAATATGACAAAAATAATTAAATAAAAAGCATAGGATATCATGAAATATTCAAAATCATATAACAAATAATATAATATCAAAAAATTAAATAAAAAATAATAGCACCATCATGAAAATTAAACATAGCAAAAATTACATATAATATGCATGAATATGCAAAATGCAATGCATGAGAATGTATTTTTTCATTTAATTAAGGAAATCCGTATATCTAAAAAGATATCCGGCTACCTTAGGAAAATATATCAAATTAAATAATATAAAATCAAAATACTTTGTGATTGTTTGAAAACAATTTTGAAAAGCTTAGATTAAAAATAAAAACTTAGCAAAACCCTTTTCAAATGGCCCTAATTTCCTAAGTTTAAAATCCCGGACTTGACCACCCTTAACCCGAGACTTAAAAAATCATTTTTAGAGTTTAAAAAGGCTTAGAAACTACCCTAAGTCAGTAGCTAAACTTTCTAACCAGCCCCCTCTAAGTAACTTAACCAAAACAGAAAAATGATTTTCCTTCAAATTCAATTCTAACTCCACTGTCCAGTTTTAAAGCACGATTTTTTACCCTATTTTTAAAAATTCAAAAAAATCTAAGAAAAATACTGGAGACTCAAAACATGTAAAAATACAGGATAAAAAATCGGCTTAATTTTTTAATAAAATATGACTGCCCATAAAAATCGGGAAAGTATGAGTACTGGTGAAAAAAACTGTTTTGCCAAAACACATTCTTTTGCCTTTGATAAAATCATTTAAAAATCAAAGTAAAAATATTAAAGACTCTATAAATGACTCACAAACAGTAGATAACACTTTTGAAAAGTTAGACAAAAATTGGCTAAGTAAAAAAATCACAAAGGTAGAATAATCAATTTGACAACTCTTTAATTTTCCACAAGTATGCTAAAGAGAGCATGACTTTGAACTATTGATTTGCCTAAGTCATAAGTCAACTGGCATGGACATGAAATGCATGAAAAATAAAGCAAATATGATGCATGATTTAAAACCTAAATGACATGAAAAATGCATGGCATCAATAAAATGACCTAGACCTAAATGAACTTGCATGGCATTTAATGCAACCTAGGTCTAAAATGCATGGAAAACAAACCAATCCTACATCTAAAATATGCATGGCAATAACACAAACACATGGCATGCTTAAACAAAATACTCAACCAAACATCATGAAAATACAAACCTATCAACTAACATAACAAAAATGCACACACAAAGCAAACAAAATGAAGGTGGCCAAATGGCATCATGTTCAAAATGAGCATGGCATTTTCACAAACACTTGATATACTAACATGCTTTACTAAAGAATAACACTCAAATCATGCAAATATAAAGTAGAGGCATGAAAACCAACAAGCATTTTCACAAACACATGGATTACAAAATATAAAACATAAACAAACTTAAACATTTTGAAAACAGAAAATAAAAAATGCAAGAATAGTAAAATAAACATGATAATAGACTCATAAATGGAAATAAACAAGCAACCAAATTAAAACAAGCTTCAAGTCTATGTAGTAGAAGAAGATTTAAAGCATCAAGACTTATTTAATATCAAAAATAACATGAAATAACAAAGCAAAACAACAACTATAAAAAAAAAAAATAGTCCATTCGGCCATATCCAAAAACAAAAGGAAAAAATTTTCAAGAGTTTTTTTATAAGAAAGGATGAAGAAGGAACTTAAAGAAGAACATTAAAAAAAACTTATTTTAAAAGAAAAATCAAAAGAAACTCACCAAAGTAATGATCAAAACAACAAATCAAGAATGGAAAATCAAAGAAAGTGCAAGAGTATGGTGCTAAAAGCAACCTCTAGAAGCTATCTTTCAAGCTTTTTCTCTTCTAACTTTCTTTTCTTTTCTAAACTTTTCTTTTTTGCTTTTCAACAATAGAGAGAAAATCAGCCAAAAGCAAGAGAGAATAGAGAGTGAGTGTAATATGAAAATGAAAGAAAGAGTCCCCTTTAGTGTGGTCGAAACCCCCATCTAGGCTAGGATTTTGTCAGTTTTCCATCAACCAATTTTAATCCAACGGCTATTGATCCAAGATGTTTAAAACATGAAATTATCACCCCTAGATTAGGCCATCAGCTATCCATAATTACAGTTATACAAGAATCTTAAGCCATTATGTTGACGTTCTCCCTCTTCATGCATTGGTCCATGTGGCTTATTTGCAAAGGCTTGATCAAAAAATAACTAACTAACTCTTCATTGTTGGCCTTTTGATTAAAAAATCAGAAACTTCCTACCCATATTTGGGCCTTGGCCGACCATCCCCCCTTCTTCCAGCCCATGTTTCATTTTTTTAAAAGGCAAGAAGAGCCCTTTTCGGTTTCTTGGGTAAAATGACCTTTTTGCGCCCCGAGCATAAATAAATGGCAAACGGACTCCAAATTCAAATTTTATTTTTTCAATACTTTCAAAATAATAAAAAATTTAATTCTGTAAGTTTTCAAAAAATTTCGAGTCCATTTGCTATTTATTTGGATTTTTTCTTCCAAAATTGCCCTTTTATGCCCCCAAACTTTACCATATTTTAAATGAGCTCCAAATCCAGATTTTTTTTCACCAATCTCTTCCAAATAATTTAAAAGAGTGATCTAGAAGTTTTCATTATTTTTGGAACTCATTTGGTATTTTTTCGGGATTTATCTGCTTGAATTACTACATAGGGGGCCCGGGATTTGGCCATTTTGCAAACGAACTCCGAATCAAGATTTTATTTCACCAATATCTTCCAAATGATTTAAGAATGATATTTGAAATTTTTCAGAATTTTTGGAGTCCATTTGCTAATTTTCCCAAATTTTCCAATTTTCCCTTTTTGCCTCTAAAACCCGATTTTGCTCTTCAACTAAGCCTTGGGATATCCTTTTTTAATCACTCCTCATCCATTAGGGACTTTAGTCCTACCGAATCGGGCCATTTCTTATAATTCTTTCCAATTTCACCAAAAACCCTAATTCTCGATTTTTTTCCGGATTGACTTTTCTTTCAGTTTTTCTTTCAAGTGGCTTTTCCATTACCCGTAGTCAGTACTTATCTTTCATTTGGAACCTTCAATTTTTACCAATTCGATCATTTATACACTTTTCCCCAAATTTCTCAGATTAGGGTTTCCTTTCTAGTGAATCTCCATAACCCAACTTCTGAACTTCATATCTTTCGATGTAGACCTCGGATTATCAAAATTCTTTCACCATTTTTCAATTGAACTTCGAATCTTGATTTTGAAAGTGGGTTGACTTTTTTAGTAGTTGACTTTTCAGGGTTGATTTTTCGGGGTTGACTTTTTTCAAGTTTGATTTTTTATGCTCGCCTTCTTAAACTAAGTCTCGGAGTACCACCTCCAGGATGACAAAAGTCTTTTTACATTCTGAAACATCAATTTAGGAAGAAGACATACATGTTTTAGTGGTCCGGACAAAATTAGGTGTCTATAGCTGCCCCTCTTTGGCTATTGCTGAGAATTAGGAATCAAGGAAAGATAAATAAACACTAATTTTGTCCGGTTAGTAAAATCACATGTGAAGAGAAGGGGAAGGGGTTTTCTTTTTCCATTTTTCATTTTTTTTGGAAAAAACTGTAAATAAAAGATATTATCCTTAAATTGAGTTCCCTGACTAATCAAGGCTCGACCCTTCTTAAGGAAACGAGTTCGATTTTCAAAATGAAAATTGTGCCCGGAGGTCTTATCTATAATTTGAAAATAAAATGAACTGTATGCGGCTTTAAAAAAAAAACAAAATGCCCGAAAGTCTTAAGAATAGTGTCCGGAGGCCTTACCCGTGATTTGAAAAAAATGCGCTGCATGCGGCTTTAAAAAAATGATGCCCAGAGGTCTTAAGAATGGCACCCGGAGGTCTTAAGAATGGTGCCCGAAGGCCTTACCCGTGATTTGAAAATACCTTGACGACGGTCTCAAGGCTCGACTCATTTGATAAACAGAATGAGTTCGATTTAAAACAAAAAGAAATACCTCGACGGTGGTCTCAAGGCTCGACTCATTTGATAAAACAGAATGAATTTGATTTAAAACAAAAGGAAATACCTTGACGGAGGTCTCAAGGCTCGACTCATTTGATAAACAGAATGGATTCGATTTAAAACAAAAAGAAATACATCGACAGTGGTCTCAAGGCTCGACTCATTTGATAAAACAGAATGAATTCGATTTAAAACAAAATGAAATACCTTGACGGAGGTCTCAAGGCTCGACTCATTTGATAAAACAGAATGAATTTGATTTAAAACAAAAGGAAATACCTTGACGGAGGTCTCAAGGCTCGACTCATTTGATAAAACAGAATGAATTCGATTTAAAACAAAAAAAATACCTCAAAGATGGTCTCAAGGCTCGACTCATTTGATAAAACAGAATGAATTTGATTTGGGGAAGTCCAAGTTTTCCTGATTTCTAAAATGTTAGCTAAATGCAATGATGAGAATGACATGCTTTGAAAATGCTTGTATGTTTCCTAAGAATGAATGCAATCAAATGATTGTGTCATGATTTCTAATCCATGGTTTCTTTGAGATTCACAAATTATCCGACTTCATGATCGAGTCTTGAATTGTTCACTGATGCCCCACTTAAGGAAACCTTCACTCAAGATAACTTGTCAAACAGTCTCAGTTTCTGGCTTTCACTGAAGTTCACAGATTTTCTGACTTCGTGATGGAGTCTCCAACCCCTTCACTATTTTCTTTTCTTGGTGAACTTTCCAAACCTTTCCCAAGATTTAAATCTATTCCTTAGTTATACTTTGAAATCCTTTTATTTAAAGATTTTTATTACTAATCATCATTCAATTTAATAACAATCATAATGTATCTAAAAAATGTATGAAAGAAAATATGAATCAAGCAAAAATTGTCATGAAAATGATAACAATAATTTATTGCAATATAAGAAACAAATGTAAAGTTATAGGTTGTAGATGCCCTGGATGCGGAATATCTTGGACCCCTCCTTTTCA
Organism: Fremontodendron californicum; assembly: GCA_030761205.1. Lineage (NCBI taxonomy): Eukaryota > Viridiplantae > Streptophyta > Magnoliopsida > Malvales > Malvaceae > Fremontodendron > Fremontodendron californicum. The sequence goes on along the minus strand of JAULJL010000004.1, from coordinate 26,236,718 downwards.
AACCATCTGAAATTTCTCTTGAACAAGCAATTTACTTGGGTAACCTCTCGGCTTTCGTAGTTACATCAGACTGAGTTGTTCCCCTTTATTCTGATTTTCAGATACTTTCTCCCCCTTTACATGGAGCATTGATTCAAACTTTTAATCAGTACCTGAGCCGCCCTTTGCAGTTTTTCAACTCATTTGTCCTCCATTCGGTATTAAGTCGCTCTTTGCGGGTTTTCGGCTTAAAACCTCTCATTTTACATTCTTTTTTTTCATTTTTTTTGTTGGTATTCTACCATGCATCTGAGAATTCTAAATGTTTCCAAGGTAAAAATATCATTTCAGAAGATGGGATGAATTCTGAGAATAACCTTTCAAATTAAATATCCATGCTTGATCAAAATGGGCTTTTAAAGCACGTAATGTAGGCCAAGGTTTAGGTTTAGAAAGAAAGGATAAAATAGGCTCAAAGTGTGTTTAAGGGTGATTGGATCAAGAATCATTTCCTGAGGAGAACTCATTCTTGAAACATTTGTCCCTTTTTTTGGACTTTCTTTTCTTCTTTTTGCTTTGTTGGCTTTCATTTGCCACATTTTTTGATGGCTTTCTTTTTTTGCCATGATTTTTTTTTCCTCGCACTTGCCCTCCAGTGTAGAGGGTGATCCTTGATCAAGGTTTAAGGAAAGAAATAATTTCTAAGGCTCAAAGGGGTGACTAAGGATAATTTCTTCTTAGTGAAAGGAATATGAAAGATGGCCATTCATCATATCAAGCATGAATATTCTCATTAAAAAGCAATCCACAGGGGAGATAGATATATAGAATTTCTATTTTTACACTTGGAATCATTCGAATTTCCATGTGCACAGCATCACACATGTTTTTTTTTTAGGCATAATACTTATTCAGTTCATCAGCATTCACGGGATTTTTGAAATCTTCCCCGTCCATTCTAGTTATAATCAATGCTCCTCCAGAAAAAGCTCTTTTTACCACATAGGGTCCTTCCCAATTCGGAGCCCATTTTCCTCTCGGGTCCTTCACTATAAGAAGAAAGTTCCTCAATACCAACTCCCCTATCGGAACTGTCTAGGATTAACTTTCTTGTTTTGGGCTCGAATCATCCTTTTCTGATACAACTACCCATGACAAATTGCTTTCAATCTTTTCTCCTTGATGAGATTCAATTGTTCATAACGAGCTCTAACCCATTCTGCTTCCTCTAGGCCAACTTCCATCAAAACTCGAAGTGAAGGGATCTCAACTTCAATAGGTAGCACTGCTTCCATCCCGTATACCAAAGAAAATGGTGTTGCCCCTGTAGATGTACGGACCGAAGTACGATATGCATGAAGAGCAAAAGGCAAAATCTCTTGCCAATCCTTGTACACATCGGTCATCTTCTCAACAATCATCTTGATGATCTTATTAGCTGCTTCTATTGCCCCATTCATCTTCGGACGGTAAGGTGCCGAATTATGATGTGTCATCTTGAACTGAGTACACACTTCTCTCATTATCTTATTGTTCAAATTGAGAGCATTATCCGAAATGATTCTTGCTAGCAATCCGTAACAGCATATGATTTCTTTCTTAACGAATCTGCATACCACTGACTTTGTTACATTCGCATAGGAAGCAGCTTTTACCCACTTTGTGAAATAATCTATGGCCAGCAAGATAAAACGATGTCCGTTTGAAGCTTTCAGAGTGATAGGCCCGATCATATCTATTCCCCACATTGAAAAGGGCCACGGTGCAGTCATGACATGTAATGGCGATGGCGACACATGAATCTTATCTGCATATATCTGGCATTTATGGAACTTTCGGGAATAACTGATACAATCTCCTTCCATTGTCAACTAATAATACCCTGCCCTCATAATCTGTTTAGCAAACATGTGACCATTAGCATGAGTGCCACATATCCCTTCATGGACCTCTTCTATAATTCTCCGAGCATCGGCAGATCCACACATCTCAACAAGACTTGGTCTTTTCCTTTCTTGTAGAGAATCTCACTGTCTAGAATAAAACCCATTGCTAGCCTTCTCAGAGTCCTCTTGTCATTTTCTGTTGCTTGTACTGCATACTGTTGACTCTTGATGTACTGCAAGATGTCGTTATACCAAGGGAGGCCATCTGCTTCTTCTTTAATGCTTAGACAATGGGTAGGAGACTCATATATACTCATATTTATTGGTACAACTTCAGCCCTTTCATTCACTTTAAACATTGATGACAAAGTAGCCAGAGCATCTGCCATTCGATTTTCTTCTCGAAGAAAGTAATTGAAATTTACTTCTTCAAATTCCTCCAATAAACTTAGTATGAGTTCTCGGTATCGGATTAGCTTTGTATCTCGGGCTTCCCATTCTCCTCGCAGCTTGTACATCACTAAGGCTGAGTCTCCGAACACTTCTAATACTTTGATCTTTCTGTCCACTACAGCACGAAGGCCCATAGTACATGCTTCATACTCGGCAGTATTGTTTGTACAATCAAAATCCAATCTAGCAGTGAAAGGATAATAATCTTCTTCTGGAGATATGAGGACTGCACCGATTCCATACCCCATGGCATTAGATGTGCCATCAAAATACATTTTCCACACTTTCTTCTATAGGGGAATCTCATCTTCTTGTGAAACATACATCAAATCTTCATCCGGGAAGTCAAAATTCAACGGCTTATAATCTTCCACTGCCCGACTTGCTAAGAATTCAGCCACTGCACTGCCCTTGATATCTTTTTGACTTACATATACAATGTCGTACTCTGACAATAAAACCTGTCATCTTGCCGTCTTCCCTAATAAAAAAGGTGCTTCCAACATGTACTTGACTGGATCCAGCTTGGCAATCAACCACGTTGTGTGGTACAACATGTATTGTCTGACTCTTCGAGCAGTCCAAGCTAAAGCACAACACAACTTTTCTACCGACGAATATTTCAACTCATAATCTATAAACTTCTTGCTGAGGTAGTAAACTGCCTGTTCTTTCTTTCCAGTCTCATCAAGCTGCCCCAAAACATAACCCTTGGATCTCTCAAATACTGATAAATACAGTATCATTGGTTTATCCAAAACAGGTGGCATTAGTACTGGTGGGTTGGATAGATAATGTTTAACCTTTTCAAATGCAATCTGACAACCTTCATCCCATTCTCCTGGATCATGTTTTTGGAGTAACTTAAATATTGGATCACATTTATCGGTTAATTGAGAAATAAATCAAGCAATGTAATTCAATCTCCCCAGAAAGCCTCTTACTTCTTTTTGAGTTCGAGGTGGTGGCAAATTCTGAATGGCCTTCACTTTATCCGGGTCAATCTCAATTCCTCTTTTGCTGACGATAAAACCCAACAACTTCCCCGAGGTAACTCCAAAAGTGCATTTTGTCGGATTTAGCTTGAGTCTAAACTTTCTTAATCGTTCAAAGAGCTTCTTAAGATTCGCAATATGCTTCTCTTCTCCTTGTGACTTTGCGATCATATCATCAACATAGACCTCAATTCCTTATGCATCATATCATGAAACAAGGTCACCATGGCTCTCTGATATGTTGCCCCAACATTCTTCAACCCAAATGGCATTACCTTGTAGCAGAAGGTTCCCACATTATAACAAATATGGTTTTCTCCATATCTTTTGGTGCCATCTTGATCTGATTGTATCTTGAGAATCCATCCATGAAAGAAAATAAAGAACTCTTTGCCGTATTATCCACCAGACTATCAATATGGGGCAAAGGGAAATTATCTTTAGGGCTGGCCTTGTTCAAATCTCGATAATCAACGCACATCTGCACCTTGCTATCCTTCTTTGGTACAGGAACAATATTTTCCACCCATTCTAGATATTTTGCCACCTCTAAGAATCCAGCATCAAATTGCTTCTTCACCTTTTCTTTTATCTTTAACAGCATGCCCGGCCTCATTCATCTCAACTTTTGCTGAATTGGTTTGTATTCTGGTCTTAAAAAAAGCTTATGAACCACAATATCCGGATCCAACCCTGGCATGTCTTGGTAAGACCATGCAAATACATCCACATATTCCTAGAGCAAGGCTATCAATTCACCCTTTATTGATGATGACAATGAAATTCCGATTTTGACTTCCTTTATCTCTTCACTATCTCCCAGATTTATCGTTTCCAATAATTCTTTATGAGAAAGTACTTGTTTCTCCTATTGTTCTATTTTCCTTAATAAATCTGGAGGTAGACCATAATCCTCTGTATCTTCGTTAGCCTCAAAATCACCCGTGCAAATGGGTCTTTCAAAATGAATTTCAGAATTACTGACAGTAAGGTCCTCATATTCCGCATCCATACACCTGTAAATAAGTGGGGAAGAAACAAATAGGAAAATATATATAATGAAAACAAAATAAATAACAAAAATGAAAGATTATGGACGCATCAATATGGATAAAATGCATTGTGCTTGTTATTTATTGAATGAAAATGTTTAAACAAAAAGCCCATTATAGAAAAAACTCTTAATATCTCTGGGTAAAGATAATTAAGATTGTTTTATAAAGTATTACGTTGGAATAGACTCAAAAACTATGGGCAACTCAGTCGCACTCCAATTGGTTAGTCTATATCCTGGTGGACAAGGTCGCACCATCTAGTTCATTTTGTCACTTCCTATCCCTTCTTTCCTTGCCATGAAAATCACCATATCCTGACTCTGCCCCCTTTTATTCACAGGAAATTTTTCAAAAGCTTGCTCGATCATTATGAGTACATCCTCTGAGTTTTTTTTCCAAATAGAAAACCAGCAGTGCGAAAGTTGTGAAGAATTGTTAGGAAAGTCATGGGTTCCCGTTCAATATCCATACCCGTGAGACGGGCTATCTTCCTTTGTCTGTTCCTTTCAACTTGTTTCCTTCTCTCATGGACCTTTGGAAGATACCCTAAGCCAAACCGATCTTTCTTTCCCACTGTCTCCATTGCTCAGGCCATCCCTTGAAGATATTTCCCAAGACCTTTTCCAGCCCTACAGTTTTTTCCCACTGTGGTTCTTACTCCCAGCCTTGTGTTCTTGGACAACCTTGGTTTTGGAATTTTTCGTCCTTCAGCGACGAAAATCGCATTTACGAATTCCAAAGACTGAAAACAACATTTTACGGCATCTTCATTGGGTTCAACATAATGAGATTCAGTAGATGCGGAGGATATTATGTCTTCTTCTCCTTGTACAGTGATCAAACGACCCTCCATCACAAATTTTAACTTTTGGTGGAGAGACGAGGGTACATCCCCTGCTGAATGTATCCATGGCCTTCCCAACAAGCAATTATAATATGGATTAATATCCATGACCTGGAAGTTCACCGTATAAGTGCATGGGCCTATCTCTAGAGGAACCTCAATAGTTCCCATTACCTCTCTCCTGGTACCATTGAAAGCCCTGACTACTGTGCAACTCGGTAAGATATAAGACATATCAACTAGCAACTTAGACAGGGTTGCCAAGGGCATTACATTTAATGAAGAACCATTATCCAGAAGCACCCTTGGTAGTATATGCCCCTTGCAGGTGGTTGTTATGTGAAGAGCCTTTGTGGACCCAACACCATTGGGTGGTATTTCATCATAACTGAAAAATATATGGTCGTCCGCCGCAATGTTTCCCACCAGCCTGTCTAACTTTTCTACTGATATGTTGTTAGCCACGTATGCCTGATTCAACACTCTTAACAGGGCATTTCTGTGTGGCTCTGAGTTTAATAGCAAAGATAAGTTGGAGATTCTTGTTGGCTGACGCTATAATTGCTCAACCACACTATACTCACTATGTTTTATGAACTTTAAAAACTCACATGCCTCCTTCTCGTTTACCGGCTCCTTTATCCTGTTTATCGGGGCTGATTCCCTCTCTGCTTCTTTTGACAAATCCATCTCAATATGGATTGGTTCAACTACTTTCTTCCCCTTGTCCAGTCCTCCATCTTTTCTTGTTGATCCTTATTCAAAAACCTTAGGGGCATAACACCTTCCACTTCGTGTTAAGTGCCCCACACCTATAATATCTTGCTAACTTGAAGATCCGGGCATAACCATGCTGCAGTCATATTTCCATGGTGTAGTTTTTCTTTCCTTGTGTGAAAAGGAAGAAGACAAATCTATGATGAGCTTAGGCGCAATTTTCTCAACAACTGAAGTAGTATTCTCTGGTTCATCATAATATATGATCAAAGGTCTTCTTATTCCATAGCCAGTCGCATTCTCAATAACCTCTACTTCCTCTTCTGTCTCCTCGTAAAACTGGGCCTCTCCCTCATCCATCATCTTTTGGACTTTAGCCAGAAAGTCCCCGCAGTCCTGTATGATATGACCTGAACATTTATAAAATGGGCACCAATTTTGCACCCTCTTTGCAACCATTTTTAAACTGTCTGCATCCTCCACTATTCCTGCCTTAACCATCTCGACCCATACTGTTAACATTGGAGTCTTGACTTCCCTGACATCCCTTTTTAACCTTTTGACTTCCCCTGTCAATACTGCATTTACCTGATTCTCAGCATGATCGAGCAATGGGTTTCCCGCTACATTCGGCCCATTCTTTGACCCAAACTTCACAACTCCGGTATTGGTTAAGCTTTGGACTTTCTTTTTGAAGGCAATGCCCCTGAATTCTTGCATGATATGTGTAGTTGGTATTTGCATTGTACCATCTTGGGTATGGTGGGGTCAAAGGTTTAAGATATACGCGCGACAAGTTGGCCTTGTAGTAGTTTAGGATATAGCTCACCATAGGTGGTAGGAATGGGATCAAACTAGGGTTTTTGATCGTTCCTTGGTGAACGATAGTCATTGCGCGCGGGACCTTGAGTGTTTGGGATAGTATTTCGAGGAAGGGTTATCTGTGGTGATATACCAGTTGGAAACGGCTATTGTGGCATATTGGTATAGGAGAATGGATTTTGGGTAAGGTAGTTCACATTGGGGTAGTAAGGATTGTACCCCGGGTAAGGTGTGTAAGGTGTCGGAGGTGCGTAAGATGTGGTAGGAGTATAAGGCCTCAAAGGTATGTATGGTGTAGGAGGTGTATAGGGGTATTGATTGAAACTGACTACATGTGTCTCCTCATTATTCTTTGTAGGAAAAACTCTCTTCGGGGTAGCAGACTCACCCCCTTCCATTTTCCCGTTCTTAATAGCAGACTCTATCATCTCCCCAGATATCACCATATCTGCAAAGTCCTTCGTGGCACTTTCCACCAATTTATCATAATAAGGTGCTTTCAGGGTATTGATGAAAAGCACTGTAGTTTCCTTGTTGGTTAAAAGGGGTTGCACTTGTGTAGCCAGGTCTCTCCATCTCTAAGAATATTCTTTAAAGCTTTCAGTAGCTTTTTTTTTCTTTTTATTGGAGAGTTATACGATTAGGCACCATGTCTGTCACATGCTTATACTTTTCCATGAAAGCTTTGGCTAGATCCATCCAGGAACGGATCTTAAAACGGGTAAACTGGTTATACCACCGAGTTGCGAACCCTATCAAACTATCTTGGAAATAGTGGATGAGCAATTTTTCATCTTCATCATGTCTGGTCATCTTCCGACAATACATGGTCAGATGCGCTGATGGGTTGGTAGTTCCGTTATATTTTTCAAAATCTGGTACTTTGAACTTTGGAGGAATCACCAGACCGTGCACTAAGCTCATCTCTTTGGCATCTAGGCTGCCAAATAGCTCCGCCCTTTCAACTGCCCTCAACCTTTCCTCCAGCAGCTGATATTTTTTTTGGGATTCTGTAGTTTCAACCCTCTTCAGTTCAGTCATCTTTGCCCTTTCCTTTTCAACCATTTCTTCAAAGTCTGGAACTTCCATATCAATTGGATCAACCCCAATATTACCCCTTTTAGGACCAAAATTCTGTGCTTCGGCCGCTGGTTGGATGTAAATATAGGATGCTGCCCCATTCGGAAGTTCATTCCCACACGCTGGGATGTCTGGCCATTTTTTTGTACCATCTATAGTCGATCTTCCTGGTTTACTGCCCCCATTTCGGTAACTGAACTTTCTCCTGGCCACTTCTGCCTCATCATGGTACTCATCATCTCTATGAGTTTGGTCATTTGTTCTCGTCCTCTTGAGACTTAGCTAACTGTTCCTACAGTTCTTTTTGAATTCTTTCCATCCTTTCAATTCTAGCAAGTTGATCATTCTCCATAGCTCTTGCTTGAGATCGAGTATTGTAAGGGTGTCGAAAGTATGATTCTTTCTTAGTGCGACCAATTGTACCTTTAGTTTTAAAAATCATGGATTAGAAATTATTGACACATTTTTTATTTTATTTTATAAACATGAATGAATGAATAAATAAATGACTAAATGTTAATGAATGAACAAATAAGTAAATGACTAAGTGTATGAACCTGAATGACTAATTATAAAGAATAAATGAATGGACAAATGAATGACTAAGTGTATGAATAATTTATAAAGAGTAAATGAATGAATGAACAAACAAAATATATAAAATAAAGAACAAATGAATGATGAATGCATTAAAAAGTATTGGCCCCTGGATAATTCCAACCCAACGGTTTTTCATTGATTTCCTGGAACTAAATACATCAAAAAAAAGGTCACTGCTTAAGACAATCTGATAATATGTCTATCCTAATTTAAAAATGCTATTACAAAACACTGGTCCTATAGTAACTCCCTCGGATCTTGGACCTTTTTCACTGTCCTCTTTTGATTGCCTTGCTCTTCAATATGACCCCTACCACGGCCCTTTGACATGTCAAAAGAAGCATCACCGTGTAAGCTTTCCTTAGCTTGTTTCCCCAGTTGATTGGCTCGAGCTTCCTTATGCTTTGCTCTTTCTGCCCAATAGTTCTTCTCCTTCTTGAGGTTTTTGACTTCTTGTTCCCATTCCCCAGAAGTCTTGAGAGTCCCCTCGAATCTAAGCTCGAAATGATACCTCTTGTTCTCCAAGTGTAATTCCTGAAGATCGCTTTTAGCAGTGTCCCTTTCTCTCTTGATCTTTTCCTTTTTCTCTTTCTCGGACTGATTCCCTATTTTTCATATCCTCAAGCTCTTTTTGCAAACGGGCAATTTCCTTGCTCATTTGGGCCTTTTCTTTTTTGAATTCTGCCCTTGCAATTTCTAACTCCGATGGCGCTTCCTTAGGTGGCGAACTCAAGAGCTAAACTTCTTCCCCATTTGATGTCTACAGCCTATCATTAACCCTGAATTCCCTCCATGTCAGGTAATCAGGTGTGACGATGTCAGCATATCTAGCTACCTCCACCCAATGAGTTTCCTTCCATGCTACTACAATCTCACGTACCTTTCCCGAATATCCATCTTCTCCATAAGCAAATTCCAAATTACTAAGGTCATGGGTCATAGGAGTAAACTGACGGGATTCTGATTGTCTTAGTACCAGCGCATAGCTCACTCCTCCCCATACTCCCAATAATGGAATAGAAACTTTATCTCCGCACTTGTACAATGTCGGCATAGAAGCTATCCATGGAGCTCTCCAAATTATTATCTCAGCCCTGACATTTCGGAATATGTTGATCCATTGTTCCTCAGTCCTATTTTCAAGCCAATCCCTCTTAAGAAATTCACCAATTGGTGCAAAAGATTTCCAATATGAGCGAAGAGGGAAATTCTCCTGTTTACAAAAATGCTCTGAACCCATATGTAAAGGAGCTGTATACAACCTAGAAAATGCCATTTTCCTCGTCTACAGAAATTTAGGGATCGGATTGTTTCTACTATAATTGTCTGGGCTGGGTTTATCCTCTGCTCAAGCCTCTCAAAAACATAAAATATCGCCACATCCACTTACCCTATATCTTTGGGAAGATAACTAAACCATAGATAGCCAAAGCAAAAATATTCCTAATTGTCTCCTTACTTGAATGACTATGGATTAAGGTCCGTAAAATGTCCCATGATATACAGTAGCTTACCCCTTTTCGGACAACATGGCTTTCGACCCAATTTCTTTCCACTCCCAGAATTTTAGACACATTTTTCTTGAAACCCGATGTCTTTGTATCCTTCAAATAAATACGGTCAAGAATAACATTCTTAATATGCAGCAAGGTCGAATATTCCTCTATGGTTGGAGTCATATCCTCTCGGTTGAAGGTAAAACACCGATAAGCGGGATTTCAGAATTGCACCACAGCCCCGATCACCTCACCATTGACCTTAACCTGAACTAGCAGTGCTATGTCCCCGTAAGTCTGAGTGAAGGCTTCTTTTTCTAATATATTCCATTGATTCCATATATCCATCAATTCTTGGAGATCATTTTGCTTGATAGTAAGATCAACCTCGGCTGGCAATGCTGACACATATCCCATCTTCAAACAATCCCCATTATCCTGCTGACCTTTCTCGGACTGTTTCCTAACTTTTAAATGCTTCTCGACCACTAAGACACTCTGACCCTCCATGAAAGCCCTTTTGGTTGAATATTATCCCGAGACCAATAACTTTCCATGTGCAAAAAATGATGACAAGAATGCAACAAAAAAAACAACAAAAAGAAAATGAATTAGTAACGGGAATAAATACGAATAATACAAAACATATAATTCAAAACAATAATTATCCCTGAGGATGCCAACAAAATTTCGACATTATAACACCCCTGGGATGAAACACCAACACTTATTACGGGCCATGTGATGTACGTTCATCATTGTCTGATTTTCAAAAATAAACTTATTCAAAAAATAGAATAGAAGGTAAAAGGATTGGAAATATTCCTCCATGTGTTCTTAACTTCGGGATATCTAATTGGAAATCCGACATGGCTTCGCTAGGTTTACTATATGAAGGTGAACTAGTTCTAAAAGCCCCGAATTGTTCCTCACTGTCGCCGATGAAGGTTAGTAAGGCACCCCGATAAAAGCAGGTTCAATTCGTTAGAGTCTATTTCCCTAGCCCATGCGGATTGTTAATCACGAAGGCTTAGGTAATTTAGTACTCCGGAAGTGTTTCACTAGCCCATGCGGATTGTTAATCACGAAGGCTTAGTTACTTTGCTCCCACCTAAAAGGACGAAACCCGGGTATAGGATTCATGATATGCAAATGCACGTGTAGTGTGTGAGGAGAAATAACAAACCTTTCACCACCTATTCTACATCTCTTATTCTAAAAGCCCCAACAAGATTAAACAACATAAGTCATCAATTAATCAATAAATGAATATATGCACCAAAATAACTAGAGAACAATTATAATATGTATGCACATGAATATTGACATATTTAAAAACATTTCACTATTTTTGAAATTATCCTTATTTTTTTAAAAAAATTTAGGAATTAAAATTGAATACCAATTAAACCAACAAAATCGAGACTTTGATAACATACGACTAATTCTAGGCCTGACTCTCTAATAATCCCCAGTGGAGTCGCTAAGCTATCACAACCTAAAAAAATAACATGGTCTCATCGCAAGACTTTATTATCTTTTAAGCGTGACATTAAAAAAAAAAAACCGAGGAAAAGTCGACTTAATTCCTCTTGAAAAATGAAGGTTTTGAAAATGATCTTGAAAAAGACATGGAGTCGCCACCAATCTTTTTTAGTTAGGTGTGATCGGCCACCTATTAGAACCGATTTTATAAAACATTTTAAAATTAATTAAAACATTTTTAAAACCAATTTCAAGTCTGCGTTTTAAACCAGAGAAATCAAAGAAGCGGGTTCAGGATTCGGTTACGTGTGGGGAAGGATTAACACCCCCACAACGCCCGTATAAAATGGTACCTTATTAATCATGTGTTATCTCAAGTCTCGGTAAAAAATCGGTTTTAAATTTAGTATTCCAAGTTAATTCCCAATTTAAAAAAGAAATAATAATTCCATTTTTAATTGAAAATGATCCGGAATTTATAAATTCAAAATTTTCCTATATTCCCCAACAAACGTGGTAAAATATAAAAAAAAATATTAGTTTGGAAAACTTTCCAAATCATTCTCATTTTAAAGAAGATATTCCGTTATTAATGATAATTGATGATATCCTCCCCAGCAAACCCGGCAGAGAATTCATGAATTATTTTAACTCGAGAATATCTTTATTTTATTGAAAATCATTATATTTTTGAAAACATTTAAAAAATATGAATATGAATATGTATGACATAAATAAAATGAAATAGCAAAGTCTAAATAATATAATGCAACCTAAATGATATGATATAATTTAAATGTCTTAGCATATTCTAAATGAAATGAAATATCCTAAGTTATATGATGTATTCTAAATGAAATAAAATATCCTAAGTGATATAATATATTCTAAATGAAATGACCTAGGTAACATAATATATTTTACATGAAATGAAATGACCTAGGTAACATAATATATTCTACATGAAATGAAATGACCTAGGTAACATAATATATTCTATATGAAATGAAATATCCTAAATGACATGGCAAATATAAATGATATGGCATATAATCTAAATGACATGAAATATAAAATAATGCTATCATATAATATGCATGAAAATATAAATGAAAATAATAATGCATGAAGATAGTATATGCTAAATAATATGACAAAAATAATTAAATAAAAAGCATAGGATATCATGAAATATTCAAAACCATATAACAAATAATATAATATCAAAAGTTTACATAAAAAATAATAGCACCATCATGAAAATTAAACATAGCAAAAATTACATATAATATGCATGAATATGCAAAATGCAATGCATGAGAATGTATTTTTTCATTTAATGAAGGAAATCCGTATATCTACAAAGATATCCGGCTACCTTAGGAAAATATATCAAATTAAATATTATAAAATCAAAATACTTTGTGATTGTTTGAAAACAATTTTGAAAAGCTTAGATTAAAAATAAAAACTTAGCTAAACCCTTTTTAAATGGCCCTAATTTTCTAAGTTTAAAATCTCGGACTTTACCACCCTTAACCCGAGACTTAAAAAATCATTTTTAGAGTTTAAAAAGGCTTAGAAATTACCCTAAGTCAGTAGCTAAACTTCCTAACCAGCCCCCTCTAAGTAACTTAACCAAAACAGAAAAATGATTTTCCTTCAAATTCAATTCTGACTCCACTGTCCAGTTTTAAAGCACGAATTTTACCCTATTTTTAAAAATTCAAAAAAATCTAAAAAAAAAATACTGGAGACTCAGAACATGTAAAACTACACTGGAAAAATTGTCTTAATTTTCTGATTAAAGATGACTGCTCAGAAAATTTGGGAAAGTATGAGTACTGGGTAAAAAAACTGTTTTGCCAAAACACATTCTTTTGCCTTTGATAAAATCATTTAAAAATCAAAGTAAAAATATTAAAGCCTCTCTAAATGACTCACAAACAGTAGCTAACACTTTTGAAAAGTTAGACAAAAATTGGCTAAGTAAAAAAATCACAAAGGTAGAATAATCAATTTGACAACTCTTTAATTTTCTACAAGTATGCTCAAGAGAGCATGACTTTGAACCATTGATTGGCCTAAGTCATAAGTAAAGTGGCATGGACATGAAATGCATGAAAAATACAGCAGATATGATACAAGAAATGCATGATTTAAAACCTAAATGACATGAAAAATGCATGGCATCAATAAAATGACCTAGACCTAAATGAACTTGCATGACATTTAATGCAACCTAGGTCTAAAATGCATGGCAAACAAACCAATCCTACATCTAAAATATGCATGGCAATAGCACAAACACATGGCATGCTTAAACAAAATACTCAACCAAACATCATGAAAATACAAACCTATCAACTAATATAACAAAAATGCACACACAAAGCAAACAAAATGAAGGTGGCCGAATGGCCTCATGTTCAAAATGAGCATGGCATTTTCACAAACACTTGATATATTAACATGCTTAACTAAAGAATAACACTCAAATCATGCAAATATAAAGTAGAGGCATGAAAACCAACAAGCATTTTCACAAACACATGGATTACAAAATATAAAACATAAACAAACTTAAACATTTTGAAAACAGAAAATCAAAAATGCAAGAATAGTAAAATAAACATGATAATAGACTCATAAATGGAAATAAACAAGCAACCAAATTAAAACAAGCTTCAAGTCTATGTAGTAGAAGAAGATTTAAAGCATCAAGACTTATTTAATATCCAAAAATAACATGAAATAACAAAGAAAAACAACAATTAAAAAAAAAAAGACCATTCGGCCATATCCAAAAAGCAAAAGGAAAAAATTTTCAAGAGGTTTTTATAAGAAAGGATGAAGAAGGAACTTAAAGAAGAACATTAAAAAACACTTATTTTAAAAGAAAAATCAAAAGAAACTCGCCAAAATAATGATCAAAACAGCAAATCAAGAATGGAAAATCAAAGAAAGTGCAAGGGTATGGTGCTAAAAGCAACCTCTAGAAGCTATCTTTCAAGCTTGTTCTCTTCTAACTTTCTTTTCTTTTCTAAACTTTTCTTTTTGCTTTTCAACAATGGAGAGAAAATTAGCCAAAAGCAAGAGAGAATAGAGAGTGAGTGTAATCTGAAAATGAAAGAAAGAGTCCCCTTTAGTGTGGCCAAAACCCCCCTCTAGGCTAGGATGTTGTCATTTTTCCATCAACCAATTTTCATCTAAGGGCTATTGATCCAAGATGTTTAAAACATTAAATTATCACCCTTAGATTAGGCCATCAGCTTTCCATAATTACATCTGTTCAAGAATCTTAGGCCATTATGTTGACACGCTCCCTCTTCATGCATTGGTCCATGTGGCTTATTTGCAAAAGTTTAATCAAAAAATAACTAACTAACTCTTCATTGTTGGCCTTTTGATTAAAAAATCAGAAACTTCCTAACCATCTTTGGACCTTGGCCGGCCAGCCCCCCTTCTTCCAGCCCATGTTTCATTTTTTAAAAGGCAAGAAAAGCCATTTTCTGTTTCTTGGGTAAAATGACCTTTTTGCCCCCCGAGCATAAATAAATGGCAAACAGACTCCAAATTCAAAATTTCTTTTTTCAATACTTTCAAAATAATAAAAAATTGAATTCTGGAAGTTTTCAAAAAATTTTGAGTCCATTTACTATTTATTTGTATTTTTTCTTCCAAAATTGCCCTTTTATTCCCCCAAACTTTACCATTTTTTAAAAGAGCTCCAAATCCATATTTTTCTTCACCAATCTCTTCCAAATAATTTAAAAGTGTGATCTGGAAGTTTTCATAATTTTTGGAACTCATTTGGTATTTTTTCGGGATTTATCTGCTTGAATTACTGCATAAGGGGCCCGGGATTTGGCTATTTTGTAAACGAACTCCGAATCAAGATTTTATTTCTCCAATATCTTCAAAATAATTTAAAAATGATATTTGCAAATTTTCAGAATTTTTGGAGCTAATTTGCTATTTTTCCGGGATTTATCTTCTTGAATTTTTGGCCATTTTGCAAACGAACTCATAATCAAGATTTTCTTTCCCCAATCTCTTCCAAATGATTTAAGAATGGTATTTGCAATTTTTCAGAATTTTTGGAGTTCATTTGCTATTTTTCCCAAATTTTCCAATTTTGCCTCCAAAACCCGATTTTGCTCAAAACATGTCCGATTTTCAGATTTTCTTCAAATTGAGCCTTGGGCTATCCTTTTTGAATCACTCGTCATCCATTAGGGGCTTTAGTCCTACCGAATCGGGCCATTTCTTGTAATTCTTCCAAATTTCATCGAAATCCACCAAATCCTAATTCTCGGTTTTTCTTCCGGATTGACTTTTCTTTCAGTTTTTCTTTCAAGTGGCTTCTCCATTACCCGTAGTCAGTACTTATCTTTCATTTGGAACCTTCAATGTTGACCAATTCGATCGTTTAAGCACTTTTCCCCAAATTTCCCGGATTAGGGTTTCCTTTCTACTAAATCTCCATAACCCAACTTCCAAACTCTAAATCTTTCGATGTAGACCCCGGATTATCAAAATTCTTTCACCATTTTTCAATTGAAATTCGAATCTTGATTTTGAAAGTGGGTTGACTTTTTTAGTAGTTGACTTTTTAGGGTTGACTTTTTTCAAGTTTGACTTTTTATGCTCGCCCTCTTAAACTAAGTCTCGGAGTACCACCTACAGGATGAAAAAAGTCTTTTTACATTCTGAAACATCAATTTAGGAAGAAAACATACCTGTTTTAGTGGTCCGGACAAAATTAGGTGTCTACAATCATATGGCGACTCCCTTCTAGTTTTTTCAAATTTTTTTTTTTAAATTAGCGATGGGAAGTTGCCATATCATATAGCGACTTCCCATGGCATTTTTTTAAGCGTATTTCGGTATTTAAGTTCACAATATTGGTAATTTGATTTTTTTTTATACAATATTTTGGTAAATTTCTCGAACTTTTCAAAATTTGTTTTTCTTTTAATTATAAAGAAACAAAATACAATTACCAGAGGCCTTGTATTTTATTTCTTCTTCTCCTTTTTTTAATTCTTTTTATTCTTTTAATATATATA
The DNA here is from genome assembly GCA_030761205.1 of Fremontodendron californicum. Lineage (NCBI taxonomy): Eukaryota > Viridiplantae > Streptophyta > Magnoliopsida > Malvales > Malvaceae > Fremontodendron > Fremontodendron californicum. The sequence continues at coordinate 26,220,234 of JAULJL010000004.1, read as the reverse complement.
TATATATATTTTATTCTTTTAAAATATGGGCCGGGCCCACGTATGGTATCAACACCATATTTGCTTGTCCAAGCCCGGTCCGACCCGAAATATGGGCCTCAAATTTTGTCCAAGCCTGCTTAGGCCCGCCCATATTTTTTTTTCTAATTTTTTTAAATTTTTTTTATTATTATTTAATCTTTAATAATTTTATATTTTTTCTTTTATTAAGTTGTTAAACATGGACAACTTAACATATTTTTTTATGTTTACACTATAATATTATATATATATTTAATTTTTATATGACATAAATTATATAATATATATAAATATAAATAATATATTATTTAATAAGAAAACGGGCTGGGCCGGGCTCGGGTCTTGAATGTTGAAGCCAAGGCCTGGCCCATATTTTAAACGGGCCTAATTTTTTTGCCCAAGCCCATTTTTCGGGCCTAATATTTTTGTCCAAGCGCTCCTAAATATGGACGGGCCTTCGGGCTTGGGCGGATAGCCCGACCCTTGGACAGGTCTACATGGTGTAAGTCTGGCCCGGTAAACCCGGAATGTAGTTATATAATTTTTAAACATTTTATTATTTAAATTTTACAATTATAAATTATATAATTTTTATTTTCGGGTTTGGGCAAAAGAAAAAAAATTTAAATAAAAATTATATAATTTATAATTTTAAAAAATAAAAAATAAAAAATTAATAATTTTTATATATAATTTTTATCCCATGGTGGTAAGCCCGACCCGATATACGCGGATCGTATTTATATCATTTTTAAAATTTTTAAAATTGTTATTATTTAAAAGTTTTTTATTTAAATTTTACAATTTATTAATTTATTAAATTTTATAAATTATAAATTATATAATTTTTATTTGCAAAGCAAATAAAAAAAATTTGGGCCTCAGCCCGGCCCGATAAGCCATGGCGATTTCCCCTGATTATTTATAAAAAAAAAAAAAATCATATTTTAAGAAGGAAATAAATTCATCATTTATAAAAATTCATATTTTACCGGGCCGGGATGAGGCCCGAATTTTTTTTATTTCCTTTACCAAAACCTGAAAATAAAAATTATATAATTTATAATTTAAAAAAATTAAAAAATTTTAAATTTTAAATAATAACAAATTTAAAAATTATATAAATAAGATCCGGGTTTATCGGACCGGACTTACCACCACGGAATAAAAATTATATATAAAAATTATTAAATCTTTATTTTTTAAAATTATAAATTATATAATTTTTATTTAAATTTTATTATTTAATAAAATTAAAAGAATTTAAAAAAAAAACAAAAAAAATGTGAAAAAATCACGGTGACAATTTTTCAGTGTAAAAAATTTAAAAAAAAAATTAAGTTTTAGTTGGGAAATCGTCATGAACCATGGCGATTTCCTGACTAGTTAAAAAAAAAAAAAAGCGAATTTTGGAAAATAATTTGAAAATAAAGACATTTTGATAAGTAAAAAAATGGTTATATTTTGATAAAAAAAAACCGAGAAAGATATTAAGAAGAAAAAAAAAAACTAAAAGCTATAAGAAGTAATTAATTAGACTATTATTTTGTAAACTGTCAGTCACAAATATGATTAAAATATGATATTATTTTAATTATTTTGAATATATTCTAATTCTATAATCTTGTTAACGGAATTTAAAAATAAATTAGCACAATCAATCGGAAAATATTATTTTTATTTATTACAAAAAAAATAAAAAATTGGATCGGATCGGTCGGGAGTCGATTGCCTATCTGGTCCGGCGGGTATAATAAAATCGGATTTAATCGAATCATTTAAAAATCGGTTCAACTGGTAAAAAATCGAGAAAAATCGTTTTTATTTTTTAATTATTTTTTTCAAAAATATTTTTTGTAAGTAATGAGATTTGAATCCATAACCTCTTATAATTATACTAAAGATCATACCACTAAGCTAAATACTTATTTTTATTTATTATATTTAATATTTAATATTTATTTAATATTAAAATTATTTTTAAAATATTTAAAAATCTTATATAAAGTATCCAACTGGTCCAACTAATTCAACCGGTTGAATCGAAAATCAAAATCATAGTTCCGATTCGATTTTTTTAACATTGACAAAAATAGAAAAAGAAAGTTGCAGGCCACAACGCAGAACGCACAACGCGCGGTGTTCAATATGTAACTGCTAGCCAAATTTTAAGCATTTTCATTTTGTGTCTTTGCTTTCTCTTAGGCAACCTTATCCATCTTTTTTCCTTGTTTTGAGAGTTAATTAGAAAGTAAATTCTAAAATAAATTCTAAAATATGCATTCAGCTGATAATTGATGGACAAAAAAGTTCACATTAATTGAGCTGATAATTGATGGGAAAAAGGCCACTTCCCTCTTAGACAACTCTGAGCGAAGTCAGAAGAAATAACAAATATAAATAAATAACCCACAAGTTTTGTATGGTTAGGGTGCAAAGTTGCAGCTAAAGTTAGAAAAAATAAAACAAAGCCCAATTGTATTTGTACCAACCCTCCGAGACCGAGTTGCAAAACAACAAAAAGTACTTGGCTGATATATCTGCCAATGGTGTTGGGTTCAAAATAGACCCTTCAAAGTTGAAAAATGGGTTTAACATAGACACTTTCCCTGAGATGGGGTTGTTGGGTTCGCAAATGGAATAATACTTATTCCTCTTGGGGGTTTACTTGCTGGCTCTGGCTGCCAACATATTACTGCGTATTGACATCCAAAACAGACTGCACTTCTCCATGCTGCCTGCCCACATCACTTGGCCAGTTTTCTGCAGCTTGTGCCAATAGCTTTCTTTCTCCTAAAAATCTGGCAGTAAGTAAAGGGTAGATGTTCATGAATCGGCCAGGTCCGACCAAACGGGCCTAAGAGGCTCTAATATTTTTTAAAATATTAAAATATTCAAAAAATTATAAATTAGTTGCCCACCAAGCTTGTAGGCTTGACCCAAATTTGGTTGAGCCATTGACAAGATTTTCAAGATACGAACCCTACTCAGCTTGGCCGATGACATTATTATATTACTAAATCATTATTTTTATTTAATTTTGATTATAAAATATATTTAAAAATCATACAATATTAATAACTTTTTAAATGTTAAATAAAATTTAAAGGGAAAGATTCAAGTCCTGTCTAAGTTTTACAAGTGCCAACCTGTTGAGAAAAACTTAGAGTAGATAACTCTAATTTTACCACTCAAAGAAGAAAGTTTAGATTTTAGGAAAACTCACAAATGCTCACACTTCACTCTAGACTACACTCTTTAGAGAAGAACTCCTTAGGAAAACTTAGAACTTTTATTGCTTATTGAAGCTTACTACTTGATGATTTACAAATGCAAGGGAGGGGGGTATTTATACAATACCAAGACAAACACAAGCCACACAAATATAAAATCTAAATAAATTACAACCACCAATTGTTGTTTAATAACAACCACACATTTAAATCACACAACTACAACCACACATTAAACCACACAATTGCAACCACACATTGTTGTTTAATAACAACCACACATTTAAATCACACAACTACAACCACACATTAAACCACACAATTGCAACCATGCAACCACACATTGTTAGGCTTTTATTTTTTTCTTGGGCTGGTATTGGACAATTTAACACCAACCAAGTTTGGCTTGACCAATGAACACCTTTACAAAAGAGATGTGGGTACCTAGCCCAATATTTTATACATGCTTCTCTATCTATAATACCAGTAATCTATAATATATATATATATATTGAAAAACTTTTTGATTGACAAAAAGCGAGAATTTAACTCCTTATATTTATTGCCATTTTTAATTTTAAATAATTTTTAATTATCACTATTTAAATAACATTTACAGTTGTAATTTATACGTAGTAGTAGTATTAAACAAGGACTATATTAAAAATTTATAGACAATTTTTAATTATCCTTATTTAAATAGCATTTTGTAATTTTAATTTGTAAGTAGTAGTATTAGATAAAGATTGTGTTAAATTTCCATAAATAAAACTTTAATTTAAAAATACATGGATAAAAACGAAACAATGGATCAATGACAATAATGAAATTATAATTGTTTAGTAAAAGAAAACTAATGGCACTGCGAGCAATGAATAAAAAACAGAACCGAGGTCATTCGAGTCATCGGTTCAATTGGTTGAATCGAATAATTTAATTAAAAATAAATAAAATATTAAATATATTATTTTGATATTAAATAAATATTAAATATAATAACTAGTTAATAGAAATATGTTTTTGCCTTAATGGTATGGTCTTTCTTATATAACTAAAAGATTAAAAATTGAAATCTCATCACTTAAAAAAAAAGTATTAAAAATAATATAAAATCATTTTTTATCGATTTAATCCAATATTTTGCCGGTTTTATACCGGTTCACTAGATTTTCAGGTTTTTGATATGCACCATACCGGAAAAAGCCAAAGCCATCAGTTCTTGGTTCAATCGATCTGATCGACCGATCCAATCTGATTTTTTCAACAATGGCTTGAAGTTCTATATGAATGGATAAAAACAATATTACACAAGGATTGTATCAAAATTTCTACAATTATTATCCGATAAAAACAAAGTAAATGATAAATAATGAATTGATAGATTGTAAATATATTGATATTGAATATTTGAAGTTGAGTTGTTTAGTTAAAAAAAAAAATGACCGTAATGAATTGATGAATGAAAAATATATGTGATTAAAATTTTAAATTAATTTTTGTATATTATAATTTATAAGTTTAATAATAACATTTTTAGTCTATAGATAAGAAGAGTTTTAATTATATTAAATTATTGTCATTAGAATACAAATTTTTTTATAATGATTCTATAAATAACTATTAACTAAGTTAAATTTCATTAAACAAGTGTAAGGTTAGAGTCATCAATAACTAAATCTCATAGAATATATTGACAACTTTGATTTTAATATCATTCCAATTTAAAAATGTTTGGTAAGTAAGGTTTTTCTTTTTAGTCGATTAATTTGGACTTGGAAATGGCATATACAACCATATTTTCTTTATGTTTCACGTAAAAGATTCTTCAAGTAATTTATATAATGATATTCATTCATTTCGATGAATATTACATTGCACATTTTGCCTTTTGTTTTTAATCTTTATTTAAATTGATTTTGAAAGTACTTACAAATACACAAAATCAAGATATTGGTTAAACTCCTGCAAAAGAAATATGTATATCCAAATAAACTATCACAATTATATAATTTCATAATTTTTTAAATAAATATATCTTTATTTGTTGATATAAACATGTAGGTATAGGAATATTTTTGCAAAAGAGAAAGATAGTGAAAAATTAAAGCAATTTCAGCTTGATGCAAATTTTTATTTAATCTTTTATCATGTATTTATTTATTTTATAATTTTAAAAAATTTACCACATATGTGTTTTCAAAATTTTCAATTTTTTTGTATGATATGTTAATTTGATTTTTGAATTTTGAATTTTAGTGTGTAATAACTTTTGAAATTTACATATAAGTGGGTATAGAATACAAATATAAGTGTATTTACAAATATTTAATAAACAAAATTATCTTGTGCATCTCACAAGTCATAAGCTAGTTCAACATATGATTATTATTTTAAAATAAATAAAAATGAAACTCTATGTTTACTATATAATTATTAGTATTTAAAAATAAATAAAAATAAACATAATTATTAGAATTAATCGATCTTACAGTCAAATCGATTAACCCGATGACCTGGTCCTTAATCCAAGTCGGTTCTTTAATTTTACCATTTATACAATTGACCCGAGGAAACCCGTATTGACTCGTCGAGCTTTTGAAAAAAACTGTTGACCAGTTGAGTTTTTTATTGACCTAGGTCAATTAGATATGATTTTTTAAAATGATTTTAAAATCATATCTAACTTAATTTTTACAAAGTAATTATCGATTGTCATCATTTTCGTTAAAAAAATGTTTTTCTTAAAAAAAATTTAAAATAAAAAATAAAAAGAAACATTAAAAAAAACTTAAAAGGAAAAAAAAAATATATTTCTAAGCTTAGTTTTTTTGGTATTTTTTAAATGATAATGAATATTTTTAATTCTTATATCATAATTTTTATTTATACAATTATATAAAATATTTATATAATCCATAATTTTATTTATAATATTTTAAAATATTTTTATTAACCCAATATTTACCTAAATGACCAAATGATTAAACCATATGATCCAAAACTCCTAACCTTAAACTGATCATTAGTTGATCCAATTTTGATAATTATAAAATAAATATTTACATACAATGCAGGTGATATCAAATAATACTAGTCTTTATTAAAAAGTAAAATACTACATAAGTCTCTATATTTAATTTAAATCTATCATATATTTCAAAAAATAAATAAATCTATCATATGATTTTTTATTTTCTTGCAATCGACTAAGGTCTCAATCAATTATTTAAAATCAATTAAGCTCTTATTAGGACGAAAATTTATACACCGTTAACTTCTTCTAACTAGGACAGAATTGCCTTGTATGGAATGAATAAATATTAGAAGGTGATATATTTTCTAGGCAGGTGTAAAAAAAGACTGAATATTAGTAAATACCTATGAGAAAAAAGAATAAGTGAAATATTAGCACAAGAATGAGAACGACTAAAGATGGAATTTCAAGGATAATTAGCATGTTTCTAGATAAATTTGGTAATTTTGGATATAACATGAACACGATATGATACGAAAAAAAAAACACGAATACACGAACGTATTAAAATTTATATAATACAAATTATTAACATATTAAAATTTATATAAATATATAATATTTTAAACATAACTATAAAATAAAAACTTATACGAAAATGATACGAATACAAAGATCCTAATTTTACTTGCGGATATTCCATGCGTGATTATAAAACTTCTTCAAATTCTCATTTACTGTAGCAACATTTAAATCAATCAAAGAATTATTGTAGCTATAACCAGAATGATAGTCCCGAGTCCCAACTATATTTTATATATATGTTTAGAAAATGTAGTAATGAAGAATTGAGACAATAACTTTTTTTTTTTTTTGTTCATTAATTGAGACAATAACTTTGAGGCAAAAAGCTTTGGAAGTCACATGGAATTAAGGGCAAAAAAAGTTGTAAGTGCACACACTACACAGTACACTACACACCCACCATCACAGTCAAAAGTTTTCTTTATCTTTTGCATCTTTTATGGATCTTTTTTATTCATTCATTTTATTTAAATCAGTGGATTGAAGATCGAATCATGGAAAGCTCTTTTCGTATCTTTACATTTGTGTCTTTTAACTTTAATGACTCAGCAAACATGAATTTCCCACAAAGGAAAAAAAATGGGTGGGGGTGTTTTTTTTATTGATTTGAGTGATGCACTTGTTTATTGATTTGAGTGATGCACAGCAAAAAAAAATTATTAAAATTTGAGTTTTACTAACGAATGTTCGTAAAATATTATTTAAAATTAATTATTATATTATTTATAAAAATAATAATATTATATTAAATGTAATAATTAATAATTTTATTTATAATCTTTAATATATTAAATAAAATTATTATAATTAATAACTTTAAAAAATGCTTTTAAAATTTTTGTCAACAAAATCCTTAAAATATATATAAACATAAAGGTAGAAATGGCATGGAATAAGCCTTAGCCTTCCTCTCAGAATAGAAAGGAATGTGGGAAAACGCCAAAAGGAAAATCTCCCAAAAACTCAATAATTTAATTCCTTAATGTTTGAAACAACATATATCTGAGCTGAGCTCTCCCTTTGAAGTTTGAAATAACGCATGCTGCCCTATCATGCTGACACAAACACAAACCGAAACACAAACATTTATCTTTTACTTTGCTTTGCTGGCTCTCCTTTTCAAGCTCCCGACACCGATTCTCTTTGCCAGTGCAAAAAAACCATCACTCTCGATCTCAAGAGATTGTACTAGATTCTGTTTTCACTCTTTTTCTTTTCTTTTTTTCTCTTTTTCATCATCCAGGACCAGGGTTTAGTTTATTTTTCTTTATACTCTACTACTTTACTTATCTTTTCTATTTTGCATGGGAATATAACTTATTGTAGTCACTTAATTAGTTAATTTATGAATAGTAGGAGTGAGCATTGAGTTGAGATGCCACCCCCAACTCTTAGTGTCATCATTAGGGGTGTAAACGAGACACCTGTGCTCGCAAGCTACTCGAGTTCGACTCGAAAAAAACTCGAATTCGATTCGGTCATTATCGAGCCGAGCTCGAGCTCGAGCAGCTCGAGCTATCGAGCGAGCCGAGTTCGAGTATCTTAATACCCGATTCGAGCAGCTCGCGAGCCTAATCGAGCTTTTTTATTTATAATATTTTTATTATTAATTTACTATTTTACCCTTAATATATATACATACTTAAAAACCCTTAATTCGAGCTCGAGCTCGAGTATATAAACGAGCCTAATCGAGTCGAGCTCGAATAGTTCGATTTTATCTCGAGCCGAGCTCGAGTTTAAAAAATGATATTCGATCGAGCTCGAATCGAGCTTCGAGCCTCGAGTTTCGAATCGAGCTCGAGCTCGAGCTTTTCAGTATTCGAGCTCGGCTCGGCTCGATTACAGCCCTAGTCATCATTGCAGCTGATGTAGTAGGAGAATAGGCTGCCTTTCACTTTGTTTTATGCTTTTTTGGGTAGGGTTGAAGTAGAATTGAGCGGATTGAGTTATGTTTGGATCAAATTAATTTAGGTAAATAAATTTAAGTTTTAAAAAATTTGGATGAATTTTAAATTTAGGTTATTTCGGATTTGAACTCGTTTAGGTTTAGATCACTTTTAATTTGAGTTATTTTAAATTCATATTATTTTGAGTTCAGGTTAAATAATTTGGATTTGATATTTAAGTAATTTGGGTCCGAATAATTTATGTTCAATTTATTAATTTTAAAAATCAAATCAGACTAAAATTTAAATATATAGATTATTTGATCTAATCATATTTTATTAAAATTTTATTAAAAGATAAAAAATAAAATAAAAAAATAAATATAAAACATTGTAATTAATTTGTATGTTTTAAATTAAAATGATTTTTTATATATATAAAAAATATGTGATTTTACTTTTTTATTAAACTAAATATTTTTACTTAATATTTTATTATATATAGTCATTGGTTCATTACTTCACTTTTAATCAAATCCTACAAAATCATTTCAATTTCTATACCAAAGAGATTTCTATTCCAAACTTTAAGAAAGTCGTCATTTTTCTCAGGTCAATCCAATATTAGTTGATTGCCACAAACTATGAGCCATATATATAATATATTAATATGCTCATATAGCATCCATAATATTTATAATATGAAATTATATGAATTATATAATGAATGATATTATTATAGAAATGAAATTATTACCTAGTAAATACAAAAATATTCTGATTTGTAATTAAATTTTAAAGTCTAAGTCTAATATATGAATTTGTAATTTGAAGTCTTGGAATATTTTGATTGTGTACAGATAAGTAAGTATAATTATATTTACAGTCTACTTTTTACTTGGTTTTTAGATAGGGTTTGTTTAGCTATTTTTAAAAGTAATGATTTTGTTATGAAGTTTATAGTAAAATGTTTAAAAGTGTCATAATTAGTTTTATTGAATTATTATCAATTATTTTTGTATTAAAATTATTGTTATGGATCTATTTAATTATTTTATCAAAATAAAAAATGAATATAAGGATCTTTATTTATAATATATATATATATATATATATTATCTATACTATTATAATGTGAATGACTGAGTTGGTGAATTTATCAAAATAATAATAATAATAATAATAATAATAATAATAATAATTTAAAAGATATATATATATATATATTTTATAAAGAACATGTTTTTTTTAAGAAACTACCCACTCTTACTATCATATTTTTACTTTTATAACTTTCTCATCTCTTTTAATTTTTTTTTTTCAAAACTATCTGCCCATTAAGTAACTTCCTTTTTTTTAAAAATTATTTTTTTCACTCACATAGTGAGTGTATCAAAATCTAGTATATATAAAAGAAGTGGCTGAGTTGGTGTCATGAGTCAAGCGACACCAACTCAGTTTAGAAAATTACAAAAAGATCAAAAAAATTATTATATCAAAAATATATAACAAGGGTATTGATGACTTTTTAATTTTTATATGATATTTATTTTTTTTAAATAAACTTAATTTTTTTTTCTAAAACTATTCATTTCTTTTAAAAAAACTACCTATACTTACAAACTATCCACAAATTTTTTTTTTTAAAACATAAAATTTTACAAATTTTTTTTCTTATTCACCCACATAGTGAGTGTGCCATAATCTAATATATATAATGAGAGTGACTGAATTTAGTGTCACTTCCAACTCACTTATTATATTTAATAAACTGAGTTTACATTTTTCAAAATTCGATTGATGTCATGCACATTCTAACTGTTTTGTTACAAACAATTTTTAACTTCATTTTCATTACGTGTAAGTTGTCCACAATTAATATTATGCACGTTTCAACTGTTTTACAGTACTCGTTGATCTTTGTTTATTAAGAGTACATTTGGATTCCATCGCACCGGACTAAGGGTCCATTTGGATTCCATCGCACCTCGGATGCGGTGGAATCCAAATATATTTTGGGAGGGAATCCCCCCCAACTGAACGCACCCCCACTATGAGTGCAATTGGATGCACCCCCAGTGGGGGTGCAAAAGCTACTGCCCCTTCTAGTTCAATTGGAGGGGAAAAGTCCAGTAGATAACTGGACCTCCAGTGGAGGGGGAAAAACCCCCTTTTACCCCCCACCACAATTTTTTTTCTTTTTAAATTTTATTCAATTTTTTTTATAGAAATTTTAAATTATTTATTTTTTAACTTTTAGTTTTTAAATTATTTATATTTTAAATTTATTTTTTAACATAAATATATTTTAAATTATCATTTAATATAAATCTAATTTTAATATATATTTTATTATTTAATATAAATAAATTTTTAATTATTTATTATATATATATACATTTTAATCTAATACCCTTAATGGTCATTTTACTTTCTCATTATAATTCATCTCACCGCCACCGCTGCGTTTTAATCCAAACACATATCCCACCACTGGTTTTAATCTCACCGCTACAGTAACTAATCTCACCGCCACCGTTGTTTTTAATCTTATAGGAGCAAAACTCACCACCTATCCAAATGGACTCTAACAAAATTTCACACGCGCTCGCGTTTATCATAAAAGCTAATACTAATAAATATAAAAATTAATTTTTTTATTTTTTGAATCAAAATTAAGGAGGATAATACTTAAAATTATATAAAATTATTGTTGGATATCATAGCATATATTTGTATATACATACGAAATACGTATTCTAATACGTAGGTTGTCGTAACTAGATACACGATGTGTATTTTTCGTACACAATTGATATCAAAAATTGAATGAGAAATTGATCTCATTAAACACCCACTTGAAGAGGAAGATAGTTGGTTGAAGTTGTGTTTGATAATCAATTCCACATAGAACAAAGTATGGCTTATGCTAGTTGTTTTTATAGGCTTTGTTTTAATGTGGAATTGGGCACCAAGGGGCATCCAAGTTTTGTGGTGGGTGAGGACCTACACAAACTGGGCTGGACCACAAGCGCGGGCGCCGCCGCCACCGAGCCGGGCCGGGTCGGGCTGGGCTTGGGCTTGGGTCAACACTATTCTATTCTTTTTGCTGTCAGCCAGACCAACTTGCTACTGATTGTCTCAATAATTCAAGCCTATTCGATCCAGGATCGAACCGGTTCGTGTTGTTTTAGTATCTGTCTTTTCAGTAAAGACATACCGGTTCGGCTTCCTGCCTGAACCGGTTCGTCACCAATGGGTGTGCCTGTTCTGATCAAACAGGTTCCTTTCATGTGGTGTGTCTTTTCCGAATAGGCAGATTGTCTGTTATTAATACAGACTTCCTGTGTCTGTTTTTCATTCACAAATTCACTCAAATGAATTCTGTCTTCTGAGAGAGAGACTCAACATTCTTCTGGTTTGCTGTGTTGCATCCGAGTGTGCTCTCATTTGCAACGTTTATCGAGGAAACCTGGGAGACGATTTGCATCAAACTGTAAGCACCTTTAGACACAAAAAACGTTTTAAGGTCAGAGGTCCAACCTTGACTCAATATTCTAATTTTTCTGCGTCTACCGAAATTGTAAGTGTTCATATTTTCAATATTCTGTTCATATATATCAGTATGCAGCAATGAAATATTTACTAATTGCTTATAAGATTCTCAACAATTATAATAGTAAACAATATTTTAAAAGATAATTTAAAGTTACAAAATTAAAATTAAAATAAAATAAAATAAAATATATTATATTTGTTATTTTAATTAAATTAATATTTTTTAAAATAAAATTATACTTAATTTAAGTTCATGTAATTTTGGGTAAATTTTTGGGGTGATTTAGATTCGAATATTTTTAAATTCGAATTCAAGTCATTTTTGGATTTGGGTTCGGAAAGTTTGAATTGTTGATTTTTTTATAATCAAATTAAATTAAATCGGATTCAAATTCGAGCGAATTGGATGAACTTTTCGAATTCGAGTTAGATTTGACATATCTATGTTGAAGTAATGTCTCTTTGCTTCACCTTGTAAATCTTCTCCTATCCTTTAAACTACTTTTTGCCTCTGCTGCTTACATATCTTTCGACTTGGTTTGAGCTAAATTTTATGACAAAAAAAAAAAAAAAAAACTAGCTCGGTATGAAGTGGATGAACAATCAACAACAAGTTTTAGTTATTTGCGACTAATCTTTAATTTTTATATGTCAAAACATGAAGAATATTGTGGTGGGAAATCGAGGGCCTAGATATCATAAAATGGTCTCTTCGTCACTTTCATCCCCTCTGTTTTAGTACAACAAAAGATATAAGGTCATTTTCCGAGATTAAGCTACTTCATATATATATATATATATATATATATATATATATATGATCAAATTTATATCTTTCCATATCTTTTATAATTTTTTTTTATCCAACGATTGATTTTTATGTTCTCCTAATGTAAATTATTGCTTATCAAATTTATGATTATTTTTAAAATCTTAAAAAAATTTATCGTTACATATATATATATATATATATATATATATATATATAAATATATAAGTAGCATTTGTGATCTCCAAAATTTGGATCACATATAATTTTGATCTTGTGACTCACAAAAATCACTTATTGGTCTTATTTGAAATCTATACATCTGTATATTATATTAAAATGATCTCTGGAGGCATGTTTGAATAGACAAAAATAACTTCCACCAAAGATCGGAAAAATCAAAGTCAATTTTGATGAAACATTGAATCAAACTAGTAAATCAGACGGGTAGGTGTTGTAATTAGGAATGCTGATGGAGTAGTATGGTTGTTTGTGCTGCTAAAATATCTTGTACAACTAGCACTTTTCTGGTAAAAGCAGTTGCAGCACTTAAAGCTTTAGAAGTTGCTTACGATATGGGCTTTACAAATGGGAATAATGACAAAAGCTTCAAATGGTGAACTTGGGACCTATTCCCTATTGGATCGATTATTGATGAAGCTAGAGTTAAGATGCAAATGTTCCAATCTTACAATACAAGGCATACTTTGAGAACAGGGAATGAAGCTTCTCATCTACCGGCTAAATATGGTACACAATTTCAAGAAGATATAATTTGAATTGAGAAATGTCCTGATATGATTGTTCATATTATACACATTGATTGTATCTTTAATGATTAATGAATGAAATCTCATTTTTTTTTTAAATGATCTTCGGAGGAAGGTATTTGAGAAAATTCTAAGGAAAGTTTCTTAAAATGAGCTTTTCGTATGTTTCATTACATATGTAATTTATCATGTTTATATGTAATTTGTATCATGTTTATATGTAAAAAAAAATTACATGTAAGAAAAAATACATATGTAAAAAATTACATAAATACATGATATATTTGTCATGTTTATATGTAATTTATCATGTTTATATGTAAAAATAAATTACATATAAACATAATAACTTTATGTAATTTATCATATTTATATAATTTTATTATATTTATATATAATAAAACTTATTTTAATCTCACCCTAAAAAATTTCCCTAAGAACTCTCAGGTATTTTGGCTGTCATATTAAAATGATCTCTCACGGAGATCAGTTGGCTACCACGGGCTAGCCAACTACCCCATAAAACCGTTTTTTTCAAATTTTTTTTTTATTATTTTTAATATTAAAATATTTTAAAAATGAGGGTTAGTTGATTGCCACGAGGCAGCCAACTAACTAACACATGGGAATAGCTTTTAATTGTACAAGAAAAATGCTCGTTGTCGGTATGTTATTAAATTTGAAATGATATCTTATAATAAATTAAAAAAAATAAAAAAGTGAAGAAAATTTAAAAAAATAATAATTTTTATCATTATACGATTCCTAATATAAAATTGAGAGTTATTTGATATGGTCAATTAGATTCGATAATTTTTGGATAAAATATAATTATAAGATACAAATATAACATGATAAAATAATTAAAATACGACATAACACGAAAAATAAAATGAACATGATACAAATATATGAACATGTTAATAAAAAGATATTTTGATAATAATTTGTAATAAATTAATATTATGTATTAATATTTTGTAATATTAATATTTTGAATTAATATTTTATAATAAATTTGAAAGATAAAAAAGTCAGAGTAGTAAAGATAGTAATTTAGAAAAATAATAATTCTTATTCTTATACAACATATGGTATAAAATTGAGAATTATTTGAATATGATCAATTACATCCGGTAATTTCAGATACAACATAATTATACGATATGAACATAACTTGGAAAAAATAATTAAAACACGACATGATAAGAAAAATAACATGAATACGACACAAATACACGAACGTGGTCCAAATCTACATAAAACAAATTATTAACGTGTCAAATTTTATATAAATATATAATACCTTGAATACGATTATAACAGAAAAAATAACACGAACATGATGACGCGCGACACAAATTTGTGAGTTATTTGAATAATGTCAATTAGACTCGGCAATTTCGGACACAACATGATTATACGATTGGAACACAATATGAAAAAAGTAATTAAAACACAACACAAAAAATAACATGAATACGACACAAATACATGAACGTGTCAAAATCGAATTAAATGAATTATTAACGTGTAAAAATTTATAATACTTTAAACACACAATAAAATAACACGAACACACAAAATTGAATCGTTATAACAAATTATATAAAATATGGGATGAATAGAGACACGACACAGACACACAAAATTTTCTCTTAATTGGATCACCATGACAAATTATGCAAAATATTTAGATGAATTGAAACACGACACGAACACATAAAAAAATTAAAATACGACCCGACACAAAAATAACATGAATACAACATAAATGTACGAATGTGTAAAAATTTATATAAAATAAATTATGAATATATAAAATTTTATATAATAATATAATACTTTGAACACAAAAAAAAAATACGAACATAAAAAATAATACAAATACGACACGAACGTACAAAACTTTCTCTCTCTCTTTCCCTTTTGTTTTCCTTTTTTTTTTCCTTTAAGAAAAAAAAAAAAAACTTTTCTTGCCGACGTGGCAAGCCAATTTGAAGGAATTGCCCCAATTATAAACAGTAATTTGGGATTGCTTTTAATAGATGGTATAGACTAGAAAAATGACTGCACTTTGCTGTGGGTATGTTATTGAATTAAAATTGATATTTTATAATAAATTTGAAAGATAAAAAAGCAAAAGAAGTGAAGATAATTTAGAAAAATAATAACTTCTATCATTATATGACACCTGATATAAAATTGAGAGTTATTTGATATGGCCAATTAGATCCGATAATTTTGGATAAAATATAATTATACGATACAAATATAACATGATAAAATAATTAAAACACGACACAACACGAAAAATAAAATGAACATGATACAAATATATGAACCTGTTAATAAAAAGATATTTTGATAATAATTTGTAATAAATTAATATTTTATAATATTAATATTTTGAATTAATATTTTCTAATAAATTTGAAAGATAAAAAAGTAGACAAATTAATTAGGATATTGCTAAAAAAAATTTCAAACTACCTATATTTTGTTATTATTTACCAAAATTTGTTGTTTTTAAAACTCGTTGGAAAGTCGCCATATGATATGGCGACTTCCCAACTTTAAATTTTATTTTTAAAAAAAAAAAATTAAGCTCGAAAGTCGCCATATAATATGGCAACTTCCAAGCTAAAAATTGTAAAATAAAATAATAATTGGCACTTCGAAGTCGCCATATGATATGACGACTTCCAAGTGCATTTTCTTACTTTTTTTTTAATCTTGTTGGGAAGTCACTATATGACATGGCGACTTCCCAACACTATTTTTTTTAATTTTAAAAATTAATATTTTGTAATTAAATAAAAAAAATTAAAAATTATTTTAAAAGCCTAAATAATATTTTTTACATATATAATTAATTATATATATATAAAATAATAAAATATATATAAAGATAAATAAGAATAAATCAGCATATAACATGGAATGTGAAATATGTAAATATTACAGGTGCAGAACATGTAATTGGTTCATTGTTGATGCGAACTCTCCCCTGATGTTTCAGATGGATAAGGACATTTTCGATGGCTATGACCTTTGTCGCAACCTAAAAAAATAACGACGACGAGTCTCATCGCAAGACTTTATTATTCGTTAGGCATGACATTAAAAAAAACCGAGGAAAAGTCGACTTAATTCCTCTAAAAAAAATGAAGGTTTTGAAAATGACCTTAAAAGACATGGAGTCGCCATCAATCTTTTTTAGCTAGGTGTGATCGGCCACCTATTAAAACCGGTTTTATAAAATATTTTAAAAATTAATTAAAACATTTTAAAAACCAATTTAAAGTCTGCGTTTTAAACCAGAGAAATCAAAGAAGCGGGTTCGGGAGTCGGTTACGTGCGGGAAAGGATTAGCACCCCCACAACGCCCGTATAAATCGGTACCTTATTAATCGTGTGTTATCTCAAGTCTCGGTAAAAGTTGGTTTTAAATTTAGTATTTCAAATTAATTCCCAATTTAAAGAAAAATAATTCCATTTTTTTTTATTGAAAATGATCCGGAATTTATAAATTCAAAATTTTCCTATATTCCCCAACAAACGTGGCAAAATATAGAAATTTTTATTAGTTTTGGAAAACTTTCCGAATCATTCTCTTTTTTTGAAAGAAAGATATTCATTTATTAATAATAATTGATGATATTCCCTCCAGCAAACCCGGTAGAGAACTCATGAATTATTTTAACTCGGGAATATCTTTATTTTTATTGAAAATCATTATCTTTTTTGAAAACATTTAAAAGAAATGAATATGTATAGGCATGACATAAATAAAATGACATAGCAAAATCTAAATAATATAATGCAACCTAAATGTCATGACACATAGAAATTATTATGGCAAGAATCACATATTATATAAAATGCATGAATATAAAAATGCAATGCATGAGATGTATTTTTTCCTTTAATTAAGGAAATCCGTATATCTAAAAAGATATCCGGCTACCTTAGGAAAATATGTCAAATTAAATATTCTAAAACCAAAATACTTTGTGATTGTTTGAAAACAATTTTGAAAAGCTTGAATTAAAAATAAAAACTGGGCTAAAATTTTTTAAATGGCTCTAATTTCCTAAGTTTAAAAAATCCGGACTTGACTACCCTTAACCCGGGATTTGAAAAACCATTTTTAGAGTTTAAAAGGCGTAGAAATCACCCTAAGTCAGTAGCTAACCCTCCTAATCAGCACACTCTAAGTAGATTAACCAAAACAGAAAATTGGTTTTTCTTTAAATTCAATTCTGACTCCACTGTCCAGTTTTAATCCACGATTTTTTACCCTATTTTAAAAAATTCAAAAAATTCTAAAAAAAATACTGGAGACTCAGGACATGTAAAACTATAAGAGAAAAAATCGGCTTAATTTTTTGATCAAAGATGAATTCCCAGAAAAATCATAGATGTACGAGTTTTTGGAGGAGAAAAAAAAAACTGTTTTGTTTTTCTTTAAATTCAATTCTGACTCCACTGTCCAGTTTTAATCCACGATTTTTTACCCAATTTTTAAAACTTCCAAAAATTCTAAAAACAATACTGAAGACTCAGGACATGTAAAACTACATGAAAACAAATCGGCTTAATTTTCTGATCAAAGATGAATTCCCAGAAAAATCATAGATGTACGAGTTTTTGGAGGAGAGAAAAAAAAAACTGCTTTGCCAACACATTTTTGCTTTTGATAAAATCATTTAAAAACCAAAGTAAAAATATTTGAAACTCATAAAATGACTTGAAAGCAGTAGCTAGGACTCTTTGAAAGTTAGATAAAAATTGGCTAAATAAAAAAAATCACAAAGGTAGAGTAATCAATTTGAC
Source organism: Fremontodendron californicum (assembly GCA_030761205.1). Taxonomy (NCBI): domain Eukaryota; kingdom Viridiplantae; phylum Streptophyta; class Magnoliopsida; order Malvales; family Malvaceae; genus Fremontodendron; species Fremontodendron californicum. The sequence continues at coordinate 26,201,596 of JAULJL010000004.1, read as the reverse complement.
AAACTTAATTTTCCACAAGTGTGCTCAAGAGAGCATGATCTTGAACCATTAATTGGCTCAAGTCATTATTCAAGTGGCATGAACATGAAATGCATGAAACAATGCAGCAAACATAATGCATGAAATGCATGGATCTAAACCTAAATGTAAGGAAAATGCATGACACAAATAATATGGCCTAGACCTAACATGAACTTGCATGGCATTTAATGTAACCTAGACCTAAGACATGCATGGCATTTTCACAAACACAAGGCATGCTTAATTTAAAAATCCAACCAAATATCATGCAAATGCAAAAACCTAACAACTAGCATGACAAAAATACAACACACAATGCAAAACACATGGAGTAATCAATTTATGGTAAAACAAATTTCCAATGTTCGATAAGCTCTGGAATCAAAATGCCATCATGGACAAGACCTTCAATTTTTTTCCTTCAGTTGTCTGCATTTTTTAGTCGAATGCCCAATTGCCCCAATGTGATACTTGCACTTGCTGTTGGGGTCATAGCTTTTAGCTGACGAAGAAAACTCTTCAAAGCTAAGCCAATTTCTATTTCATCTTATTAATGTGTTTCATGATGAATGAGCTATGAATGTCATGAGTGCAATTTGATGCATGTGAAGGATAAACAAAGTTATGTGTGGTCATATACAGTGGAAACATGTTGACCATGTATGTTATAAATGCAACATGATGCCAACATGATGCATTTAAAGAATAATAAATTAATGCATGGATATATACAATGAATGACCATGTATGTTCCAAATGTATTTCCCAATGAATGATCATATACACTATGAATGCCATACAATGTCAATTATGATGCATGTGAAGAATACATGACTTACACAGAGTATATACAAAGAAAGTCATGCTGGCCGTGTATGTCATGAATGCAACCTGATGTCAATATGAAAAATTAATGCATGAGCATATCATGATGACTGTGTATGCCATGAATGCAACCTGATGCCAACATGATGCATGTAAAAAATAAGCAAATTAATGCATAGATATATACAGAAAAATCATGCTGATTATGAATGCATGAATGCAACCTGACAAATAATTGATGGGATGCAAAATGCAAAGGGGGAGATATCAAGGAGGAAATAAGAATCGGAGGAACTTAATCATCAACCTCTCATAAATTTGAAACATAATCAATTCATTCCCACATCAACATTCACAATGGTATAAACCATGTTTTACAAAATTTGAACAGTGGTTAAGACTGTCTTTACAAGCACTTTATTCTTCCTAACATCCTAAGACTATAAGAGCCGGCTACTGAAAAAGTGAAATCCTATTACATCATATAAGACCGAAGTCTTTCCACCTCAAAGATGTAAATCTCCCAATCCTAATGACGTTTTCCCAGTCCTCTATCAATCAGTGTCGTGGGATCCAACCACTTGGCATTTATAAGAGTTTGCACTTTCTTTTTGAATGCCATACAGTCTTCAACGTTATGGCCAACAATTCCACAATGATAATCACATCTTGCATTTGGATTATACCACTGATAACTCGTATAATTATATAGTTTTTAGTTATGTTTTATTATTGTTTTGTGTCAAATACAAGTTATTATTGTTTAGTCTAATTGTGTTTATGATCTTTTATATTTTTATGTAATTTGGTGTTTTTCACAAGTTTCTTTGAGTGATTTCAGATTACTAGAATTAAGGGCAAATCCAGTTCAGTTCCAGTTCCGACACCGTTTGGCATATCAGCTATATCTCGAGTTTCACTGAAGCAATAAGGCTGAAATTTGTAGCCGTGCAAAGCTAAGAGGCATATCTATCTTTTTCATGTTTTACACTTCTTGAAACGGAGTCGTTTTCCCTAGCGAAATCGACCATCAAGTTGGCTGATGTGCAATGACGTCTGTGCTGACCTGTTTTCGTATTTTGCCCATATCTTCTTATCCACATCAGAAAATGAGCTGATTCCAACGGCTATGGATCCATAACTGATAGGGGTATATTTTTCTAGAAGACAATTTTATCAGATCGAGCCTCCAACATTGACAAAATCGACCATCAAGCTGGCTGATCAGAATTGTCATACAATATGACGAAAATTGTTAGAAAAATGCACCCACCTATTATACCTACCTTTGAAATTTGTAAAGCTTGTCTCTTGTCATTTAGCCCTCCAAAATGTGTATAAATAGAGGGCCTTGGATGAGTATTGGGATACATTATACATTGGTAGGATATTAGCCATTGTAATAAAATTCTCTAAGTTTTCTTCTTTTTTCCTTTCTCTAGTTTTCTTTTTCTTTATTTACTTATGCTTCTTACATTTCTTTTCATTTTTAGTATGTGTTGCTAATCATATTGTTGAGGTGATGAGGTGAAGCTCTTGGTAAATGCTAAGGTTAGTCTCTTAAACATGAGCTAAAATGAATCATCATTTATAAACACTAGTATAGATAATATTTTCTTTTGGTTTAAAATCATACTTGCAAAGTAGAGATCTTGATTCATTATTGACAATGAAAATGGCACAGTAAATGCTTGGTTTCATAACCTTGATTTGTTGTAGACATATACCTTGGCATAAGGAATGCTTGGACTCTTTTTATGAGTTTTGAGGACACCAAATGAACATAATATCATATGCTATGGACGTTGGACAATTTGGACTGAATTGCTAAACCTTCCGATTGGAACCTCCCTTATGTGTGGATTTCAATTGTGTAATAAAACAAGATTAATCTTAGCATAACACCAAGAGTGGATTCTCTAACCTCAACATCCTTTCTTATTGTTTTTTTTTTATATCTTGTTTAATTGCTTTTATGTTATTTTGTTTATGTTGTTCTCTAATATCTTGTTTACTTTCTTTGTTATTGATTCCCTAATATCTTGTTTATTTTCTTTTTCATATATATTATAAACTTATACTTACTAGTACGCTTCCCTGTGGTTCGACCTCGGACACCCGAGAATTTATTACTTGAACATAACCTGCACTTGGGTTTACAACTCTTAATTGAGTCTCCATCAAGTTTTTGGCGCCGTTGCCGGGGAAGCAATACTAAGTATATAAGTTTATAAGTATATTTATATTTATTGGCTGGTTATACCGCCTATATTTATTTTTATTGGCTGGTTATACCGCCTAATTTTCTATATATTTATATTTATATTGTAAAGTTTATATTTATATATTATCTATTTATTAACTTTGTTTTATGCTTGTTTGGCGACGTGATTTTAGATCTCGTCATTTAGTTAGATTTTATTGTGAAACTTTTTCAGGTAATCTTTCTAATACAACTCCTAACATGGCTGGCAATGAAAGTGTTCATGCTGAAGATGAGAACAGACAAGTACGCACCATGCGTGACTACTTGCAACCAACTCGAAGCTCATCACTCTCTTGTTTTATTTTTCCTCTCAATGCAAACAACTTTCGTTTTAAACCAGGTATGATAGCTTTGCTTCCAAATTTCTATGGGTTGGAATCGGAAAGTGCTTACTCGTTTCTAAAAGACTTCGAAGATGTATGTGTCACCTTTAATGACCAACAATGTACAAATGAAATTGTCAAGCTAAAATTATTTCCTTTTTCTTTAAAAGATAAAGCAAAAATTTGGCTTCATAATTTAAAACCAAGGTCAATTGGCACATGGCAAGAATTACAAACTAAGTTTCTAAAGAAATTTTTCCCAGCACATAAAACTACTGCTTTGAAAAGACAGATTCAAAATTTCAATCAAAATCAAAATGAAGCATTTTTTCAGTGCTGGGAGCGTTTTAAAGATTTGTTAAGTTCTTGTCCACATCATGGTTTTGAAAAATGGCGTCTTATTAGTTTCTTTTATGAAAGTTTAACTCCCGAAACTAAACAATTTGTTGAAACAATGTGTAACGGTGAGTTTCTAGAAAAAGAACCTGAAGAAGCCTTTGACTACCTAGACCATTTGGCAGATAACTCTCAAGCCTGGCACACAGATAATTCCTCTGAAAGTTCCACTAGATCTAATCTTGTTTCTAACAGAGGAAAATATCATTTTAGTCAAGAAGATGAGATAAAAGCTAAAGTAGCTAATTTGGCTAGAAAGATTGAAGCCATGGAACTTAGAGAAGTAAAAGAAGTCAAAACGGTTAAAAATGAAGAAAGTTGTGGAATTTGTGAAATCATGGGACACCCCATTTCTGAATGTCCAAACATTCCCATTCTTAAAGAAGCGTTGCATGATCAAGTAAATTCCATAAACACATTTAAAAAGCCTTTTCCTTCTCCTTACTCTGAAACGTATAACCCTGAATGGAGAAGTCATCCCAACTTCAGTTGGCGGAATAATAATCATGTTCAGGTACCACAATCTCAAAAGCCGGGCAACACTTTTTCCTATCAACCTTCACGTGTACAAACCTTGGAAGAGACATTGCAAGCATTCATGCAAACACAAGCAAATGTGAATAACCGGACTTCACAGGACATCAATGAGATCAAAAACACCTTGTCCACATTGACAGCTTCATTACGCACTCAAGAAAAAGGTAAGTTTCCTGCTCAACCTCAGCCTAACCCTTCTACTCAATGTCTTGTTTCTTGCTCCAATGAAACTCAACAGGAAAATGCCAGTTCTATCACAACTCTTCGAAGTGGAAAGGAAATTGACAAAAACATTCCATCAAAAGACCAATATCCTCCTTCCCCTCCGAAAAGTAATGGTAAGGATGATGGTAAGTCTGAACTTCTTGAAAATTTGGACAAAGAAAAAGGTATGCATCCTGCTCCTTTTCCTCAAAGATTGCAAACAATAAAGAATTTGAATCAAAATACAGAAATTTATGAACTTTTCAAACAAGTTAAGATTAACATTCCTTTATTGGATGCAATCAAACAAGTTCCATCTTATGCTAAATTTTTGAAGGACATGTGCACATTTAAAAGGAAACATAATGTACAAAAGAAAGCATTTCTGACGGAAAGTGTGAGCTCAATCATTCAGCACCTTACTCCACCAAAATTCAAAGATCCTGGATGTCCAACAATCTCATGCATCATTGGAAACACTAGAATAGAACGTGCATTGCTTGATCTTGGTGCTAGTGTTAATCTTTTGCCTTTTTCTGTTTATCAACAGTTAGGTTTAGGTGAACTCAAGGAAACACCTGTTACACTTCAACTAGCTGATCGTTCTGTAAAAATTCCTCGAGGGATAGTTGAAGATGTTTTGGTTCAAATTGATAATTTTTACTTCCCTGTTGATTTTATTGTTTTGGACACACATCCTGTTTCAAATCCAAATGTTCAAATTCCTGTTATATTAGGCCGTCCATTTCTTGCAACTTCTAATGCTCTGATAAATTGCAGGAATGGTATGTTGAACATTTCTTTTGGAAATATGACTTTAGAATTAAATGTGTTCAACACTTGCAAGCAACCTGGTGATGATTCAGAAGTACATGAAGTGGATTTCATTGAAGAACTTGTTCATGAACATAACACCACTACCACATTCCATGATCCTTTAGAAGCTTATTTAATTGAATGTGAGTTTGATAATACTTCAGAAATTTCACACACTGATTCTTTGTTAAATTCTTTTCAGGATAAGCATTGTTGGAAACAAAAGTTTGAGGAACTCAGAAATGATGCATATGAGAATCCTAAAATTCATAAAGAAAGAACTAAAGCCTTTCATGACAAGTTAATTTCAAGAAAAACATTTGATGTTGGGCAAAAAGTTCTACTTTATAATTCTAGACTTCACATATTTCCTGGTAAGTTGAGATCAAGATGGACTGGCCCATTTGTGGTTAAGCATGTGTATCATTATGGAGCAGTTGACATTGAGAATCCTCAAAATGGTAACGTATTCAAGGTAAATGGACAAAGACTCAAACTCTTTTTGGAAAATCATGTTACTCAAGAAGAGGTTGTTTTTCTTTCTGATCCTTGTTTTGAAAATAACTAGATGTAAATATAATTTTTACTAATCTTCAAAAAAAAAAAAAAATTGTTGTGTTTTAAGACATTTAGAAGTATTCATTCTGAACAAGGTCTGAGTAAGGGAGACTTGAGACATACCTTGTCAGTTTGATTTTAATCTTTTTATGTTTACTTGTTAATTTTTGTTTAGTATTTTAGGATTAATTAGGTTGCATGAGTTTGTTTTGTTTTGAGTCTTAGTTATTCCTATTCTTATGTTATTAGTTCTTTTCTCTTACACATGATTCTTTCATTTGGGTTAATAGACTTACATTGAGGACAATGTAAGAATTAAGTGTGGGGGGAACGATTTAGGATTTCTTTTATTTTTGTCTACTATTTTTTTTTTGAGTCTTTATTATTATTATTTTTTTAATGTGTTCTAGTTCCTTTCAATACTATAATGAGATATGAATTGCATAAGTCTAAAACAGATTTATTATTGAGAAGATTTTCATGAGAATTGAGCTTGATATCAACCTTTTTATAAGCCAATGTTAATATGATATGTTGATTGAGAAAGAAGCATGTTTAGACTTAATCTGACTTGTATAATCATCCTTGTGAGTTTTTGAGCCTATAATGATTGATGCATTATACAAATCAATCTAATTTTTTTCTTGAGTGCTCTTATGATTACATGATTCTCTAGAACTTGCTTTAAACCGTTTGATACTATATTGATACATGTGACAACATGAATATGATAGAGGCATTAGGATTATAACCAGAGCCAAACAGCCATCCCTTATTAATGTTCTAAGAGAACATCCCCACTAGTGAACCAATTTGAGCCTACATTAAATATGCTGTTTTATTGGTAACCACAACTTACACCTAGCCTAAATATACTTATATCCTTACCCTTGTTCTAAAGATGGATTTTTTGAGACATATTAAAAAAAAAAAAAAAATAAGGGATATTTTTAGTTGAAAATTTGGGTTAGAAACAAAAGATAAGTGTGGGGGAAGAAAAGAAAAGAAAAAGTCAAGAGAAAAAGAAAGGGATCATTGTCAAATACATTCCCATATTTAAAAAAAAAAAAAAAGAATCTTCTCTTGAACTTCTAGAAAAAGATGTTACAAAGTTGGTTAGAATGATGCAAAGGCTCAACATGAATATTTAGCCTATGTTATTATGTGCTTTATAAGAGTTTTGAGAAGTTTTATTTGTATGATCTTATTATGTCTCTAAAATCTATGAACTCTTTGGAACCTTTGTGATATCTTTATCCTTTTGTTCTTTAACCACATTATAACCCTTTGGCCCCATTACAACCTTGAATAAAGACCTCTTGATTTATGAAGTTGTATGATCTAAATAGTGGAGAATAGGTGGACAAGCAAGCATATGGTAGAAGTGTTTTCATGAGATTGATTGAGTGTAAACACTTTACCACTACTTTAAAGAGTGAAAATCAAGAGAGTATCCCATGTGAGAAGTTGAGATTAAGTTTGAATATGCACTATTTTGATTGAAATATGTTATGTTAATATTGGCTTAACTCATTTATTTACATTCAAGCAAGATTTTTTGTGAATTTCTTTAAGCTATTGATTAGTTTTTAAGACTTGTCCAATGATTATCTCTAATTTATATTGGAAGGATTAGTTATAATTATTATTTTTAGTTTTTCTTATGTCTTCAATGTTTGTGGGTATCGTCCTAGTAAACCCTCACGATACTAAACTCGTCCACTAGGGACACCTAGGGGTTTAAAGGCTTGTGTCACATGCTAAGTGCCACCGTGATTTCCTACGAAAATGGATTAGATTAGATTTTCTTATTTTATTTTTATTGAGTCGTTGCTAGGGACTAGCAACAATCTAAGTGTGGGGGTGTGATAACTCGTATAATTATATAGTTTTTAGTTATGTTTTATTATTGTTTTGTGTCAAATACAAGTTATTATTGTTTAGTCTAATTGTGTTTATGATCTTTTATATTTTTATGTAATTTGGTGTTTTTCACAAGTTTCTTTGAGTGATTTCAGATTACTAGAATTAAGGGCAAATCCAGTTCAGTTCCAGTTCCGACACCGTTTGGCATATCAGCTATATCTCGAGTTTCACTGAAGCAATAAGGCTGAAATTTGTAGCCGTGCAAAGCTAAGAGGCATATCTATCTTTTTCATGTTTTACACTTCTTGAAACGCAGTCGTTTTCCCTACCGAAATCGACCATCAAGTTGGCTGATGTGCAATGACGTCTGTGCTGACCTGTTTTCGTATTTTGCCCATATCTTCTTATCCACATCAGTAAATGAGCTGATTCCAACGGCTATGGATCCGTAACTGATAGGGGTATATTTTTCTAGAAGACAATTTTATCAGATCGAGCCTCCAACATTGACAAAATCGACCATCAAGCTGGCTGATCAGAATTGTCATACAATATGACGAAAATTGTTAGAAAAATGCACCCACCTATTATACCTACCTTTGAAATTTGTAAAGCTTGTCTCTTGTCATTTAGCCCTCCAAAATGTGTATAAATAGAGGGCCTTGGATGAGTATTGGGATACATTATACATTGGTAGGATATTAGCCATTGTAATAAAATTCTCTAAGTTTTCTTCTTTTTTCCTTTCTCTAGTTTTCTTTTTCTTTATTTACTTATGCTTCTTACATTTCTTTTCATTTTTAGTATGTGTTGCTAATCATATTGTTGAGGTGATGAGGTGAAGCTCTTGGTAAATGCTAAGGTTAGTCTCTTAAACATGAGCTAAAATGAATCATCATTTATAAACACTAGTATAGATAATATTTTCTTTTGGTTTAAAATCATACTTGCAAAGTAGAGATCTTGATTCATTATTGACAATGAAAATGGCACAGTAAATGCTTGGTTTCATAACCTTGATTTGTTGTAGACATATACCTTGGCATAAGGAATGCTTGGACTCTTTTTATGAGTTTTGAGGACACCAAATGAACATAATATCATATGCTATGGACGTTGGACAATTTGGACTGAATTGCTAAACCTTCCGATTGGAACCTCCCTTATGTGTGGATTTCAATTGTGTAATAAAACAAGATTAATCTTAGCATAACACCAAGAGTGGATTCTCTAACCTCAACATCCTTTCTTATTGTTTTTTTTTATATCTTGTTTAATTGCTTTTATGTTATTTTGTTTATGTTGTTCTCTAATATCTTGTTTACTTTCTTTGTTATTGATTCCCTAATATCTTGTTTATTTTCTTTTTCATATATATTATAAACTTATACTTACTAGTACGCTTCCCTGTGGTTCGACCTCGGACACCCGAGAATTTATTACTTGAACATAACCTGCACTTGGGTTTACAACTCTTAATTGAGTCTCCATCAACCACATTGGATATGGTGGTAACAGGGGTTTCAATGGGACACAGGCAACCATGTGATTTTGGATCAGTATAGGGAGGAGCTCTTGGTAGCTGATTGGAATGGGATCAAAAGGCATTTGGGTCTTATCCTGGGGTCGTTTCTTAGTCACACATGGCCTAGGAGTTGGGGCACTTGGTGGTGGCACTAAGGTCCGAACCGGAGTGTTTACATGGAGATGTGGCGGAACAGCATGGTGAGGGTATGGATTTGGACACGAGGACTTTGGAGGTTGTACATAGCTCGAGGTTCCTATCCCAGGTACTGGATAAGGTGATTGATGAGGGAAATAGTATGAACTGGCAGTTGTTGGTGATGGTGTGGGATTCTGGAATCCCGTAGTGGTCATCCCAATGGACGATTGGACCATAGTAGGGTTGGGATACTGGTTTGGACCTAGAACAGTTTGCAGGTATGGTACTGGATTCGAGGTTTCTATCTTTGGTATCAAGCTTTCAGGTTTAATTATTTTCATGATTTTGTCCACAATTTCATCAGGATTGCAACCTTTGTGGTATTGACAAGTGCAGGATCCAGCAAGGATTGTATGTTCTGGACCTAATGGTTTTGGTTGACCCGAAGATGATGCGAAGCCCTGAGAAAGTTCCTTTTTACTGTTACCCATATCCTCAACCATTTTCAGCAATTTGGCAAGTTGTTCCTTCACCTCTCGGATTTCATGTCCATATGCCTCTTGATTGCGTTCCAAAGCAACAAATCGTTCTTCCGATTCATTCCTCATATCTCGAACCCCTTTCATGCAAATGAAAATGTCATGAGATTAAGAATACAATTATGAATGTACATGCTCTATTCCTATGTGCATGAATATACTGATAATTAATGCATGAACATATACAGAGAATATGTATGATGACTATGTATGCTATGGATACAATCTAATGCCAGGTATATACAGATAATGACTATGCATGTATTCTACAATGAATGAACATGCATGCTATGATGTCAAAATGATACATGCTAAGACTAAATAAATTACCACAAAGGTATACACAAAGAAATCAATGATTACACGAAATTGGTGGGACCTAAATCTTGATTATTCAACAATCTCATTATGCAAGATTTGCCTCTAAATTTATGATGATTTTTTTTTTAACATGTTTTTTTTTTCTGTGTTTTTTTTTTCTGAGAAACCAATCACATTATTTTCAAAAGACTTTCAGGGTGGATCCTACTATGGTACAATATGCAAATGTTCATGTGACACTACCGGTTTTATGAAATCATCAAATGAAATTACCAACTGTTTACTGCAAAGAATGAGATCAATAACACAACCAAAAATGTACATGCTCTATTCACACATGCATGAAATGTGCAACATGCAAAAATGCTTGAAAAAAGATTTTTTTTTTTTAAAAAACAGCTAATGAACATCTGCCCTAGCAATATCTGCTTATTTAGGCATCACGATGCCTTCGAGGCGGAGTATCACATTTATTATAGGCGATGTACGTACATCGTTGCCCGATCTACCACACTTATTCGGAGTGTAAAATAGGTAACAAAAGGTTTAGAAATGTCCCTCCATGTGTTCCTATTTTCGGTACATCTAACGGAAATCCGGCATGGCTTCGCCTAGGTTCACTATATGAGGGTGAATCATTTCTAAGGCCCCGAATTGTTCCTCACTGTCGCCGGTGAAGGCTAGTAAGGCACCACGATAAAAGCGAGTTCAATTCATTAGAGTATATTTTCCTATGCCCGTACGGAGGATTATCACGAAGGCATTAGGTACTTTATACTCCGGAAGTGTTTCACTAGCCCATACGGAGGATCAATCACGAAGGCGTAGTTACTTTACTTCCACTTAAAAGGACGGAACCCGGGTAGAGGATTCATGTTATGCAAATGCACGTGTAATGTGTGCGGAGGAATATCAAACCTTTCACTACCTATTCTACAAACCTTATTCTAAATGCCCTAGCAATTAAAACATTCAAGAATAGTGTAACGCATTAACCAACAAGCAATTATAATATACAACCTTAAATAACTAGAGAACAAAAATAAAATGCACGCACATGAGAATGAACATTTTTAAAAACATTTGATTATTTTCAAAATTCTCTTTATTAGAAAAATGTGGGAATTAAAATAAAATACCAATTAAACCAACCAAAACTGAGACTTTGATAACACACGACTATTTCTAGGCCTGACTCTCTAATAGTCCCCAGTGGAGTCGCCAAGCTGTCGCAACCTAAAAAAATAACGACGACGAGTCTCATCGCAAGACTTTATTATTCGTTAGGCATGACATTAAAAAAAACCGAGGAAAAGTCGACTTAATTCCTCTAAAAAAAATGAAGGTTTTGAAAATGACCTTAAAAGACATGGAGTCGCCACCAATCTTTTTTAGCTAGGTGTGATCGGCCACCTATTAAAACCGGTTTTATAAAATATTTTAAAAATTAATTAAAACATTTTAGAAACCAATTTAAAGTCTGCGTTTTAAACCAGAGAAATCAAAGAAGCGGGTTCGGGAGTCGGTTACGTGCGGGGAAGGATTAGCACCCCCACAACGCCCGTATAAATCGGTACCTTATTAATCGTGTGTTATCTCAAGTCTCGGTAAAAGTTGGTTTTAAATTTAGTATTTCAAATTAATTCCCAATTTAAAGAAAAATAATTCCATTTTTTTATTGAAAATGATCCGGAATTTATAAATTCAAAATTTTCCTATATTCCCCAACAAACGTGGCAAAATATAGAAATTTTTATTAGTTTTGGAAAACTTTCCGAATCATTCTCTTTTTTTGAAAGAAAGATATTCATTTATTAATAATAATTGATGATATTCCCTCCAGCAAACCCGGTAGAGAACTCATGAATTATTTTAACTCGGGAATATCTTTATTTTTATTGAAAATCATTATCTTTTTTGAAAACATTTAAAAGAAATGAATATGTATAGGCATGACATAAATAAAATGACATAGCAAAATCTAAATAATATAATGCAACCTAAATGTCATGACACATAGAAATTATTATGGCAAGAATCACATATTATATAAAATGCATGAATATAAAAATGCAATGCATGAGATGTATTTTTTCCTTTAATTAAGGAAATCCGTATATCTAAAAAGATATCCGGCTACCTTAGGAAAATATGTCAAATTAAATATTCTAAAACCAAAATACTTTGTGATTGTTTGAAAATAATTTTGAAAAGCTTGAATTAAAAATAAAAACTGGGCTAAAAGTTTTTAAATGGCTCTAATTTCCTAAGTTTAAAAAATCCGGACTTGACTACCCTTAACCCGGGATTTGAAAAACCATTTTTTGAGTTTAAAAGGCTTAGAAATCACCCTAAGTCAGTAGCTAACCCTCCTAATCAGCCCACTCTAAGTAGATTAACCAAAACAGAAAATTGGTTTTTCTTTAAATTCAATTCTGACTCCACTGTCCAGTTTTAATCCACGATTTTTTACCCTATTTTTAAAAATTCAAAAAATTCTAAAAAAAATACTGGAGACTCAGGACATGTAAAACTATACGAGAAAAAATCGGCTTAATTGTTTGATCAAAGATGAATTCCCAGAAAAATCATAGATGTACGAGTTTTTGGAGGAGAAAAAAAAAACTGTTTTGTTTTTCTTTAAATTCAATTCTGACTCCATTGTCCAGTTTTAATCCACGATTTTTTACCCAATTTTTAAAACTTCCAAAAATTCTAAAAAAAATACTGAAGACTCAGGACATGTAAAACTACATGAAAACAAATCGGCTTAATTTTCTGATCAAATATGAATTCCCAGAAAAATCATAGATGTACAAGTTTTTGGAGGATTAAAAAAAAAAAACTGCTTTGCCAACACATTTTTGCTTTTGATAAAATCATTTAAAAACCAAAGTAAAAATATTTGAAACTCATAAAATGACTTGAAAGCAGTAGCTAGGACTCTTTGAAAGTTAGATAAAAATTGGCTAAATAAAAAAAATCACAAAGGTAGAGTAATCAATTTGACAAACTTAATTTTGCACAAGTGTGCTCAAGAGAGCATGATCTTGAACCATTAATTGGCTCAAGTCATTATTCAAGTGGCATGAACATGAAATGCATGAAACAATGCAGCAAACATAATGCATGAAATGCATGGATCTAAACCTAAATGTAAGGAAAATGCATGACACAAATAATATGGCCTAGACCTAACATGAACTTGCATGGCATTTAATGTAACCTAGACCTAAGACATGCATGGCATTTTCACAAACACAAGGCATGCTTAATTCAAAAATCCAACCAAATATCATGCAAATGCAAAAACCTAACAACTAGCATGACAAAAATACAACACACAATGCAAAACACATGGAGTAGCCAAATGGCCCCAAGCTTCAACAAGCATGGCATTTTCACAAACACTTGGTATGCTAGCATGAAAAACTAAGTCATAACACAAAAATCACACAAGCATTTTCACAAACACCTAATATACCAAATCTAAAACATGCTCACTAAGATATAAAACAAGAATCATGCAAAGAATCACACAAGCATTTTCACAAACACTTAATATGCTAACTCTAAAACATGCTCAAATTTAAACAACATGAAAACAGAAAATTAAAAATGCAAAAACATGATATCTAAGACATAAATGGCAACAAACAAAGCAACCAAATTAAATATAACTTAAGAACATGAAATAACATAATATTTAAAACATCAAAAATAAAGAAAATAGCATAAACAATATGATAAAATGAATCAAAAACAACAACTTAAAATAAATAATGTAGGCCATTTGGCCATGGTGAGTTTATTGTAAAAACAAAATGTAAGAAAAATATACTTAAGAAAGGAAATGAAGGAAGAACAAGAAACATTATTTTAAAATGAAAACTCACCAAGTAGCTTTTGAACGGATTAAGCTATAAACCCTCAGAGTAGCTTTTGAACGGATTAAGCTACGAACCCTCAGAGTAGCTTTTGAACGGATTAAGCTACGAACCCTCAGAGTAGCTTTTGAACGGATTAAGCTACGAACCCTCAGAGTAAAACACTATGACTCACCACCCGGATAATCCTAATACAAGTGTATAGAATATCTCACAAGGGGTAGTGGGTGATTTCAACCAAAGGCCAAGACTCCTTATTTATAAGGTGAGCACCTCCTTGGCTTGACATTACAAAGGGATGTGGGATTGGGACTTAGGCTCAAAAATGAAAATCTCTAACTTAACTCTTGATTTTTAATCACTTGATTGAAAAAATACTAAGCTTCCTCCTTCCTTTGGGCTTGGGCAGGCCAGCACTTCTCTTTTCCAGCCCAGCTCTGATTTTTGCAAGGCCCAAAGAAGCCCTTTTCGGTTGCTTGGGTGAAACGACCATTTTGCCCCCCGGATGCAAAATAAATATCAAACGGACTCCAAATTCAATTTTTCTTTTTTCAATGCTTCCAAAATAATAAAATATTGAGTTCTGGAAGTTTTCAAAATTATCCGAGTCCGTTTGCTATTTATTTGGATTTTTTCTTCCCAAAATGTCCTTTTATGCCCCTACTTTTTACCATTTTTTAAACGAGCTCCAAATCAAGATTTTTCTTCACCAATCTCTTCAAAATAATTAAAAAGTGTGATCTGGAAGTTTTCATAATTTTTGGAGCTCATTTGGTATTTTTTCGGGATTTATCGGCTTGAATTACTACATAGGAGGCCCGGGATTTGGCCATTTTGCAAACGAACTCGGAGTCAAGATTTTCTTTCGCCAATCTCTTCCAAATAATTTAAAAATGAGATTTGCCAAATTTCAGAATTTTCGGAGTCCATTTGCTATTTTTTCGGGATTTATCTTTTTGAATTACTGCATTAGAAGCCCGGGATTTGGCCATTTTGCAAACGAACTCGGAATCAAGATTTTCTTTCGCCAATCTCTTTCAAATAATTTAAGAATGAGATTGACAAATTTTTCAGAATTTTCGGAGTCCATTTGCTATTTTTCCCAAATTTTTCCAATTTTGCCCTTTAACCTCCGAAACCCGGTTTTGCTCAAAACAAGTCCGATTTTCAGATTTTCTTCAATCTGAGCCTTGCACCATCCTTTTTAATCATTCCTCATCCATTGGGGGCTTTGGTCTTACCAATTCGGGCCATTTCTGTGATTCTTCCCGATTTCACCGAAATCCACTAAAAACTCTAATTCTCGGTTTTCTCCCGGATTGACTTTTCTTTCGGTTTTTCTTGCAAGTGACTTCTCCATTACCCGTAGTCAGTGCTTATCTTTCATTTGGAACCTTCAATTTCGACCAGTTTGATCGTTTAAGCACTTTTCCCCAAATTTCTCGGATTAGGGTTTCTTTTCTACTGAATCTCCAAATCCCAACTTCCGAACTCCATATCTTTCAATGTAGAACTCGGATTATCAAAATTCCTTCGCCATTTTTCAATTGAACTTAAAATCTTGATTTTGAAAGTGGGTTGACTATTTCAGTAGTTGACTTTCTGGGGTTGACTTTTTCGGGGTTGACTTTTTCGGGGTTGACTTTTTCGGGGTTGACTTTTTCGGGCTCGCCCTCTTAAACTAAGTCTCGGAGTACCACCTGCAGGATGAAAACAGTCTTTTTATACTCAGAAACATCAATATAGGAAGAAAACATACCTGTTTAGTGGCCCGGACAAAATTAGGTGTCTACAGCTGCCCCTCTTTGGCTATTGCTGAGAATCAGGAATCAGGCAAAGATAAACCAACACTAATTTTGTACGGTCAGTGAAATCACATGGAAAGGAAAGGGGTTTTCTTTTTCATTTCTTCATTCATTTTTGCATTTTGCATTTTTTATTTTCTTTTTTCATTTTCTATTTTTTTCATTTTTTCTCTTTTTTCATTTTTTTTTTCAATTTTTTTTTTTTAAAACAGTAAATTGAAGATTTGTCCTTAAATTGAATTCCCTGCCTAAACAAGGCTCGATTCGTCTTAAGGAAACAAATTCGATTTGCAAGAAAGGAAATGACCTCGACGATGGTCTCGGGGCCTTAACCTGTCTTGTTCTCAGCTGTGTTTAAAATTCTGGATATCTCCTCCAGAAGCTTCGGCTATCACCACCAAAGTCTTGCTCATTTTTTTTTTTTAAATGTAAAAATTCTGGGTATCACCTCCAGAAGCTTCAGCTATCACCACCGAAGACTTTCTATCTTTTCAAAGGATTTTAAAACTCTGGATGTCTCCACCAGAGGCTTCAACTATCACCACCGAAGTCTTGCTCATTTTTAAAACTGTAAAATTCTGGGTATCATCTCCAGAAGCTTCAGTTATCACCACCGAAGACTTTCTACCTTTTCAAAGGACTTTAAAAAAAACTCTGGATATCTCCACCAGAGGCTTCAGCTATCACCACCGAAGATTTGTTCATAAATAAAAAAAGTACCTCGACGATGATTTCGGGGCTCGACTCGCCTTAAGGAAACGAAATCGATTATACCTGAAAGCTTTAAGAGATGATGCAAATGCTTCATGATGCAAATGCAAATGTCTTTTGTTGATGCAAACGCTTCTTGATGTAGATGCAAATGACTTAGATTGGTGCAAATGTCTTTGATGACTTGATTTGATGCAAACTTTCTTGATGCAGATTTAACTAACTTAGATTGATGCAAATGCTTCTTGATGTAGATGCACATGTTGAAAAAAATTCTGGATAACTCCTTCAAAAGAAGATTTCTCATTTTTTCAAAATTATAAAACCCTGGATATCTCCACCAGAGGCTTCAGTTATCACCACCAAAGACTTCTTCATTTTTAAAACTGTAAAATTCTGGATATCCCCACCAGAAGCTTTGGCTATCACCACCAAAGACTTGCTCAATATAAAATTCTAGATAACTCATCTAGAAGAAGATTTCTCATGTTTCAAAATAATAAAACCCTGGATATCTCCACCAGAGGATTCAACTATCACCACCGAAGACTTATTCACTTTTAAAACTGCAAAATTCTGGATATCACCACCAGAAGCTTTGGCTATCACCACCAAAGACTTGGTCATTGTAAAATTCTGGGTAACTCCTTCAGAATAAAATTTCTCATTTTTCAAAATTATAAAACCTTGGATATCTCCACCAGAGGCTTCAGCTATCACCACCGAAGACTTGTTCACTTTTAAAACTGTAAAATTCTGGATATCCCCACCAGAAGCTTTGGCTATCACCACCAAAGACTTGCTCATTGTAAAATTCTGGGTAACTCCTTCAGAATAAAATTTCTCATTTTTCAAAATTATAAAACCCTGGATATCTCCACCAGAGGCTTCAGCTATCACCACCGAAGACTTGTTCACTTTTAAAACTATAAAATTCTGGATATCCCCACCAGAAGCTTTGGCTATCACCACCAAAGACTTGCTCATTGTAAAATTTTGGGTAACTCCTTCAGAATAAAATTTCTCATGTTTTAAAATTATAAAACCCTAGATATCTCCACCAGAGGCTTCAGCTATCACCACCGAAGACTTGTTCACTTTTAAAACTGCAAAATTCTGGATATCACCACCGAAGACTTGCTCATTGTAAAATTCTGGATATCCCCACCAGAAGAAAATTTCTCATTTTTCTAAATTATAAAACTCTGGATATCTCCACCAGAGGCTTCAGCTATCACCAAAGACTTGTTCACTTTTTAAAAACTGTAAAATTTTGGATATCCCCACTAGAAGCTTTGAGAAATGATGCAGATGCACATGTCTTTTAACAAGGTGCTCATGCTTCATGGTGCAAATGTAAAATATTTCTTAGTGCAAATGCAAATGGCCTGGATTGATGCCCATGTTTCATGATGCAGATGCCCCTACTAATTGTGTTCATGTAACTGGTTTATGAATGGTGTAACTACAATTACAACACAATAATGAAAATGCAATGATTCTATAAATGATGCAATTGCTTGAGATGACACAAATGCGAATTCCATGAAGAATGTAAATGTAAAGGTAAAATGCAGATGCTTATGGAATAATGCCAATGCAAATACCCATGAATGATGCAAATGCTTGCCGACACTGTGCAGATGCAAAAGCTCGATAAAGAGATGAGTGCTCATGAGTGATGCAAATGCCCCCGGTTGTTTTTCTAGACTTTGGCTTAGCCTTTCAAATTCATTTTTCCTCTTCAAATCAGAGTATATCTTCAATTCATTTTGGCTATTCTCTTTGCCCCAACAGTTTACAAACTTTCATCAACAGAGATCTGAACTGGGTTCGATATCTTCTTCTTATATCTGGAAGTCAGGACCTATCTTGGCAGTTCTATATCTTTGGGTTAGAAAAATCCTTGTCTCATGTCAACATCAAAAATGGGTATTTCAAAAATATTTTTATTTTCCCTTTTTGAAAAACAATTTTGCTTATTTAAGGAAAACTTCTAAGCCAAAAATTTTAACTCCACAGTGTATGATGTACAAATCTTTTGATAACTGATGATCACTGTTAGAAAATTCCCTAAGTATTCATTTGGGTTTTTCAATTTGAATTGACAAAGCTCGATACAACAAGATTTTGGTTTTTCCAGGAAAACTTCACAACAAAAATGTATGTCCCTTCTAGGCTCACAAATGGAACAGATTTTATAAATCATGAATTCATTGAGAACCAAACAAATTCAACATTCTTGTAGTTTCCAATATCAAGGTATTTTGACAAGCGTCAAGATTGGCTGGGATGTTTAAATCGGAAAGTTTGATCTTGGAGGAAAAAAGATTCAATTTTTGAAGACAATCCTCCGAATGAGAGCTGACAATTTGGGGGGTTCAGGAATTCCTAGATGTTCCTCGATGACCACCTTTTTTTAAGATGACCTTCTCTTTTTGGGGTATCGGCACTATCATAAATGGCATCAAAAATTCCTATTCTACTCTAGACCGCCCATTTTTGGGTTTTCGCCCTAAAATCCCATTCTTTTCAATTTTTTTTTTCTTTTTTTTTCTTTTGTTTTTGTTCTACCATACACTTGAGAATTATAAATTCTTCCTTAGTGAAATGATAATTCGATGAAATGGGATAAAATCTGAGGAAAAACCTTTCAGATTAAATATTCATGCTTGATCAAAATGGACTTTTAAAGCATATAATGTAGGCCATGGCTCAGGGTTCAGAAAGAAAGGATAAATAGGCCCAAAATATGTGTTTGAGGGTAATCAGATCAAGGATCATTTCTTGAGGAGGATTCTCTTTGAAGCATTTGTCCCTTCTTGGACATTTCTTTCCTTTTGACTTTGCTCTTTTTCTTCCTTGCTCTTGGCTTTCAATTTGCCATGTCTTTCACACACATTTTCTTTTTCATTGTGTTTTTCTTTTGTTTTTCTTGGCTTTCATTTCACCATCTTTTTCTCTTCTTTTTCTTTGACAGAGTGAGCCCGTATTTATTCGGGGCTCCATTTGCTTTGTGTCTGTCCTTGAGCTATCACTCATTTCTCAATGATCTTTGAAAAGATCTTTCCTCGCATTTGCCCCCCAGTATAGAGGGTAATCCTTGATCAGGGTTCAAAGACGAAAGAATTCTTTTGGCTCAAAAGGGGTGACTATGGATAATTTCTTTTTTGTGTGAAAGGGATATGAAAGATGGCCATTTCTCATGTCAAGCACAGATATTCACATTGAAAAGCAATCCCCAGGGGAAATAGATATTCAGAATTTCATTTTGCACTTTGGAATCATCCGAATTCTCATATGCATGACATCACAAATTTTTTTTGTTTTTTTTTTTCGTCGCACGCCCCCAATGATTCATGCATTAGCCCATCCTTCTTCACTATGTATCCATCATTTCCACATATGATGCCCCAATTTGATTAACCATGCGAATTTGTATCAACGAGGAACATTGCAAGTCTAGGTCTTTTTTGAAAAGGCTGAGTTTCCAATCTGAGTTCTTTGAAGAGACAAGGAAAATATGACCCAAAAACAGGTTTTCTCTGGGACAAGGGATAATCTAGTTTAATCATTGTGTCCCGGGGTGTCAATCATGAAGTGATGTCTGGGCAATTAGTGTTTTGTGGTCATTGGGAAAGGTCATGAATGGTTTTAGCACAATCTTGACACACACCAAATTATCAAAATCTGGATTCTTGAAAGAATGTCTCATTTGTTTGATTTTCAAGGAATTCGAAAAATTTCAAAAAGTTCATTCCTTTGTTCATAGCCTAGACTAGGATCTACATCTTTGCTTATTCTATGACGACAATGGTTTAATGAAGTCAAATCATTCATATTCCTTGAAGCATTAGGTCTTTCAAGTGTTCTTGGTTTAAGAGATTTGGGCTTAGGAAAAAGTAAAGAGAGGGGAGAAGGTATTGGGTCATTTGTAACACTGTTCATCAATATTCTCAAGATTGTTCATTATTTCATGTGAAAACCACTTATTTATTGTGTACCACAAATTTTCTCAAAGTTTCATTTTTTTTTTTTTTTGCAATTTCAAATTTATTGCTAAAATAAAATGAACACAAAATATTTAAATTCAAAATTTATTTATTTAATGTAGATGTCATCATGAGACAAGAGCTTTCATTATCAAAGTGTAGAAATATATGCATCAGAATGCTCCTATTGACATGCTTTCAAAGATAACAATTCTTATCCTCAAAATTCTTCAAGAGGAAATCAATTTATGGTAAAACAAATTTCCAATGTTCGATAAGCTCTGGAATCAAAATGCCATCATGGACAAGACCTTCAATTTTTTTCCTTCAGTTGTCTGCATTTTTTAGTCGAATGCCCAATTGCCCCAATGTGATACTTGCACTTGCTGTTGGGGTCATAGCTTTTAGCTGACGAAGAAAACTCTTCAAAGCTAAGCCAATTTCTATTTCATCTTATTAATGTGTTTCATGATGAATGAGCTATGAATGTCATGAGTGCAATTTGATGCATGTGAAGGATAAACAAAGTTATGTGTGGTCATATACAGTGGAAACATGTTGACCATGTATGTTATAAATGCAACATGATGCCAACATGATGCATTTAAAGAATAATAAATTAATGCATGGATATATACAATGAATGACCATGTATGTTCCAAATGTATTTCCCAATGAATGATCATATACACTATGAATGCCATACAATGTCAATTATGATGCATGTGAAGAATACATGACTGACACAGAGTATATACAAAGAAAGTCATGCTGGCCGTGTATGTCATGAATGCAACCTGATGTCAATATGAAAAATTAATGCATGAGCATATCATGATGACTGTGTATGCCATGAATGCAACCTGATGCCAACATGATGCATGTAAAAAATAAGCAAATTAATGCATAGATATATACAGAAAAATCATGCTGATTATGAATGCATGAATGCAACCTGACAAATAATTGATGGGATGCAAAATGCAAAGGGGGAGATATCAAGGAGGAAATAAGAATCGGAGGAACTTAATCATCAACCTCTCATAAATTTGAAACATAATCAATTCATTCCCACATCAACATTCACAATGGTATAAACCATGTTTTACAAAATTTGAACAGTGGTTAAGACTGTCTTTACAAGCACTTTATTCTTCCTAACATCCTAAGACTATAAGAGCCGGCTACTGAAAAAGTGAAATCCTATTACATCATATAAGACCGAAGTCTTTCCACCTCAATGATGTAAATCTCCCAATCCTAATGACGTTTTCCCAGTCCTCTATCAATCAGTGTCGTGGGATCCAACCACTTGGCATTTATAAGAGTTTGCACTTTCTTTTTGAATGCCATACAGTCTTCAACGTTATGGCCAACAATTCCACAATGATAATCACATCTTGCATTTGGATTATACCACATTGGATATGGTGGTAACAGGGGTTTCAATGGGACACAGGCAACCATGTGATTTTGGATCAGTATAGGGAGGAGCTCTTGGTAGCTGATTGGAATGGGATCAAAAGGCATTTGGGTCTTATCCTGGGGTCGTTTCTTAGTCACACATGGCCTAGGAGTTGGGGCACTTGGTGGTGGCACTAAGGTCCGAACCGGAGTGTTTACATGGAGATGTGGCGGAACAGCATGGTGAGGGTATGGATTTGGACACGAGGACTTTGGAGGTTGTACATAGCTCGAGGTTCCTATCCCAGGTACTGGATAAGGTGATTGATGAGGGAAATAGTATGAACTGGCAGTTGTTGGTGATGGTGTGGGATTCTGGAATCCCGTAGTGGTCATCCCAATGGACGATTGGACCATAGTAGGGTTGGGATACTGGTTTGGACCTAGAACAGTTTGCAGGTATGGTACTGGATTCGAGGTTTCTATCTTTGGTATCAAGCTTTCAGGTTTAATTATTTTCATGATTTTGTCCACAATTTCATCAGGATTGCAACCTTTGTGGTATTGACAAGTGCAGGATCCAGCAAGGATTGTATGTTCTGGACCTAATGGTTTTGGTTGACCCGAAGATGATGCGAAGCCCTGAGAAAGTTCCTTTTTACTGTTACCCATATCCTCAACCATTTTCAGCAATTTGGCAAGTTGTTCCTTCACCTCTCGGATTTCATGTCCATATGCCTCTTGATTGCGTTCCAAA
Organism: Fremontodendron californicum; assembly: GCA_030761205.1. Classification (NCBI taxonomy): domain Eukaryota; kingdom Viridiplantae; phylum Streptophyta; class Magnoliopsida; order Malvales; family Malvaceae; genus Fremontodendron; species Fremontodendron californicum. The sequence continues at coordinate 26,178,705 of JAULJL010000004.1, read as the reverse complement.
GCAACAAATCGTTCTTCCGATTCATTCCTCATATCTCGAACCCCTTTCATGCAAATGAAAATGTCATGAGATTAAGAATACAATTATGAATGTACATGCTCTATTCCTATGTGCATGAATATACTGATAATTAATGCATGAACATATACAGAGAATATGTATGATGACTATGTATGCTATGGATACAATCTAATGCCAGGTATATACAGATAATGACTATGCATGTATTCTACAATGAATGAACATGCATGCTATGATGTCAAAATGATACATGCTAAGACTAAATAAATTACCACAAAGGTATACACAAAGAAATCAATGATTACACGAAATTGGTGGGACCTAAATCTTGATTATTCAACAATCTCATTATGCAAGATTTGCCTCTAAATTTATGATGATTTTTTTTTTTAACATGTTTTTTTTTTCTGTGTTTTTTTTTTCTGAGAAACCAATCACATTATTTTCAAAAGACTTTCAGGGTGGATCCTACTATGGTACAATATGCAAATGTTCATGTGACACTACCGGTTTTATGAAATCATCAAATGAAATTACCAACTGTTTACTGCAAAGAATGAGATCAATAACACAACCAAAAATGTACATGCTCTATTCACACATGCATGAAATGTGCAACATGCAAAAATGCTTGAAAAAAGATTTTTTTTTTTTTTTAAAAAACAGCTAATGAACATCTGCCCTAGCAATATCTGCTTATTTAGGCATCACGATGCCTTCAAGGCGGAGTATCACATTTATTATAGGCGATGTACGTACATCGTTGCCCGATCTACCACACTTATTCGGAGTGTAAAATAGGTAACAAAAGGTCTAGAAATGTCCCTCCATGTGTTCCTATTTTCGGTACATCTAACGGAAATCCGGCATGGCTTCGCCTAGGTTCACTATATGAGGGTGAATCATTTCTAAGGCCCCGAATTGTTCCTCACTGTCGCCGGTGAAGGCTAGTAAGGCACCACGATAAAAGCGAGTTCAATTCGTTAGAGTATATTTTCCTATGCCCGTACGGAGGATTATCACGAAGGCATTAGGTACTTTATACTCCGGAAGTGTTTCACTAGCCCATACGGAGGATCAATCACGAAGGCGTAGTTACTTTACTTCCACTTAAAAGGACGGAACCCGGGTAGAGGATTCATGTTATGCAAATGCACGTGTAATGTGTGCGGAGGAATATCAAACCTTTCACTACCTATTCTACAAACCTTATTCTAAATGCCCTAGCAATTAAAACATTCAAGAATAGTGTAACGCATTAACCAACAAGCAATTATAATATACAACCTTAAATAACTAGAGAACAAAAATAAAATGCACGCACATGAGAATGAACATTTTTAAAAACATTTGATTATTTTCAAAATTCTCTTTATTAGAAAAATGTGGGAATTAAAATAAAATACCAATTAAACCAACCAAAACTGAGACTTTGATAACACACGACTATTTCTAGGCCTGACTCTCTAATAGTCCCCAGTGGAGTCGCCAAGCTGTCGCAACCTAAAAAAATAACGACGACGAGTCTCATCGCAAGACTTTATTATTCGTTAGGCATGACATTAAAAAAAACCGAGGAAAAGTCGACTTAATTCCTCTAAAAAAAATGAAGGTTTTGAAAATGACCTTAAAAGACATGGAGTCGCCACCAATCTTTTTTAGCTAGGTGTGATCGGCCACCTATTAAAACCGGTTTTATAAAATATTTTAAAAATTAATTAAAACATTTTAAAAACCAATTTAAAGTCTGCGTTTTAAACCAGAGAAATCAAAGAAGCGGGTTCGGGAGTCGGTTACGTGCGGGGAAGGATTAGCACCCCCACAACGCCCGTATAAATCGGTACCTTATTAATCGTGTGTTATCTCAAGTCTCGGTAAAAGTTGGTTTTAAATTTAGTATTTCAAATTAATTCCCAATTTAAAGAAAAATAATTCCATTTTTTTATTGAAAATGATCCGGAATTTATAAATTCAAAATTTTCCTATATTCCCCAACAAACGTGGCAAAATATAGAAATTTTTATTAGTTTTGGAAAACTTTCCGAATCATTCTCTTTTTTTGAAAGAAAGATATTCATTTATTAATAATAATTGATGATATTCCCTCCAGCAAACCCGGTAGAGAACTCATGAATTATTTTAACTCGGGAATATCTTTATTTTTATTGAAAATCATTATCTTTTTTGAAAACATTTAAAAGAAATGAATATGTATAGGCATGACATAAATAAAATGACATAGCAAAATCTAAATAATATAATGCAACCTAAATGTCATGACACATAGAAATTATTATGGCAAGAATCACATATTATATAAAATGCATGAATATAAAAATGCAATGCATGAGATGTATTTTTTCCTTTAATTAAGGAAATCCGTATATCTAAAAAGATATCCGGCTACCTTAGGAAAATATGTCAAATTAAATATTCTAAAACCAAAATACTTTGTGATTGTTTGAAAATAATTTTGAAAAGCTTGAATTAAAAATAAAAACTGGGCTAAAAGTTTTTAAATGGCTCTAATTTCCTAAGTTTAAAAAATCCGGACTTGACTACCCTTAACCCGGGATTTGAAAAACCATTTTTTGAGTTTAAAAGGCTTAGAAATCACCCTAAGTCAGTAGCTAACCCTCCTAATCAGCCCACTCTAAGTAGATTAACCAAAACAGAAAATTGGTTTTTCTTTAAATTCAATTCTGACTCCACTGTCCAGTTTTAATCCACGATTTTTTACCCTATTTTTAAAAATTCAAAAAATTCTAAAAAAAATACTGGAGACTCAGGACATGTAAAACTATACGAGAACAAATCGGCTTAATTGTTTGATCAAAGATGAATTCCCAGAAAAATCATAGATGTACGAGTTTTTGGAAGAGAAAAAAAAAACTGTTTTGTTTTTCTTTAAATTCAATTCTGACTCCATTGTCGAGTTTTAATCCACGATTTTTTACCCAATTTTTAAAACTTCCAAAAATTCTAAAAAAAATACTGAAGACTCAGGACATGTAAAACTACATGAAAACAAATCGGCTTAATTTTCTGATCAAATATGAATTCCCAGAAAAATCATAGATGTACAAGTTTTTGGAGGATTAAAAAAAAAAACTGCTTTGCCAACACATTTTTGCTTTTGATAAAATCATTTAAAAACCAAAGTAAAAATATTTGAAAATCATAAAATGACTTGAAAGCAGTAGCTAGGACTCTTTGAAAGTTAGATAAAAATTGGCTAAATAAAAAAAATCACAAAGGTAGAGTAATCAATTTGACAAACTTAATTTTCCACAAGTGTGCTCAAGAGAGCATGATCTTGAACCATTAATTGGCTCAAGTCATTATTCAAGTGGCATGAACATGAAATGCATGAAACAATGCAGCAAACATAATGCATGAAATGCATGGATCTAAACCTAAATGTAAGGAAAATGCATGACACAAATAATATGGCCTAGACCTAACATGAACTTGCATGGCATTTAATGTAACCTAGACCTAAGACATGCATGGCATTTTCACAAACACAAGGCATGCTTAATTCAAAAATCCAACCAAATATCATGCAAATGCAAAAACCTAACAACTAGCATGACAAAAATACAACACACAATGCAAAACACATGGAGTAGCCAAATGGCCCCAAGCTTCAACAAGCATGGCATTTTCACAAACACTTGGTATGCTAGCATGAAAAACTAAGTCATAACACAAAAATCACACAAGCATTTTCACAAACACCTAATATACCAAATCTAAAACATGCTCACTAAGATATAAAACAAGAATCATGCAAAGAATCACACAAGCATTTTCACAAACACTTAATATGCTAACTCTAAAACATGCTCAAATTTAAACAACATGAAAACAGAAAATTAAAAATGCAAAAACATGATATCTAAGACATAAATGGCAACAAACAAAGCAACCAAATTAAATATAACTTAAGAACATGAAATAACATAATATTTAAAACATCAAAAATAAAGAAAATAGCATAAACAATATGATAAAATGAATCAAAAACAACAACTTAAAATAAATAATGTAGGCCATTTGGCCATGGTGAGTTTATTGTAAAAACAAAATGTAAGAAAAATATACTTAAGAAAGGAAATGAAGGAAGAACAAGAAACATTATTTTAAAATGAAAACTCACCAAGTAGCTTTTGAACGGATTAAGCTATAAACCCTCAGAGTAGCTTTTGAACGGATTAAGCTACGAACCCTCAGAGTAGCTTTTGAACGGATTAAGCTACGAACCCTCAGAGTAGCTTTTGAACGGATTAAGCTACGAACCCTCAGAGTAGCTTTTGAACGGATTAAGCTACGAACCCTCAGAGTAGCTTTTGAACGGATTAAGCTACGAACCCTCAGAGTAGCTTTTGAACGGATTAAGCTACAAACCCTCAGAGTAGCTTTTGAACGGATTAAGCTACGAACCCTCAGAGTAAAACACTATGACTCACCACCCGGATAATCCTAATACAAGTGTATAGAATATCTCACAAGGGGTAGTGGGTGATTTCAACCAAAGGCCAAGACTCCTTATTTATAAGGTGAGCACCTCCTTGGCTTGACATTACAAAGGGATGTGGGATTGGGACTTAGGCTCAAAAATGAAAATCTCTAACTTAACTCTTGATTTTTAATCACTTGATTGAAAAAATCCTAAGCTTCCTCCTTCCTTTGGGCTTGGGTAGGCCAGCACTTCTCTTTTCCAGCCCAGCTCTGATTTTTGCAAGGCCCAAAGAAGCCCTTTTCGGTTGCTTGGGTGAAACGACCATTTTGCCCCCCGGATGCAAAATAAATATCAAACGGACTCCAAATTCATTTTTTCTTTTTTTAATGCTTCCAAAATAATAAAATATTGAGTTCTGGAAGTTTTCAAAATTATCCGAGTCCGGTTGCTATTTATTTGGATTTTTTCTTCCCAAAATGTCCTTTTATGCCCCTACTTTTTACCATTTTTTAAACGAGCTCCAAATCAAGATTTTTCTTCACCAATCTCTTCAAAATAATTAAAAAGTGTGATCTGGAAGTTTTCATAATTTTTGGAGCTCATTTGGTATTTTTTCAGGATTTATCGGCTTGAATTACTGCATAGGAGGCCCGGGATTTGGCCATTTTGCAAACGAACTCGGAGTCAAGATTTTCTTTCGCCAATCTCTTCCAAATAATTTAAAAATGAGATTTGCCAAATTTCAGAATTTTCGGAGTCCATTTGCTATTTTTCCGGGATTTATCTTTTTGAATTACTGCATTAGAAGCCCGGGATTTGGCCATTTTGCAAACGAACTCGGAATCAAGATTTTCTTTCGCCAATCTCTTTCAAATGATTTAAGAATGAGATTGACAAATTTTTCAGAATTTTCGGAGTCCATTTGCTATTTTTCCCAAATTTTTCCAATTTTGCCCTTTAACCTCCGAAACCCGGTTTTGCTCAAAACAAGTCCGATTTTCAGATTTTCTTCAATCTGAGCCTTGCACCATCTTTTTTAATCATTCCTCATCCATTGGGGGCTTTGGTCTTACCAATTCGGGCCATTTCTGTGATTCTTCCCGATTTCACCGAAATCCACTAAAAACTCTAATTCTCGGTTTTCTCCCGGATTGACTTTTCTTTCGGTTTTTCTTGCAAGTGACTTCTCCATTACCCGTAGTCAGTGCTTATCTTTCATTTGGAACCTTCAATTTCGACCAGTTTGATCGTTTAAGCACTTTTCCCCAAATTTCTCGGATTAGGGTTTCTTTTCTACTGAATCTCCAAATCCCAACTTCCGAACTCCATATCTTTCAATGTAGAACTCGGATTATCAAAATTCCTTCGCCATTTTTCAATTGAACTTAAAATCTTGATTTTGAAAGTGGGTTGACTATTTCAGTAGTTGACTTTCTGGGGTTGACTTTTTCGGGGTTGACTTTTTCAGGGTTGACTTTTTCGAGGTTGACTTTTTCGGGGTTGACTTTTTTCAAGTTTGACTTTTTGTGCTCGCCCTCTTAAACTAAGTCTCGGAGTACCACCTGCAGGATGAAAACAGTCTTTTTATACTCGGAAACATCAATATAGGAAGAAAACATACCTGTTTAGTGGCCCGGACAAAATTAGGTGTCTACAACCTTCATTCCTGTATAATCCACAACGTTTTGGTTGGCCTTTCTCCCTAAGGTCCATTCCATTACGAATACGACTTGATTTTGGCCGACCATGTGGATCTCTTTGCATTTCTGGATTAGGACACACTTCTGGACCATTATATTGAGGCCAATAACCTTCATTTGCAACTGCTTCAAACTCATGCCTATAAACATTGAATATAGTGTCAAGTTTATAGACATTATCCACATATTGCATGCAATCTACATGGACATGTGCACAAGCAACAACTACATATGAACAAGGGAACCTTTGTGCTTGAAACTCCCTACAGTCACACTACATCTCACTAAGATTTACTTTGTACTTCATTGCAACAACTCCCTCTTGTGGGTCAAGTAACTCCTCAATCAAAAAAGTTTGATTTGCGCGCGTAAAATTACAAACCGAGTGGGAGTTAGCTTTCCTGTGATTTTATTGCATTGCCTCTGTGACTGTTTCACAGTATGTGTGCCCTCCCTCGATCATTGTTTGTTGCTTGTTGCCCATCTTAACAAAAAGTTTAGCCAACCTATAATATGTTGCCTGCACCAAAGCAGTAATGGGAAGATGGCGCGTCCCCTTCAACACTGAATTGATAGATTCGACTAGGTTGGTTATCATATGCCCATAACGTCTTCCTTCGTCATATGATTGGGCCCACTTCTCCTTGGGGATCCTATCAAGCCAATTAGCCGCCTCTGCGTTTTCTCCACGAAGAATCTCATACATCCAATGAAAATGGGGTTGCCCCAACTCGTATCCTGATAAAATAAAAATAAAAAACTTTTAATTTCAGTATTATTTTATATATTAAAGTAAATATAACAGATAAAATAACTATGATCCAATTCCATACCCATGTTGACAATTTGTCGACGCAATTCCTTATTGTTAAACCTCTTCATGAAGTTAGCTGCAATTTGTCGAATGCAGTACACAGAGTATGCATTTGGAGGATTCCATTCACTACCATGGCGTCTGATTGCAGCTTTGATGGATTCATGTCGATCAGACATCAAGCATATGCCACATATGCCAGGTTGTGTTGTCACATGTGTACGCAAATTAGTGAGAAAGAAGGACCAAGCCTCCGCTGTCTCACCCTCCACAATGGCAAAGCCAATTGGTAGTATATTTTGGTTGCCATCTTGTGCAATAGCTAACAACAATGTTCCTTTGTATTTTCCATATAAGAATGTGATGTCTATTTGCACAATAGGTTTACAATACGGAAACCCTTCAATGCAGGACTTGAATGTCCAAAAGAGTCGATGGAATATTCTCTTACCCTAGACCAGTCGATCACCGTGATATGCAGGTACCGTTTGCAATTCCACAATTGTACCAGGAACAAAATGTTGCATTGCACCCAATCATTTAGGCAGATCATTGTACTATCTATCCCAATCGCCAAAGACTCGAATAATTGCTTTTTGCTTTGCTTTCCACTCTTTCCTATAAGAAGTTATGTATCCATACTAGATTCGCATCTCAGCGATCAAAACTGAAATGAAAATCTCCGAATTTGCTTGGACCAATGACAGAATGCATGAACATCATGATAGAATCTAATTTGCAATGATCCTGTGAAATTCTTTCCGATGTGCAAGTATGAGGCCCATTATATTTTCTAATCTCCCATACTTGTTTCTTCTTCATGAATGTTGCCCTTATTCTCCAATTGCACCCTTTCCAATACATTGGAAACTTGCCATGATATTTGGTTGGCTCAGATTCAATAACTCTGTAATCTACAGAGTTTTTGATGTTGTAGTGCTTAATAGTTGAAATCACAGCCTCTTTCGTTGTAAATTTTAACCCAACACAGAGATCAACTGTAGATGGATTCCAACTCAGAGGTGCAGCAAATGTATGACCATATTAAGGAAATTCTGGCACTTGCATTGCCTCCAGATCCAGGGTGCGCATATGGGATGCAGGCTCATAAGGGGGAAGAACTCCATAAGTGTTTATATCAGGGCAAACGTCTAGGTCAGAATCATTGCTCTCATCACTGTCATTTGCGAATTCAGCATACTCTTCTTCTTGCTCACTAAAGTCACCAATATATTCACCATGGGCTCCACATGACTGAACGGGATCATCACCAGCTGGCACATCATCCAAGGCAGTAGGAATTGTTGGTGAGACAAATGAATTATGAAACGTTGTAGCTTGACATGACACTTCTTTTGTGGGAACATTGTATGAAGTGGAAACATCATACAACGACTGAGAATCATCATCTTCTGAAAGCCCACAATCCTCAATGTCAGGATATAACTCAAGTACACCAACATTTTGAAATGTCTCATGAGCATGAAACATGCCTCTCACATCATCATCACCTTCTAGTGAAAAAATCCTATGTCGGACACATCATTCACCAATAGAAAAAGGAAGCCTATACTTAATCTCTGAAACTCTTTTTGTATTTTCAGCTTTGATTTTTGTATGAATTTTCACCTTCAGTTTCTCTAATATGACGTCTTCATCAACACGAAAGCTTTTAGGACGTTCACAGTCAAAGGTAGCACCTTCATCAGTATTATGAATTTGTCCATTATAGTAGACCAATGTGACCACTCTGTTGCTCATGTTGTGTAGTAATGAAACTGAGAAGAATGAGAATGGAGAAAGTATTAGCACTCAGCAAAAATCTGATTGAAAAACTAGTGTACGGGTATTGTAAACCTTCATCAGTATTAGGAATTTATAATGGTTTATTGTGTTGTATCGGATGGAAATTGATCACTCATTGACTGAAAATTTTGATGACAAATCCCATCCTTTGTACCAGATTGAGAATTGACTGAAAAATTAATCACTCATTGACTGAAAATTTTGAGGACAAAATCCCATCCCTTGTACCGAATGAAATATGATTCCCATTTTCTGGCTAGGGTTAATTGACTGAAAAATTGATCACTTATTGACTGAAAATTATGATGACAAATCCCATCCTTTGTATCGAATGGAATCTGATTCCTATTTTTTGATTAGGGTAATTGACTGAAAAACTGATCACTCATTGACTGAAAATTCTGATGACAAATCCCATCCTTTGTACTGGATGGAATCTGATTCCCATTTTCTGGCTAGGGTTAATTGATTGAAAAAATGATCATTCATTGACTGAAAATTATGATGACAAACCCCATCCTTTGTACCGGATGGAATCTGATTCTCATTTTTGGTAGGGTTAATTGACTGAAAAACTGATCACTCATTGACTGAAAAATCTGATAACAAATCCCATCTTTTGTACCGAATGGAATCTGATTCCCATTTTTTGGCTAGGGTCAATTGACTGAAAAACTGATCACTCATTGACTGAAAAATCTGATGACAAATCCCATCCTTTGTACTGGATGGAATCTGATTCCCATTTTTTGGCTAGGGTTAATTGACTGAAAAACTGATAACTCATTGACTGAAAAATCTGATGACAAATCCCATCCTTTGTACCAGATGAAATCTGATTCCCATTTTTTGGCTGGGTTAATTGACTGAAAAACTGATCACTCATTGACTGAAAATTCTGATGACAAATTCCATCCTTTGTACCAGATGAAATCTGATTCTCATTTTCTGGTTAGGTTAATTGACTGAAAAACTGATCACTTATTGACTGAAAAATCTGAACTATTTTTTTTTAAAAAAAAATTGTAAAATTGTTACTGTTTTAAAACAGTAAAAAAATTTAAATTTTATATTTAATTTTACAAAATTAAAATTTTAAATAATAAATTAAAAAAAATTACAAAACTAAATAAATTTTAAAAATTTATATCGTTTTCCAAACTATTTTTTTTTATAAATTTAAAAATTAATAATAAAATTTAAGTAACAAAAATAATAAATAATATTTTAAAATTTTAAAATAACGGTTAATTTTTACATTTAATAAAATAAAAATACAAAAAGCACATGATTATTATATAAAAAGTACGTTTATTCTAATTATTTAGGGAGGAGCTCTCGTATCGCGTGGTATTGAGCAACAATGTTGAGCTCTCCTATTGCGTAGTGGTTGCACCCGTCGTTCAACCTCGTCAGTGACACGTATTCATTGTCGGCCTTGTCCTTGACCTACCGCCACTGGTTCTGGTTCTATGTCATCCGAATGCTCACCCACATAAGTCGATGGAAACGCACTACTAAAGGGACCCATATGTTGTGCATCAAAAAACGAAAACCCACTGCTCGAGGAGCCAGCACCTAATCCACCCATAAAGGGAACCTGACTACTAGATGGACCCATAAATGATGTAATATCAAATGCTGACGCAAGGTTTCCAAACTGATACATTGTAGTTAGATATGTTAAACTTGGACTTGGGGTGAGAAGTTGGTCATCTAACCTCGTTATTGGCGGTGATGGTCGGTAACACTCATTAACATCAAATCCGGGGTGACTGATGGAATGACGATGACTGGATGCTACGCCATGTTCTGGTTGAGGTTCAGGATGACTAAATGACATCCTCGGTGCAGTGAATTCCGCCGCATGTGATGAGGCCGGTTGAGCGTCCGGCCGCGTTGTTGGCTAGGTTTAGGAACTTTCATTTCGTCTGTAGGAGAGACTAGATTTGAAGTCTGTCCGAGAAATGACATACTCCTAACATCCTCAAACTCTGACGGTGGACAAATAAAAAGCCAGCCTTCATTTTTATACCATCTTATGTAATTAGCAGATGGGTTGAAATTATTACGAATAATGGGTATACCTGTCGGAATTCGTTCAGAACGTAGATTCCACAATTAGATCCATTTTCGATGCTTCGTAGGCCAAAATACTTCATGACGACCATGCATATCAATCTTGTGAACCTTATCAAGTATCACTGGTGATTGCGGAATTGGTTGTTGCATACCAAATTGTCGCAACACCCTGTCAGTAGCGTGTCACTCTACATATGCAAAGCATATCAATGTTGTGTTTGCTATCCATATATTACAATTATTAGTTGTATCCGATGGGAGGTATGCCATAATTTCATTTGAAGAATATGGCATCCACACAAACTGCGAAAATTATTACAAATTATTAGTTTTATATGGATTAAATACAAAAAAACTTGAATGTAACAATCGAAACATTTACCTTATGATATCCTTCTCGATCTAGTCGTGATCTTATATTTCGAAGGTCGAGCGAAATATCGCTACAATCTTTAGGATGACTCCACCTGTTAAAAAGCATATAAAATCTTAATAGACTTAATAAAAATACAAGTCCGTACAAAATTAATAAAATAGTCAAGTTTATTACTTGCTTGCAAGGGGGTATACAGGCGAAAAATTCCCGTGCGGAGTAATAAATGGCAGTCGATGCCAAGCCCATGACTGCAGAAGCAGTAAACATCCACCTATGTCATTACTCTTTGAAACTGTAGCCCGACATAGTTCTCTATACAAAAACCCCAAACACGCAGAACCCTTACTATAATTTGCTGCAGGCTCTAAATCACGAAGCAATGGAAGATACATTAAATGTACCTGACTGCTCGATTTGTCGGGCATTATCATTCCTTCAATCAAACATAAAATATATGCTCTAGCAGCATATTTTACCTCTTCTTCGCTTGCGTGTTCGGGTAGATTTTACAATGACTGTAGCCATGTTTTTGTCAACATTGAGTCCTTGAGACACTTTTCTAGAGGTACAGCGCCCAATAAATTTTGACACTCTGTATTCCAATCTAAAAAACTTGCGCCTGTAACTGCTATGCCATCCATGGGTAGTCCAAGTTGGAGCGCAACATCTTCTAAAGTGATCGTGCATTTATGAAAAGTGTGTGTCTCGGGTCTCCATCGTTCAACCAATGCACTAATAAAGTCTGGCAGAAGCATACATTGTCGAATTTGACTTGCATAATAAAATTCAGCACTCTTTAAGTGGTTGATAATAGATGGATGCAGATCTTCAAAAAAAAAATTTCTCGAACGTAAGACGTGAACAAGATCCTGTTGATAATTAATTAAATAATTATAAAATCATAAAAAAAAAATTAATAATGCAACCTCTTTGAAATATAATGATAATTAATTATAAAATTATTCTTATAAATAATAATTTTATAATTTTATAAAAAATTAATAACAATTATAATGATAATTAATTAAATTATAAAAAATTATAAAAATTTACTAACCTCTTGACATATAACCGCGGATATGTGATTATCTTGCAACCTCAATAATGATGAAGCCATTTTTAAATCAACACTAAGAGAAAATTTGAGATTTTTTTGGTATGAAATAAGAGGAAGAGAAGAGAATTTGAGAGTTTGTATGAAAAAATGAATATAAGGGGGTATTTATAGGTGAAATTTGGGGGTGGGTGGTTGGTGGGAAGGCAACGGTCACTTGACCGTTGCCTTCAGTTTTATTTTTTATTTTTATTTTTTTACTGTTAATAACAGTTATAATTTTAAAATTAAAAAAAAAATAGTTCGGAAGTCCCCATATCATATGGCGACTTTCGAACTAGTTTTAAAAGAAATGAAAAATAAAGATCAGAAGTCGCCATATCATATGGCGGCTTCTAGCCTTCAATTTTATTTTTATTTTTTTTTACCGTTGATAAAGGTTATAATTATAAAATTTTTTTTTAAAAAAAGTTCGGAAGTAGCCATATGATATGGCGACTTCCAAATTAGTTTTTAAAAAAAGATTGAAAAATAAAGGTCAGAAGTCGCCATATCATATGGCGACTTCTGACCTAAGTTTTTCAATTTTTTTTTTTTTTAAAAACATGAAGGGAAGTCATCATATGATATGGCGACTTCCCTTGTTATTTTTTTAGCGTATTTTGTTAAATAAATCCGAAATATAGGTAGTTTGATTTTTTTATTTAGCAATATTCGGATAAATTTGCCTAAAACAGTAAGAGTAGTAAAGATAATAATTTAGAAAAATAATAATTCTTATTCTTATACAACATATGGTATACAATTGAGAGTTATTTGAATATGACCAATTAAATCTGGTAATTTCAGATACGGCATAATTATACGATACGAACATAAGATGAGAAAAATAATTAAAATACGACATGATACAAAAAATAACATGAATACGAGACAAATAACGAACGTGTCCAAATCTACATAAAACAAATTATTAACGTGTCAAATTTTATATAAATATATAATACCTTGAATACAATTATAACAGGAAAAATAACACGAACATGATGACGCGCTACATAAATTTGTGAGTTATTTGAATAATATCTATTAGACTCGGCAATTTCGGACACAACATGATTATACGACTCGAACACAACATGCAAAAAGTAATTAAAACACGACACGAAAAATAACATGAACACGACACAAATACACGAACGTGTCAAAATCGACATAAAACGAATTATTAACGTGTAAAATTTATATAAATTTATAATATTTTAAACACAATAAAATAACACGAATGCATAAAATTGAATCATTATAACAAATTATATAAAATATGGGATGAATTGGGACACGCGACAGACACACAAAATTTTCTCTTAATTGGATCACCATGAAAAATTATGCAAAATATTTGGATGAATTGAAACACGACACGAACACATAAAAAAAATAAAATAAAACACGACACAAAAATAATATAATACAAACATAAATATACGAACGTGTAAAAATTTATATAAAATAAATTATTAATATATAAAAATTTATATAATAATATAATACTTTGAACACAAAAAAAAAAAAAAACACAAACATAAAAAATAATACGAATACGACACGAACGTAGAAAAAAACTTGGCTTACCGACGTGGCAAGTCAATTTGAAGCAATTCCCCCAATTGCAAACAGTAATTAGGGGATTGCTTTTAAGTATTTTATAGATATTTTTCTAAACATTTTTTTTTATTTTTTATTTTGTTAAGGTTCAAATATCAAAATGTTTCCATATGGTTGTTTTTTTTATTGATAAGTGATAATTTTTTTAATTTTTTCTTAATGTTAAAATACCAAAAATAGGGAAAATATATATAAACAACGGATAGAGATAAAATTTCAAACACAAAAAATTTGCAAATAATTAAACTAAATATCCACAAATTTTTTCTTCTTTTAAAAAACAAATACTATTATTATTTTTATTTTCTCCCTTAAAGTTAAAATAATAATAAAAAAAAAAACGAAAAAGAAAGATATGCAGAGTGGAAAGAGAAAAAAGGAAATAATCAAACAATTTTTTTCTTTTTTGCAAACAATTAAACCAGATATTCACAAATACTAAAATTTCCAAAAATGTTTGATTTGCAAAAATTCAAACCAAATTTTGATTTTTTTTATTTTTTGAATCTATAATTCTTCCAAACTTAAAAATTACTGTAACGATTAGATTAAAATCAATAATAGGATATGTGTTTTAATAAAAAAAAAATAGTACCGGTGAGGTGAAGTAAATTGTGATGATAAAAGAAAATGATAATTAAACATATTAGATATTAAAATTTGTTTGTAATGAAATTTATAGCATATTTGATAATTAATAAGTAATTAAAAATTACTAAAATTATTTTTATATCAAATAATACTTTTGTTAATCAATTGAAAGTTACTAAAATTAATTATATATCAAATAATATATATATATATATAAATTTACATATACGTCAACTTCTCAACTTTCTTTTTTTATTTATTGTATAATATATTTAATTACCAATTTGCATTTAATTTACTTGTTAAGTTATTAACTTATTTAATTCTAGAGTGATACATTTTTTGATTATTTACATTTAATAATGTACTTAGAATTTTAATTTATTATTGAATTATATATATATATATATATATACATTCATTTGTTGACTTCTTTATATTTATTTAACATTTTTAAACTCTTAAAAATTATATTCAATAAAAAATATTGACACATTTTTATTGAAAGATAATAATTAATATATTAAGTTCAAAATGAGAAAGAGAGGAAAATATAAGGTTTTTAAGATTAGGGGCATTATAGGAAACACAATAAATATTTAAAGATAGAAAGAAAAAGAAAAAAAATAGATATATGAATATAATTTACAAAATTTACAAAATTAAAGGTATTAACCCCACCGGTGTGAGTAGAGATGGCAAAATAACCCAAATCCGTCAGGTTTCGACCCGATACGAACCTACCCTATAAGGTCGGATTTTTTTTTGAAAATCGATTACGAAATGGGTCAAGGCAAGTTATTTAAAAAAAATAATGATTTCGAGTTAGGGTAGGGTTTATCATAAACCCACACCGACCCGCCCTGATTTTTTTTATAAAGGTCCCTGCACTATAGTAACACAAAAACCTAAGAAGAAGCGCAAGAAAAATGCTGGCTAATAATGGAGACCAAGGATGTAGGAATCAAAGGGGAATGTCCATAAGCTTTTGACATAGGAATTCCCTTCTATTATTGTGTATACCCATCCTTGGATATATAATTGTAGTTCTTCAAGGAAGGCATACATTGAATACTGGATGGCTTCAAGTGCAGTGCTTGCTAGGGATGACAATAGATAGTGCGATTTCAGATATTTACAATTATCCAATTTATTTTTTGTGGATTCGGATATTGCAGATTCGGATAAAATGCGGATTCGGATATTATAATTATTATCCGCAGCGGATTCAGAGCAGATGCGGATATGAAACCTCGGATATCCAGTATCCAAATCCGTATTATTTATACGGATTACGGATATCCGAATCCGCTATTACTTTTGCGTCTTCAGATTCAGATATCCGAATCCATTATCCGTTTATTTGAATTTAAAAGTAATTTTTATTTGATTTTATATTTTTATTTTAAAAAAAAAATTGACTTATTAAATTTTGATATTTATCGAATTTGGTTATCCGTCGGATAATGTTATTTAATTTGGATTTGGATAGTAATATGCGGATTTAATGCGGATAATAAATGGATTCGGATTTTAAAATAATTTTGTGAATTCGGTTTCAGATATTAAAAAAAAGCAGATATCCGACCCGTAAAAAGTTGCTGGCTGCAACCTCGTTCTTCTCGTTTTTCTTGTCTATGCAATGTTAAGAAACCAGTATTCCTCACTTTGGGGAACAAACTTGGATATTCCTCATTTTAAGAAACCAGTATTCCCCGATTACCATAAACCGATTTCGAGATGGAGCGGGTTGGGGTCAGGAGGCTTTTTTTATTCGGAATCAGGGTCGAGGGTTAAAATCTTAAGTAAAATTGGGTTGGAGATGGGTTTCGGATATATATATCTATGGAGGTCGGGTCGGGATCAAAGTCGGGGTAAGAAAAAACCGTCCGGCCCTATCCTTTACCTACCCTAGGTGTGTGTTAAATGATCAAATTACACCGAGTGTGTTATCCAAACACTCACCTATATATGGTGTGATTGGACCAAAAAGGTGTCTGTGATGAAATCTAAATACACCCTAAAGAAATAAGCTCAATTTAAAAAATAAATAATTTATTTTTATTCCATTTTTTTAAGAAACGTTTTCAGTCCATTAGAAATATATATTTTTTTTTATATTTTGTTTATATATGTTTATTTATTTTACATGTTACTTTAAATAGTAAAAAGATCAATTTAAGAACAAAATGATAATTTGAAAGTTCTCCGATGATGAAAATTATTTTAGAATTTATAATAACATTTTTCAAAATATTTTCTTAAGTTGAAGAATTTAGCCAACTTTACTAGTGTAAGAAGAGTTCTTACAATTTATTCTAATAAAAAAATTGATTACAAATGATCATAAAAAAAAAAGTTTATTATTATTATGAAAATTAAGAAATTTTTTAGTTTGTTAAATAATCAAACATTAATAATAATAAAAAAAAGAATATAACATCATACTTTTTGAATAATTAAAGAAAATAATTATAAGTTTTATTAAAAATATTATGATTTCAAATAATTAAAAAATATTGAAAAGAAATATGAATATGTTGTCAATCAACTAAATTTTATTGAAAAGATTCGAACTCAAATCTTAAAATAAGAAAGACACATACACTTATTATTAAAGAAAATTTTAAATAATTTAATAATTAAATCTTTATTTATTTATAAAAGATGAAGAAAATAAATATTTTTGCTCTTCTTGCAATTTTCTGCAACCCTATTTAGATTTAACAAAGCTGATTCGAACCCAGAAGCTCGCCTTAATCAACTTGTGATCGAACTCGAACCGACTTGAATTGATGGAATAACGTCAAAGACCCAAACCTAAAAAATATGAATATGAAAAAGCTTGAAACTACAACAATTCGAACCTGCAATGATCCGAACTTGAGATTAATCAAATTCAAAACCCGTAAAAATTGAATTTATAACTAAAAAAAACCCGAATTATAATTATATAGTTTTGTTTTTTAAAATTAAGATGAATAAATAAATAAATGATAAATTTTCTTAAATAAAAATTTAAAAAATATTATTTACAATTATTATACAATTATATCAAAAATTTATTATCAACAAAATTAATTAATATTGGGTTTTTAAATTATATTATAAAAAGAAATTAATTTGAAACACACTAGACTTGCTCACGGGCCGGGCAGCCCGCCCGGCCCAGTAGGGATTTTAGTAATCCGGGCCGGCCCGGCCTGGATTACTGTTCACCGAATAAAAAGAAATTATTTTTAAAATTTAATTATAAAAATATATAGAAAAAATAAAAATAAAATATAACAATATTTTTTTAATATAGATAAACAGTGAATATGGACCGGTGGGCCGGGCCTAGGTAAGAAACTCAAAAAAATCGGGCAGCGACCCGACCCATAAACAGCTCTAAAACACACTAAATATGAATATAAAATAATTTTAATACTATCTATATATTATATCTACAACAATTAACAAATTGAGCCTGATTTGTTTGAAGAAATGCGAAAGAATTACCATTAAGTTGACAATGATGTTTGCCTTTGACGGAGACAGCAAAAACGAAAATGAAAGATTGTTAAGGAAATAAAAGAATAAAGAAAAGAATTGAATTGAATTATGAAGTTGTTTATTATATTTATTTTTACTTTATTTGTAAACCGAAACATAATGCAAATATTTTACTATTTATAAGGCCTAAGTTTCATTTTTTAGTGACAAAACCCACTTAATATATAAATCACAAAGGTCCAAGTTTTTAATGTCCAAGTTTTTTAGTGATAAAAACTATTTAATAAATAATTAGAAAAGTCCACTTTATTTGTATATAAACTAGTTGTGTTACATATATTTTAAATATATATATAGTTGTGTTATAACATTTTAAGTATTTATATATTTTTAATCAATTTATTTTTAAATCAAATAATGCAAATATATATTACATATGCAAGTATATAACTTTATATAAAAAAACAATATAAGATTAAATGATTACTCTATACATTACATATGCAAGTATATGTATAATTACTATGAATATGTTACGTTTCATAAAAATAATAACGTAAAAAATAAAACCGATCAATTTTTTTATATAAAACATAAGGTTTTTCAATTTATATTGTTAAATTAAGTACAATTATTATGCGAAAAGATTAAAATAAAAAAAAAAACTATTTGATTAGATCTAACTAGACCTGCTCATGGGCCGAGCTGGGCCGTGGTCCGATTTTTTTTAACCTTGCCCAGGCCCGGCCCTAGGCCTAGTCGGGCCAACCCGTTGGCCCATATTCACTGTTAACATATTATTAAAATGATAAAAAATTTTAATTTTAATTTTTATTAATATTTACATATTTTTATAATTAAATATAAATAAATTTTTTTTATTTATTTAAACAGTGATCCGGATTGGACCTGGCCAACAGAATCACCAAAATACCTGTCCAGGCCCAGTTCATGAAAAGGTCTAGATCTAACCCAACTTAAAGTAATGAGGCCCGTCTCTTTTTTAAGTGATAAAGCCTACTTGATAATAAATAGCAACTAGAATAAAGTCCCTGCTTCGTAGGATACTCTTAATTTTTTTAAATTTTTTTTTAATTAATCATAAATTATATTATATTAAATAATAATTATTTATTTAAATTTTATAATTTTAAATTATAATAATGTTAATATAATAACATTTTATTAATTATAAAAATTAAATTTATGATAATTGTTTATTAATAAATTACGTAATACAAATGCATTTTAAATGTTATTTATATGTATTTTTTTAAAAATGATCAGATTTTATTGTACACTGTATATTTTTATTTCTAGGAGGTAAAAAATAATAAATGAAAAATAAGTGTAGACACTTAATTTCGTCCGGGTAAAAGTTTGAATCACACCCGGGTCACACCCGAGTTAAGTCCCGAATCCAATGATTCAAGTGAGATTTTAATTGGCTTTTTAAACTTAGTCCTTTTATTTTGCTAACTCGATTTATTCAAATCGAATATGCTCAAATTAAATTTTATTTCGATATCGATTGGGCCTCAATTTTCGTTTTGGGTTTTAAACAATATTGAGCCAAATGTTTTGGGCTTATAGCAGGCCTAGCCCAGATTGCAAGCCCAATGGCCTGCCACCATAGCAGCCTACCCAGCCTCAACCTGCCCAAGCTTGCACCGACTCCTACCCTAGCCAGCACCCCACTAGCCACCCCCCGCCACCCACCTGCACACTCAACCCACTTGCAACACCATTGCTTAAAGCAATGTCCAAATCCCAAAAAAATTGGGTAGGAATTGGCAGCCAAGGCTCCACAAAAGAGCCACACAAACACAGAAAATGGGGGAGGTTTTCGGTCACCACCACCATACCACTGCTCCCACATTGGCCAAAACCCAACCCACTGTGCACCACCGTGCACCACCACCACCATTAACCATCACCTCCAGCAATCCATCACAACAAAAGCTTGCACCAAAACCGAACCCATTGTCAGCCCCAACCCATAGCCTCCGAACAAACCCCAACCCACAGCCACCAAACAAACCTAACCGACAAACACAAACGCAGACCACACAGCAAAAAAAAAGAAGCAAAACAAACTCAAATTTTTTTTTGGGTGGTTTCGGATCTAGGTGAGCTAGGGTGTTTTTTAAGAGACCCGGACGATGGAAAGAGGGTAGAGGAGAAGGCTTGGACAAACTTTGGGCCAGACCCGACGGTAGACGGAGGTGCACCAGAGGGTTAAAGTTTCGGATTTCTTTTTTAGATCGAGGAAAATCGAAGCCTTTTTTGGAAAAATAAAGCCCGAAAACAGAAAGATGAGGAAAAGAAAAACCTTTAGTGAAATTTTGGAGCAAAACGGTCGGCGACTGCCGGCACGACTGTCGGTCGTTGAAATCTAGGTTTGGGAAGGGATTTATGGGTTTGGGGGTGAACATGAGAGAGAAGAGAGAGAGAGAGAAAATGAAGAAAAAAGGGTTTTATAAACCCTGGCTGGCGGGTCGCGCTGACCAGCGGGTCGGCCCGGGATCCACGCACCCGACCCGCTCCAGGAGAGAAAAAAAAAGAAAAAGAAAACGAAAAAGAAAAGAAAAGAGAAAATAGAAAAGAGAAAAGAGAAAAGAAAAGAAAGAAAAAAGAAAAAAAGGAAAGGAAAGGAAAGGAAAGAAAGAAATAAAGAAAAAAGGGAAGAAAAAAGAAAAAGAAAAAAAACGAAAGAGAAGAAAAGAATAGAAAAGAAAAGAAAAGAAGAAAAAGAAAAAGGAAAGGAAAACGAAAACGAAAACGAAAAGGAAAGAGAAGAAAGAAAGGAAAAGGAAAGAGAAAAATTAAGGAAACAAAGATCTTTTTTTTCTTTCAGCAATTAATCTTAGCATTCATGCCTCGACTTTTCGTAATTTTTTAAGGTAAATTTTATTTTTGTTTATGTTCAACTTTTTTATTTCTCATTGTCACTATCTAATTTATTTTATCATTTTTGTTATTTATTTATCTATTTATTTTCTTTTTTGTACATAGTTGCTATTATTATTAATATCATTATTTATTAATTTTAGCCTTTTGTTTTGTTTTGTTTTATTTTGTTTCTTTATTTTATTTTAATTTATTTTATTTTGCATTATTTATTTATTGTTATTGTTAGTTTTATTTTATTTTTGTTGTTGTTAAATTTAATATTAATCTTTTTATTTTTAAAAATGAAAAAAAAAATTTCGTTGCACGCACAATAATTTCACCAATAAAATGATCTTGAAAAGGAAAATTGAAAACAAATGCTGACGACGAATCGCCGACGACGGAATTCGAAAGATGTCACAGTAGTGATTCCTAAGATATCTTGAGGTAAGAAAATTTTGTTAAAATATCACCAAAAGTGTTGGGAGTATTTAACGAGAATTTTTAATAAAAGATTCACATTCGCTTTCATAAATAAAAAAATAAATGAATAATTTCTTTTTACACAAATTAAATTATCTTGAAAAGGAAATTTAAAAAATAAATATGGACGACGAATCGCCGACGACGAAATTCGAACGATGTCACAGTAGTGTTTCCTAAGATATCTCGAGGTGAGAGGATCTCGTTAAATACCACCAAAAGTATTGGGAATATTTAAGGAGTGTTCTCGATTAAAAAAAATTGTTCACTTTTATTTTCAGAAAATAATGACAATTCATTTTTTCGATTAATAAACATATTTTGAAAAAATAAATAAAAAGAGAACTAATTTTAAGTACCGTTGTTGAGTCCATTAAATCGAGGTTTAGGATAACACATGATTAATTTGTACCGTTTTTAAACGGGCGTCGTGGGGGTGCTAATACCTTCCTCACGCGTAACCGAACTCCCAGACTCAAATTTTGATTTTCGCAGACCAAAAAAATTATCTTTTAATTAATTTTAAAATTTTATTAAAATGATAAGCTTTCTTAGGTGACCAATCACACCTAACAAAAAAGATTGGTGGCGACTCCCTTGTTGTTTTTAAAATCATCTGGCGGTTGAAAAACCATTATGACAGCTTGGCGACTCCGCTGGGGACTTTTTGAGAGTCGAGTCATTAATTAATCATGTGTTATCATAAGTTTTGATTTATTGGATTTAATTGTTATTTAATTTTAATTCATTTTAAAACAAAAAATAAAAAAAATTCATGTCTTGATTTCTGTTAATTCTTTATTTATGCTTTTTAATTATATTATTTCTTTATTATTTTTATTTAGGCTAATAATTGTGGGGCATTTAGGATAGGGGTATTGAACTGATTAAATGGTGGTCGGTTTCTCATGCACATACCTACACGCGCATTTGAATAACATGAAGCCCTTATACCCGGGTTTCCATCCTTTTAGGTGGAAGTAAATTATGCTCTCGTGAGGTGATAATCTCCGCATGGGCTAGCGAAACACTTCCGGAGTTATAAAGCACCTGTAGACACCTAATTTTGTCCGGACCCCTAAATCATGTATGTTTTCTTCCTAAATTGATGTTTCAGAATGCTAAAAGCCTTTTCTCATCCTGCAGGTGGTACTCCGAGGCTTAGTCTAAGAAAGCAGACAAAAAAAGTCAAACTCAAAAAAGTCAACCTTGGAAAAAGTCAACCCTAAAAAGTCAACTATTGGAAAAGTCAACCCACTTTCAAAATCAAGATTTTAGGTTCAATTGAAAAACGGTGAAAGAATTTCGGTAATCCGAGGTCTACATTGAAAGATATGGAGTTCGGAAGTTGGGTTACAGAGATTTAGTAGAAAGGAAACCCTAGTTCAGGAAATTTGGGGAAAAGTGCTTAAATGATCAAATTGGTCGAAATTGAAGGTTCCAAATGAAAGATAA
Source organism: Fremontodendron californicum (assembly GCA_030761205.1). Lineage (NCBI taxonomy): Eukaryota > Viridiplantae > Streptophyta > Magnoliopsida > Malvales > Malvaceae > Fremontodendron > Fremontodendron californicum. The sequence goes on along the minus strand of JAULJL010000004.1, from coordinate 26,155,803 downwards.
GTACTGACTACGGGTAATGGAGAAGCCACTTGGAAGAAAAACTGGTAGAATAGTCAATTCGAAAGAAAATCGAGAATTAGGGTTTTTAGTGGATTTCGGTGAAATTTGGAAGAATTATAGAAATGGCTCGATTCGGTAGGACTAAAGCCCCGAATTGATGAGGAGTGATTAAAAAAGGATAGCCCAAGGCTTAGTTTGAAGAAATTCTGAAAATCGGACTTGTTTTGAGCAAAATCGGGTTTCAAAGGCAAAATGGTGAAATTGGAAAATGTGGGAAAAATAGAAAATGAACTCCAAAAATTTTGAAAATTTTAAAATCTCATTCTTATATCATTTTGAAGAGATTGGAAAAATAAAATCTTGATTCGGAGTTCGTTTGCAAAATGGCCAAATCCCGGATCCCCTATGCAGAAATTCAACAGGATAAATCCCCAAAAAAAATAGCAAACGAGTTTCAAAAATTCTGAAAATTTTCAGATCTCATTTTTAAATTATTTGAAAGAGATTGGAGAAATAAAATCTTGATTCGGAGTTTGTTTGCAAAACGGCCAAATCCCGGGTCCCTTATGCAGTAATTTAAGCAGATAAATCCCGAAAAAATAGCAAATGAGCTCCAAAAATTATGAAAACTTCCAGATCACATTTTTAAATTATTTGGAAGAGATTGGTGAAGAAAAATCTGGATTCAGAGCTTGTTTAAAAAATGGTAAAGTTCGGGTGCATAAAAGGGGCAATTTCGAAAAAAAATTCGAAATAAATAGCAAATGGACTCGAAATTTTTTGAAAACTTCCATAATTCAACTTTTTATTATTTCAGAATTATTTAAAAAATAAAATTCTAATTTGGAGTCCATTTACTATTTGTTTAGGTTCGGGGGGGGGAAAGGTTATTTCACCAAAGAAACCAAAAAGAGCAAATTTGTAATTAAGAAAAATATGAAAGAAGAAAGAATTAATTGCTTGGATTTTACCTCCCTTGGTCAGCCAGCATAGAGGAGAAGAAGAAAGCTTGATCAATTTAATTCCTTAGTCACTATCAAGCTCACATGCTACTACTAACACCTTGCAAATGGTCCTCCCTTAATCCAATGACTTAGGTGCCTAGTAGGAAAGTTTAATGCACCATCCAAGGGCCAAGTTTAAATGCCAAGATGACATTTTTATTTATCATGAAAGAACCCTCATCTAATGGCCAAGAATGGAAGAAAAAATATGACCATAATTCATCCAAAGGTAAGCATCCATTCGGCCAAGCAAGGAAGTGCATGGGATTGTCTCTTTTCATCCAATGGTTTAGGCTATCTACAAGGGCTGAGTACACATGTTGAGGGCAGGATTTAATCTACAAGATGTCATTTTTATGTTGTCCTCATCCAATGACCAAGAATGAAAGAGCACAACTCATCCAAGGGTAGGCACTCAAGGGGGCAAGTAAGGGAGTGCATGGGATTGGTCCTCTTTTGCATCTAAGGGATGAGGTTACTACAAGGGCTGAGTACACATCTTAAGGGCTGCTATCAATTGGCAAGATGATATTTTATGTTGTCATTAAAATATCTTAATCTTAGGGCCAAGATTGGAGGAGAAAAAGTGAAAATTTCATCCAAGGGTTAGAGGGCCATTCGGCCAAGCCATTAGAGGGAGGGTGATTTCATTTTTTCACAAGTTTTTGGCTGAAGTCAGTACCTATTTTAGCAAAAAAAAAAAGATTTTGAAAGAAAGAAAAGAAACGGTTTTCAATAGGAGAGTTTGAAGGTAGTCATCTCTACCAAGCTCTAGCATAGCTTTCTTCTTGTTTTCCTTGGTGATTTCTTGATTTTCTATCTTGTTTTCCTACTACATTTTTCACAAAAATAAAGTTTTTTAAATGTTTACTTAAGTTTTCATCTCTTCTTCTCCATCAAATGATTGAAAACAATTTTCTTACATAGTTTTACGCCGAATGTGGATGTTTGTTGGCTTTGGTCTTTTCTTTTTTTCTTCCTTGCATGTTGTTGTGATAAAAATGATTTTTAGAAGGTTTAAGTATTTTATATCCTGATTTTTACAAAAAGATGAAGCAAAAAAGGTTGAAATGGCTACATGATCTTGGCAAGACCAAGTGACCATGGTTAAGGGAGAGGCTATGCCCATTTTTACCTACCATGAAGCTCACCTTAATTTTGCTGTTTAGCATGGTTTATTTTCTGATTTTTGAAATTGAAAGGCTACATGATCTTGGCAAGACCAAGTGATTATGGTTAGGTGAGAGGCTATGCCCATTTTATACCAACCATGGAGCTTAATTTCCTCGTTTCATTTACTAGTTTTGCTTGTTATTTGCTTTGCATGTCTATGTTTGATTTTTTATATGTTCTTTACATTATTTTCTATGCTATATTTGTTTCTATATTTCATTTCCATGCTTGATATTTTTTCCTTGAAGATTCGGTCATTGTGTCTATTAGAATCATGTTGTGCATTTTTTTTTCATTTATCATGTCTTATATTATAAACATGTTTGCATTTTTATATTTGGTCACATAACCAATCGGCTACTTCATGTTTCTATGCCTTACATGTGCATTTTCATCTTGCTTCTTGGCTTGTTTCCACCTCCATGCCATGAGTTAGCATATCTTGATGTTTGGTATGCCTTGCATGTGCATTTCCATCTTGCTTCTTGACTTGTTTGCATCTCCATGCCATGAGCTTGTGCATTTTGATTTTAGTATGTCATATGCTTGTGAAAATGTCATGACATTATGCATCTTGATATGATTTGTCATGTACTTGTGCCATTTACTAGATAGGATTGCATTAGAGTATCATGTGGCCATTCGGCCTCTTCATGCATTCCTTGCCTTGCCTTGCCTTGTCATGCATTTGCATTTTGTTTACGTAACATGCTTTGCATTATCATATCTTGAAATTGTGTACTAGTTGCTGTTTGTTCCAGTATTAGCATTAGGTTCATTGGTCATGGTATGTTCATAGTAATGCTATGCATTTTCACTACATTTTAGGTCTAGGCCATATTGGTATTTCCATGCATATTGGGTCTTAAATCATATTGGTATTGCCATGCATTGCTATGCTACTTACGTCTTAGGTTACGTTAGCATTTTCATGCATATTCATAACATATTAGGTCCAAGTCATATTTGCATTATCAAGCATTGCATGCATATTAAGTTAGGATAGCATTTATTGCCATGCAAACTCATGCTAGGCATTTAGGTTATTTTGAATTGTCATGCATTTCCTTTACCATTTATGCTTTGGACCATGCATTTCATACATTTCATTTGCTGTATGTTCATGCATTCCATGTCATTGCCACTTGATTTGTGACTTAGGCCAATTAATGGCTCAAAGTCATGCTCTCTTGAGCATACTTGTGGAAAATTAAAGAGTTGTAAAATTGATTATTCTACCTTTGTGATTTTTTTTTTACTTAGCCAATTTTTTCCAAGGTTTTTAAATGTTTTAGTTACTATTTTTAGGTCTTTAGGTTGATCTCCAACAATTTTTACTTTGATTTTTAAATGATTTTATCAAAGGAGAAAATGTGTTTTGACAAAACAGTTTTTTTTTCACCCAGTACTTGAACTTCTCTGATTTTTCTGGGCAATCATCTTTATTCAGAAAATTAAGCCAATTTTTTTCGTGTAGCTTACATGTTCTGAGTCTCCAGTATGTTTTTTAGATTTTATTGAATTTTTAAAAATAGGCTAAAAAATCGTGTGTCAAAACCAAACAGTAGAGGCAGATCTGAAATGAAAAGAGGAATAATGGTTGAATTTGGCTAAGGCATTTAGAGGGGGTTGGTTAGAAGCTTTAACTACTGTCTTAGGATAGTTTCTAAGCCTTTTTAAACTTTAAAAATGATTTTATAAATCTCGGGTTAAGGGTGGTCAAGTCCGGGATTTTAAACTTAGGAAATTAGAGCCATTTTAAAAGGGTTGGTAGTGGTTTTAATCTTCATTCAAGTTTTTATTTAAAATTGTTTTCAAACAATCAAAAAGTTTCGTTTTTTTTTTTAGAAAATCTAATTTGACATATTTTCCCAAGGTAGTCGGATATCTTTTTAGATATACTGATTTCTTTATTTAGAGGAAAAAATACATTTTCATGCATTGCATTTTCCATGTTCATGCATTTTATTTAATATGTGATTTTTGCTATGATATTTTCCATGGTATTATTATTACTTTGATTTACATTTTATGCTGTTATATTGTTTGCCATATGATTTTGAATATTTCATGCTATCCTATATTTTTTATTTAGTCATTTATTTTTTGTCACATTATTTAGCATATACTATGTTCATGCATTTTTATTTTATTTTCATGCATATTTTATGATAGCTTTATTTTATGTTTAATGTCATTTCTTGTCACTTAGATCATATTCCATATCATTTAGGTTATATTATTTAGAATATGCCATATCATTTAAAATTGCCATGTCATTTAAATCATTTTATTTCATTTAGAATATACCATGATACTTAGGATTTTACATTATTTAGAATATACTATGTCATTTAAATTATGTCATATAATTTAGGCTGCATTATATTATCTAGACTTTGCTATGTCATGTAATTTATGTCATACATGTTCATATTCATTTTTTAAATGTTTAAAAAAGAAAAAAAAGATAATGATTTTCAATAAAAATAAAGATATTCCCGAGTTAAAATAATTCATGAGTTCTCTACCGGGTTTGCTGGAGGGGATATCATCAATTATCATTAATAAAGGGATATCTTTCTTTCAAAAAATGAGAATAATTCGGAAAGCTTTCCAGATAAATAAAAATTTCTATATTTTGCCGATTTTGTAAGGGAATATAGGAAAATTTTGAATTAATAAATTCTGGATCATTTTCAATTAAAAATGGAATTATTTTTCTTTAAATTGGGAATTAACTTGAAATACTAAATTAAAACCGACTTTTTTTACCGAGACTTGAGATAAACATGATTAATAAGGTACGGTTTTAGACGAGCGTTGCGGGGGTGCTAATCCTTCCCCGCACGTAACTGAGTCCCAAACCCGATTCTTCGATTTTCTCTGGTTTATAACGCAGACTTGAAATTGGTTTTAAAGATGTTTTAATTAATTTTAAAATGTTTTATAAAACCGGTTTTAATAGGTGGCCGGTCACACCTAGCTAAAAGAGATTGGTGGCGACTCCATGCCTTTTTACGAGGCCGTTTTGATACCCTCGACCTTTTATTTCAAAATAGAGGAATTAAGTCGTCTTTTCCTCTATTTCTGTTTCCCCCTCACTCGAATAGGTCCCCCGCGATCGGGATCATGTATCGACAGCTTGGCGACTTCACTGGGGACTATTAGAGAGTCAAGCCTAGAATTAGTTGTGTGTTATCAAAGTCTTGGTTTTGTTGGTTTAATTGGTATTTAATTTTAATTCCCATATTTTAAAAATAATAAAGAGAATTTTGAAAATAATAAAATGTTTTAAATATGTCAATCTTCATATGCATGCATATTATTATTTGTTCTCTGGTTATTTTGTTGTGTATATTTATATGTTTGCTTGACTGATGCTTTACATTGTTTGATTTTAGTGGGGTATTTAGAATAAGGGGTGTAGAATAGGTGGTGATAGGTTTGTTTTGTTCCTCCGCATGCACTATATTGCATTTGCATAACATGAACTCTATACCCGGGTTCCGTCCTTTTAAGTGGGAGTAAAGTAACTACGCCTTCGTGATGATCCTTCGTATGGGCTAGTGAAACACTTTCGGAGTATAAAGTACCTAATGCCTTCGTGATAATCCTCCGTACGGGTATAGGAAAATATACTTTAACGAATTCAACCCGCTTTTATCGGGGTGCCTTACTAGCCTTCACAGGCGACAGTAAGGAACAATTCGAGGCCTTAGAACCGATTCACCTTCATATAGTGAACCTAGGCGAAGCCATGCCGGATTTCTGTTAGATACCCGAAGTTTAAGAACACATGGAGGAACATTTCCAACCTTTTACCATCTTTCTATATGTTAGATTTTACAAATTGGGCGATGATGAACGAACATCATATCGCTCGTAATAAATTTATTATTTTGTCCCAAAGGTGTCGTAATGCCGAAGCTCTGATAAACTTTTCGGGATATTTTTTTTTTTTATAAAAAAAGCATGTTGTTATTTATGTTATATTTGTGAATTCATTTCTTTACTAATCTATTTCTGTTTTCTTTTCTTTGACATGCATCATAGACATCATCATACACTTGGAGTTTATTGGCCTCAGGATAGTCATCAACCCAAAGGACTTTGATGGAGTGTCAGGTTATTTCAGTGATAGAAGATCATGCAGTAGTTAGGGCATGGTCGAAAAAAAATCAGAGGGAGTATGATGATTGCCTAAAGAAGATTATGTGTCAGTGTTGCCGGAAATGGTCAAAGTGGATTCCAGACAGAATAATCTCCGAGGGTTAGCCGATATTTGGAATCAGTGGAATGTATCAGAGAAAGAAGCCTTCACTCAGAAATATGGAGATATAGCACTCTTAATTACGATTAGGGTCAATAGTGGGTTGATTCAGGCTATGGTATAGTTATAGATGTTTTACTTTTAACAAAGAGGATATGACCCCATTGATTGAAGAATATTCAGCACTATTATGTATTGAATGTCCTAATCCCGATCGGGTATATTTGAAGGAAGTGAAACCTTTAGGTTTTACGAGGAAAGTGGCTAGGATCACAGGAATGGATACAACATGGGTTGAGAGTCATGTGGATACAAAGCAGAAAAATGGATGCATTCCATGGGAAACTCTCCAACAATTGATATTGGGTTATTCTGACAAAGAAAAAGCCAGGGACATCTTTGCTCTAGCCATCTACGGATTAATCATATTCCCAAAGATATTGGGTCATGTAGATATAGCCGTGTTTGATTTCTTTGAAAAGTTGGAATAGAAGATCAACCCATCTCCGGCCATCATTGCTGAAACTATCCGATCTTTGAATTTTTGTAAAAGGGAAAGACAAGGGAGAATCAAGAGGTGTGTACAACTCCTTTATATTTGGATTCAAAGTCACTTTTGGAAGATAGAAGAGGTTTCCTTCAAAACTTACATGAAGTCTTTAGTTTCGATTAGGGAATTCCTTCGAAATGATTGGCCTGTAGACGGAGATGAAGAGAAATGGGTCAACATGTTCCAGAGTGTAAAAGGGGAAATGGTGTCTTGGAGAGCTCTGTCTCAACCTAAAAAATAACAAGTCTCGTCGCAAGACTTTATTATTCGTTAAGCATGACATTAAAAAACCAACGAAAAGTCGACTTAATTCCTCTAAAAAAAATGAAGGTTTTGAAAATGACCTTGAAAAAGACATGGAGTCGCCACCAATCTTTTTTAGCTAGGTGTGATCGGCCACCTATTAAAACCGATTTTATAAAATATTTTAAAAATTAATTAAAACATTTTTAAAACCAATTTCAAGTCTGCGTTTAAACCAGAGAAATCAAATAAACGGGTTCGGGACTCGATTACGTATGGGGAAGGATTAGCACCCCCAAAACGCCCGTATAAAGCGGTACCTTATTAATCGTGTGTTATCTCAAATCTCGGTGTAAAGTCGGTTTTAAATTTAGTATTTCAAGTTAATTCCAAATTTAAAGAAAAATAATTCCATTTTTTAATTAAAACTGATCCGGAATTTATAAATTCAAAATTTTTCTATATTCCCCAACAAATGTGGCAAAATATAGAAATTTTTATTAATTTGAAAAACTTTCCGAATCATTCTCGTTTTTTGAAAGAAAAATATTCCTTTATTAATGATAATTGATGATATTCCCTCTAGCAAACCAGGTAAAGAACTCATGAATTATTTTAACTCGGGAATATCTTTATTTTTTATTGAAAAATCATTATCCTTTTGAAAACATTTTAAAAGATATGAATATGTATATGCATGACATAAATAAAATGACATAGCAAAATCTAAATAATATAATGCATCCTAAATGATATAATATAATTTAAATGCCTTAGCATATTCTAAATAAAATGAAATGTCCTAAGTTATATGACATATTCTAAATGAAATGTCCTAAGTTATATGACATATTCTAAATGAAATGTAATATCCTAAGTCATATGATATATTCTAAATGAAATGAAATGACCTAGGTGACATAATATATTCTATATGAAATAAAATAACCTAGGTAACATAATATATTCTATATGAAATGACATAATTTAAATGACATGGCAAATATGGATGATATGGCATATAATCTAAATGACATAGATTATAAAATAATACTATCATATAATATGCATGGAAATAAGAATGAAAATAATAATGCATGAACATAGCATATGTTAAATAATATACCAACAAAATAAAATAATTAAATAAAGCGTAGGATATCATGAAATATTCCAAGAAATATAATAAACAATATAACATAACTCAAAATCATAACAATATCATAGAAATTATCATAGCAAAAGTCACATATTATATAAAATGCATGAATATGAAAAATGCAATGCATGAAAATGTATTTTTTCCTTTAATTAAGGAAATTCGTATATCTAAAAAGATATCCGGCTATCTTAGGAAAATATGTCAAATTAAATATTCTAATACAAAAATACTTTGTGATTGTTTGAAAACAATTTTGAAAAGCTTGAATTAAAAATAAAAATTGGGCTAATTTTGTTTTTAAAATGGCTCTAATTTCCTAAGTTTAAAAATCCGGACTTGACTACCCTTAACCCGAGACTTAAAAAATCATTTTTAGAGTTTAAAAAGGCTTAGAAACTACCCTATGTCAGTAGCTAACCTTCCTAATCAGCCCCCTCTAAGTAACTTAACCAAAACAGAAAAATGATTTTTCTTTAAATTAAATTCTCACTCCACTGTCCAGTTTTAAGCCACGATTTTTTATCCTATTTTTAAAAATTAAACAAATTCTGAATAAATTATTGGAGACTCAGGAGATGTAAAACTACACGGTAAAAAATCATCTTAATTTTATGATTAAATATGAATGCCCAAAAAAATCGGGAAAGTACGAGTACTGGGTGAAAAAACTGCTTTGCCAAAATACATTTTTGCCTTTGATAAAATCATTTAAAAATCAAAGTAAAAATATTTAAGATTCACAAAATGACTCACAAACAGTATCTAGGACTTTTTGAAAGTTAGATAAAAATTGGTTAAGTAAAAAAAATCACAAAGGTAGAATAATCAATTTGACAAAACTTAATTTTCCACAAGTGTGCTCAAGAGAGCATGACTTTGAACCATTAATTGGCCTAAGTCATTATTCAAGTGGCATGAACATGAAATGCATGAAAAAATTACAGCAAACATAGTGCATGAAATGCATGAGTTTAAACCTAAATGTCTTGAAAAAATGCATGGCATTCATATAGTGACCTAGACCTAAATGAACTTGCATGGCATTTAATGCAACCTAGACCTAAAATGCATGAACATGCATGGAAAATAAACCAAACTTAATAACTAAAATATGCATGGCATTTTCACAAACACAAAGCATGCTTAAACCAAAAACTCAAACAAATATCATGCAAATGCTAACCTATCAACTAACATGGCAAGAATGCACATACAATGCAAAAATTCAAGGTGTGGCCGAATGGCCTATGTAACTAGCAAACATGGCATGGAAAACAAACACTTGGTATACTAGCATGCAAAACTAAATCAAATGTCATGCAAATGCAAAACCTACCAACTAACATGGCAAAAATGAAACACACAATGCAAAACACATGGATTAGCCGAATGGCCTCAAGCTCCAACAAGCATGACATTTTCACAAACACTTGATATACTAACATGCTCAACTAAAATATAACACTCAAATCATGCAGAAACCACACAAGCATTTTCACAAGCACTTAATATACTAAATCTAAAACATGCTCAACTAAAATATAAAACTCAAATCATGCAAAAACCCCACAAGCATTTTCACAAACACTTGATATACTAAATCTAAAACATGTTCAAATTTAAACATCATGAAAACAGAAAATTAAAAATGCAAGAACATGATATTTTAATCATAAATGGCAACAAACAAAGCAACCAAATTAAAATATAACTCAAGTATATGAAGTAAAATAACATTTAAAACACCAAGATCAAAGAAAATAACATAAACAATATGATAAAATAAACCAAAACAGCAACATTAACAAAAACTGTAGGCCATTCGGCCATGGTGAGTATATTGTAAAAAAAAATTGTAAAAAATATATTTAAGAAAAAGATGAAGGAAGAACTTAAGAAGAACAATAAAAAAACATTTATTTAAAATGGAAACTCACCAAATAGTAATCAAAATAGCAAAAACAAGAATGGAAAATCAAGAAAGTGCAAGAGTTGGTGCTCAAGAGCAATCTCAAGAAGCTATATTTCAAGCTTTATCTCTTCAAACTTTCCATTCTTCTCTAAACTTTTTATTTTTGCTTTCAACCAAAGAGATAAAAACCAAGTAAAAACCAAGAGAAATAAGCAAAAATGAAGTGTGAAATGAAAAATCTGAACCTCCTCTATGCTGGCCGAAACCCCCCTCTTAATGAGCAAGGATGTTTTCATTTTTTTGTAACCAATTTTCCATCAAATGGCTAATAATTCAAGGTGAAAAAAATATGAAACTATCACCCTTAGATTATCATATCAGATGTCCCAAATTACAGCTGTTCAAGAATAATGTTGACACTCTCTCTTGGCCTATGTGGCTTAATCACCATGGCTTGATCAAAGAGAATCTCTAACTAACTCTTAACTTTTAGCCATTTGATTGAAAAATCAGAAGCTTCCTCCTTCCTTTGGGCCTTGGCAGGCTAGCACTTCTCTTTTCCAGCCCATGTCTGATTTTTTGAAAGGCCCAAAGTAGCCCTTTTCGATTGCTTGGGTGAAATGACCGTTTTGCCCCCCGGATGCAAATAAATATCAAACGGAATCCAAATTTAATTTTTCTTTTTTTTTAATACTTCCAAAATAATAAAACATTGAGTTTTGAAAGTTTTCAAAATTATCCGAGTCCGTTTGCTATTTATTTGGATTTTTTTTTCCAAAAATGCCCTTTTATGCCCTTACATTTTACCATTTTTTAAACGAGCTCTAAACCAAGATTTTTCTTCACCAATATCTTCCAAATAATTTAAAAGTGTGATCTGGAAGTTTTCATAATTTTTGGAGCTCATTTGGTATTTTTTTGAGATTTATCGGCTTGAATTACTACATAGGAGCTCGGGATTTGGCCATTTTGCAAACGAACTCCAAATCAAGATTTTCTTTCCCCAATATCTTCCAAATAGTTTAAAAATGTTATTTGCAAAATTTCAAAATTTTTGGAGTCCATTTGCTATTTTTCCGAGATTTATCTTCTTGAATTATTGCATAGGAGGCTCAGGATTTGGCCATTTTGCAAACGAACTTCGAATAATGATTTTCTTTCGCCAATCTCTTCCAAATAATTTAAAAATGATATTTGCAAAATTTCAGAAGATTTGGAGCTCATTTGCTATTTTTCCTGGATTTTCCTTTTTGAATTACTACATGAGAAGCTCGGGGATTTGACCATTTTGCAAACGAAATCCGAATCAAGATTTTCTTTCGCCAATCTCTTCCAAATAATTTAAAAATGAGATTTGCAAAATTTTAGAAGCTTTGGAGCTCATTTGCTATTTTTTCGGGATTTTCCTTCTTGAATTACTACATAAGAAGCCCGAGATTTGGCCATTTTGCAAACGAACTCCGAATCAAGATTTTATTTTGAAAATCTCTTTCAAATGATTTAAAACGAGATTTGTAAATTTTCAGAATTTTCGGAGTCCATTTGCTATTTTTCCCAAATTTTCCAATTTTGCCTTTTTGCCTTCGAAACCCGGTTTTGCTCAAAACAAGTCCGATTTTCAGATTTTCTTCAAGCTGAGCCTTGGGCTATCCTTTTTTAATCATTCCTCATCCATTGGGGGCTTTGGTCTTACCAAGTTGGGCAATTTCTGTGATTCTTCCCGATTTCACCGAAATCCACTAAAAACCCTAATTCTTGATTTTCTCCCAGATTGACTTTTCTTTCGGTTTTTCTTACAAGTGGCTTCTCCATTACCCGTAGTCAGTGCTTATCTTTAATTTGGAATCTTCAATTTCGACCAATTTGATCGTTTAAGCACTTTTCCCCAAATTTCTCGGATTAGGGTTTCTTTTCTATTGAATCTCCAAATCCCAACTTCCGAACTCCATATCTTTCAATGTAAACCTCGGATTATCAAAATTCTTTCACCATTTTTCAATTGAACTTAAAATCTTGATTTTGAAAGTGGGTTGACTTTTTAGTAGTTGACTTTTTGGGGTTGACTTTTTTCGGGGTTGACTTTTTTCGAGTTTGACTTTTTCTGCTCGCCCTCTTAAACTAAGTCTCGGAGTACCACATGCAGGATGAAAAAAGTCTTTTTACATTTTGAAACATCAATTTAGGAAGAAAACATACCTGTTTTAGTAGTCCGGACAAAATTAGGTGTCTACAAGTTCCATTATGTATAAATGTGGGGACAACCCGGGAGTTCCACTACTCGAAATTTGGGGGTCTATGAGTTATGCACCCCTGTTGGTGCAAAGACAGATTGAATCTCGACAATTCACACCCGTGATTCATAAGCTAGAATCATCAGAATTCACTTATGGAGAGGATAGGTATTCTGGAAAGGTGCGGGCAGTGATTGAAGCATGGAAGAAAACTCACCGGATAAAAGTGGCCAAATATGCCGACATCGTCACACCTGATTACCTGATATGGAGGGAATTAAGGGTTAATGATAGGCTGTTGACATCGGATGGGGAAGAGGTCCAGTTCATGAATCCACTACCGAGGGAAATGCCATCAGAGCTAGAAATCGCAATGGTGGAATTTGAAAAATAAAAGGCCCAGATGAGCAAGGAGATTGCCCCACTACAAGAAGAGCTTGAGGGCATGAAAAATAGGGAATCAGCTCGAGAAAGAGAAAAGGAAAAGATCAAGAGAGAAAGGGACACTGCTAAGGGCGATCTTCGAGAATTACATTTGGAGAATAAGAGGTACCACTTTGAGCTCAGATTTGAAGGGACCCTCAAGACTTTCGGGGAATGGGAGCATGAGTTCAAAAACCTCAAGAAGGAGAATAACTATTGGAAAGAGAGAGCGAAGCATGAGGAAGCCCGAGCCAATCAACTGGAGAAGCAAGCTAAGGAAAGCTTACACGGTGATGCTTCTGCTAATATGTCAAGGGGCCGTGAACAAGTAGGGGTCAGATTGAAGAGCAAGGCAATCAAAAGGAGACTGAAAGAAAGTCCAAGATCCGAAGAAGTCACTATAGGACTAATTTTGTGATAGCACTATGAAAAGCGAATTACGGATTTATCTTAGGCAATGATCTTTTTATTCTATCTGTGGTGTATTTAGTTCCTGGAAATCAATGAAAGACCGTTCGATTGAAATTATCCCGGGGCCAATACTTTCAAATGCATTCATGTTTTATATATTTTGTTTGTTCATTTGTACATTCACTCATATTTATAATAATTCATTTTTGAAATTCATTCATATTCATACACTTAACCACTTATTTATCCTTTTTGGTCGTTCATTCATTCATATTCATATACTTAACCACTTATTTGTTCATTTCGCTTGTTCATTCATTTATTCTTTCATATTCATATACGTAGTCATGTACTTTTTCATTTTATTTGATTCCTTCATTCACATTTAGTCATTCATTCAATTTTTATAAAACATAAAAAAAACGTGTCAATAAATTCTAATTCATGGTTTTCAAACTAAAGGTACAATTGGTCGCACTCAGAAATAATCGGATTTTCGACACCCTTACAATACTTGATCTCAAGCCAGAGCTATGGAGAACTATCAGCTTTCTAGAATTGAAAGAATGGAAAGAACTCAAAGAGAATTGCAGGAACAGTTGGCTAAATCTCAGGAGGAGTCACGAGAACAGATGACTAAACTCATGGAGATGATAAGTGTCATGATGAAACAAAAAGGGCTAGGAGAGAATTTGATCATCGGGAAAATGGTGGTAATTGAAGAGGATCAACCTGAAAGCATACAACAAAAGGGCCAAGAGCTGTCAATTGGGGCAGCCTCCCATGTTTATATCCAGCCAGCTGCTGAGACACAAACTATGTTCCCACAAATTGTAATATGGGAGCTGACTCAAATGATGTTAATGTTCCAGACTTTGATGAACTAGCTGAAAAGGAAAAAGCAAAGATAATTGAGCTGAAGAGGGTCAAAATGGCAGAATCACAGAAAAAATATCAACTACTGGAGGAAAGGCTGAGGGCCGTTGAAGGGGCGGAGTTATTTGGCAGTCTGGATGCCAAAGAGATGAGTTTAGTACATGATCTAGTAATTCCCCGGAAGTTCAGAGTACCAGACTTTGAGAAATATAATGGGACTACCAACCCATCAGCACATCTGACCATATACTACAGAAGAATGACGGGGCATGATGATAATGAGAAACTGCTTATCCATTGTTTCCAAGAATGACGGGGCATCGTACCAAGATTCGTTCATGGACGGATTTAGCCATGGCTTTCATGGAGTATTATAAGCATGTATCTGACATGGTACCTGATAGGCTGTCACTACAGAACATGGAAAAGATGACCACTGAGAGTTTCAAAGAATACTCGCAAAGGTGGAGGGATCTGGCCACACAAGTGTAACCCCCTTTAACTAGCAAAGAAACTACAGTGCTTTTCATCAATACCTTGAAAACGGAAGAGGGTGAGTCTTTTACTTCGAAAAAGGTATTCCCTACTAGGAAGAAAGAGGAGACCCAGGCAGTTAGTATCAACCAATACCCATATACACCTCCCACACCATATACACCACCAAGGCCCTATACTCCTACTACATCTTATGCACCTCCTACACCCTACACACCTTACCTGGGGTATAATCCTTGCTACCCCAATGTGAACCACCTTACCCAAAATCCCTTCCCTTATACCAATATACCACAATAGTCGATTCCAATTGGCATATCCTCACAGATAAACCTTCCCCGAAACACTGTCCCAAACACTCAGGGAGCCGGGCGCAATGACCAACGTTCACCAACGATAAAAAAACCCCAATTTGATCCGATTCCTGCCACTTATGGTGAGCTATGTCCCAAACTATTACAGGGTCAACTTGTTGCACCCGTATACCTCAAACCTTTGGCACCGCCATATCCAATAGGGTATAATGCAAATACTAACTGCGCGTACCACGCAAGAATTCAAGGATATTCGACTGAAGATTGCCTGGCCTTTAAAAAGAAAGTCCAAAGCCTGATCAACGTCGGAGTTGTGAAGTTTGGGTCGAAGAATGGGCCGAATGTAGCGGAAAACCCATTGCCCGATCATGTTGAGAATCGGGTAAATACAATATGGACAGGAGAAGTCAGAAGGGTAAAAAGGGATGCCAGGAAAGTCAAGACTCCAATGTTGACAGTATGGGTCGAGATGGTTAAGGCAGGAATGGTGGGGGATGCAGACAGTTTAAACATGGTTGCAAAGAGGGTGCAAAATTGGTGCCCATTCCATAAGTGTGGAGGTCATATCATACAGGACTGCATGAACTTTCTGGCTTAAGTCCAAAAGATGATGGATGATGGGGAGGCCCAGTTTTATGAGGAGAAAGAGGAGGAAGTAGAGGTTATTAAGAATGCAGTTTGCTACGGGATAGGAAGACCCTTGATCATCTATTATGATGAACCAGAGGAGAAAGTTATGCCAGTCATTGAGGAAAGTGCGCCTAAGTTAGTCATTGATTTGCCTGTTTCTTTTTGTACAAGGAAAACAAAGCTACACCATGGAAATACGACAGCAGCATGGTTATGCCTAGGTCTTCGAGTCAGCAAGACATCACAGGTATGGGGCACTTAACACGAAGTGGAAGGTGTTATGCTCTTGAGGCTGTTGAACCGGGATTAACAGGAAAAGATAGAGGAATGGACAAAGGAAAAAAAACAGCTGAACCAATCCATATTGAGATGGATTTGTCAAAAGAAGTAGAAAGGGCCTTAGCCCCGGTAAACAGGATAAAAGAGCTGGTGAATGAGAAGGAAGCCTGCGAGTTCTTAAAATTCATAAAGAATAGTGAGTATAGTGTAGTTGAGCAACTGCAACCAGCTAGAATTTCAATCTTATCTTTGCTTTTGAACTCGGAGCCACACAGAAATGCCCTGTTGAGAGTGTTGAATCAGGCATATATGGCTAACAACATATAGGTAGAAAAATTAGAAAGGCTGGTGGGAAACATCGCCGCAGACGACCATAGATTATTTCAGTTATGAGGAAATACCACCCAATGGTATTGGGTCAACAAAGGATCTTCACATAACTACCACTTGCAAGGGGCACATATTACCAAGGGTCCTTTTGGATAATGGTTCTTCATTAAATGTGATGCCCTTGGCAACCTTATCCAAATTGCCAGTTGTCGCAACCTAAAAAATAACGAGTCTCATCGCAAGACTTTATTATTCGTTAAGCGTGACATTAAAAAACCCGAGGAAAAGTCGACTTAATTCCTCTAGAAAAATGAAGGTTTTGAAAATGACCTTAAAAAAGACATGGAGTCGCCACCAATCTTTTTTAGCTAGGTGTGATCGGCCACCTATTAAAACTGGTTTTATAAAATATTTTAAAAATTAATTAAAACATTTTAAAAACCAATTTCAAGTATACGTTTTAAACCAGAGAAATCAAAGAAGCGGGTTCGGGAGTCGGTTACGTGCAGGGAAGGATTAGCACCCCCACAACGCCCGTATAAATCGGTACCTTATTAATCGTGTGTTATCTCAAGTCTCGGTAAAAATCGGTTTTAAATTTAGTATTTCAAGTTAGTTCCCAATTTAAAGAAAAAATAATTCCATTTTTAATTGATAATGATCCGGAATTTATGAATTCAAAATTTTCCTATATTCCCCAACAAATGTGGCAAAATATAGAAATTTTTATTAATTTTGGAAAATTTTCCGAACCATTCTCTTTTTAAAGAAGATATTCCGTTATTAATAATAATTGATGATATCCTCCCCAGCAAACCCAGTAGAGAACTCATGAATTATTTTAACTCGGGAATACCTTTATTTTACTGAAAACCATTATCTTTTTTTAAAACATTTAAAAGAAATGAATATGTATATGCATGACCTAAATAAAATGACATAGCAAAATCTAAATAATATAATGCAACCTAAATGACATGACATGATTTGAATGCCTTAGCATATGCTAAATGAAATGAAATATCCTAAGTTATATGATATATTCTAAATGAAATTAAATGACCTATGTAACATAATACATTCTATATGAAATGCAATATCCTAAGTTATATGATATAATCTAAATGAAATAAAATATTCTAGATGACACAATATATCCTAAATGAAATGAAATGATTTAAATGACATGACAAATATGAATGATATGGCATATAATTTAAATGACATGGAATAAAATAATGCTATCATATAATATGCATGAAAATAAAAATAATAATGCATGAACATAGTATATGCTAAATAAAAATAACTAAATAAAAGCATAGGATATCATGAAATATTCAAAACCATATAATAAACCATATAACATCAAATAATATAAATTAAAATAATAACAATATCATAGAAATTATTATAGCAAGAATCACATATTATATAAAATGCATGAATATGAAAAATGCAATGCATGAAATGTATTTTTTCCTTTAATTAAGGAAATCCGTATATCTAAAAAGATATCCGGCTACCTTAGGAAAATATGTCAAATTAAATATTCTAAAACCAAAATACTTTGTGATTGTTTGACAACAATTTTAAAAAGCTTGAATTAAAAGTAAAAACTGGGCTAAATCTTTTTTTTAAATGGCTCTAATTTTCCAAGTTTAAAATTCCGGACTTGACTACCCTTAACCCGAGACTTGAAAAACCATTTTTAGAGTTTAAAAAGGCTTAGAAACTACCCTAAGTCAGTAGCTAACCCTCCTAATCAGCCCACTCTAAGTAACTTAACCAAAACAGAAAAATGATTTTTCTTTAAATTCAATTCTGACTCCACTGTCTAGTTTTAAGCCACAATTTTTATCCTATTTTTAAAAATTCAAAAAATTATGAAAAAAATACTGGAGACTCAGGACATATAAAACTACACGGAAACAAATCAGCTTAATTTTATGATTAAATACTAATGCCTAGAAAAATTGGAGAATTACGAAAACTGGGTGAAAAAACTGTTTTACCAAAATACATTTTTGCCTTTGATAAAATCATTTAAAAATCAAAGTAAAAATATTTAAGTCTCACAAAATGACTTACAAACAGTAGCTAGGACTTTTTGAAAGTTAGATAAAAATTGGATAAGTAAAAAAAATCACAAAGGTAGAATAATCAATTTGACAAAACTTAATTTTCCACAAGTATGCTCAAGAGAGCATGACTTGGAACCATTAATTTGCTCAAGTCATTATTCAAGTAGCATGAACATGAAATGCATGAAAAATTACAGCAAACATAGTGCATGAAATGCATGTGTTTAAACCTAAATGTCATGAAAAAATGCATGGCATTCATATAGTGACCTAGACCTAAATGAACTTGCATGGCATTTAATGCAACCTAGACCTAAAATGCATGAACATGCATGGAAAAAAAACCTAACTTAATAATTAAAATGTGCATGGAATTTTCACAAACACAAAGCATGCTTAAACCAAGAACTCAAACAAATGTCATGCAAATGCTAACCTATCAACTAACATGGCAAGAATGCACATAAAATGTAAAAATTCCAAGGGTGGCCGAATGGAATAACGTGACTAGCAAACATGGCATTTTCACAAACACTTGGTATACTAACATGCTCAACTAAATCAAATGTCATACAAATGCAAAAACCTACCAACTAACATGGCAAAAATGCAACACACAATGCAAAACACATGGAGTAGCCAAATGGCCTTAAGCTCCAACAAGCATGGCATTTTCACAAACACTTGGTATACTAACATGCTCAACTAAAATATAACACTTAAATCATGCAAAAACCACACAAGCATTTTCACAAACACTTAATATACTAAATCTAAAACATGCTCAACTAAGATATAAAACTCAAATCATGCAAAGACCACACAAGCATTTTCACAAACACTTGATATACTAAATCTAAAACATGCTCAAATTTAAACATCATGAAAACAGAAAATTAAAAATGCAAAAACATGATATTTAAAACATAAATGGCAACAAACAAAGCAACCAAATTAAAATATACCTCAAGAATATGAAGTAACATAACATTTAAAACACCAAGATCAAAGAAAATAACATAAACAATATGGTAAAATAAATCAAAATAGCAACTTAAATAAATAATATAGGCCATTTGGCCATGGTGAGAATAATGTAAAAAAAATTGTAAAAAATATATTTAAGAAAGAGATGAAGGAAGAACTTAAAAGAACAATAAAAAACATTTATTTAAAATAGAAACTCACCAAATAATAATCAAAATAGCAAAAACAAGAATGGAAAATCAAGAAAGTGAAAGAGTTGGTGCTCAAGGGCAACCTCAAGAAGCTATATTTCAAGCTTTATCTCTTCAAACTTTCCTTTCTTTTCTAAACTTTTATTTTTTGCTTTCAACCAAGGAGAGAAAAACCAATTAAAAACTAAAAGAATTCAGCAAAATGAAGATGAAAAATGAAATTTCTGACCTCCCCCATAGAGCTGGCCGAATGGCCCCTAATATTCCCTCAAGGATGTTGTCATTTTTTGTAACCAATTTCCATCAAATGGCTAATAATTCAAGGTGAAAAAATCATGAAATTACCACCTTTAGATTAGCATATCAGCTCTCTCAAATTACAGCTGTTCAAGAAAATGTTGAAATCTCTCTTGGCCTATGTGGCTTAATCACCATGGGTTGATCAAAGAGAATCTCTAACTAACTCTTGATTTTTAGCCATTTGATTGAAAAATCAGAAGCTTCCTCCTTCCTTTGGGAATGGGCAGGCCAGAACTTCTCTTTTCCAGCCCAACTCTGATTTTTTGAAAGGCCCAAAGAAGCCCTTTTCGGTTGCTTGGGTGAAATGACCGTTTTGCCCCCCGGATGCAAATAAATATCAAACGGACTCCAAATTCAATTTTTATTTTTTTAATACTTCCAAAATAATAAAATATTGAGTTCTAGAAGTTTTCAAAATTATCCGAGTCCGTTTGCTATTTATTTGTATTTTTTCTTCCAAAAATGCCCTTTTATGCCCCTACATTTTACCATTTTTTAAACGAGCGCCAAATAAAGATTTTTCTTCACCAATCTCTTCAAAATAATTAAAAAGTGTGATCTGAAAGTTTTCATAGTTTTTGGAGCTCATTTGGTATTTTTTCGGGATTTATCGGCTTGAATTACTGTAGAAGAGGCCCGGGATTTGGCCATTTTGCAAACGAACTCCGAATTGAGATTTTATTTTTCCAATCTCTTCCAAATAATTTAAAAATGAGATTTAAAAATTTTCAGAATTTTCGGAGCTCATTTGCTATTTTTTCAAGATTTATCTTCTTGAATTATTGCATAGGAAGCCCGGGATTTAGCCATTTTGCAAATGAACTCCGAATCAAGATTTTATTTCGCCAATCTCTTCCAAATAATTTAAAAATGAGATTGACAAATTTTCAGAATTTTCGGAGTCTATTTGCTATTTTTCCCAAATTTTCCAATTTTGCCCTTTTGCCTCCGAAACCCGATTTTGCTCGAAACAAGTCAAATTTTCAGATTTTCTTCAAGCTGAGCTTTGGGCTATCCTTTTTTAATCATTCCTCATCCATTGGAGCTTTGGTCTTACCCAGTCGGGCCATTTCTGTGATTCTTCCCGATTTCACCGAAATCTATTAAAAAACCCTAATTCTCGGTTTTCTCTCGGATTGACTTTTCTTTCGATTTTTTTTTGCAAGTGACTTCTCCATTACCCGTAGTCAGTGCTTACCTTTCATTTGGAACCTTCAATTTCGACCAATTTGATCGTTTAAGCACTTTTCCCCATATTTCTCGGATTAGGGTTTTCTTTCTACTAAATCTCCAAATCCCAACTTCCGAACTCCATATCTTTCAATGTAAACCTCGGATTATCAAAATTCTTTCTCCATTTTTCAATTGAACTTAAAATCTTGATTTTGAAAGTGGGTTGACTTTTTCAATAGTTGACTTTTTGGGGTTGACTTTTTCAAGGTTGACTTTTTTGGGGGTTGACTTTTTCAAGTTTGACTTTTTATGCTCACCCTCTTAAACTAAGTCTCGGAGTACCACCTGCAGGATGAAAAAAGTCTTTACACTTGGAAACATCAATTTAAGAAGAAAACATATCTGTTTTAGTGGTCCGGACAAAATTAGGTGTCTACACCAGTAGATGTTTCTTATATGCTGCCAAGTTGCACGGTGATCAGAGCCTTTGATAGTACCAGGGACTATTTAGGTTCCTCTGGAGATAGGCCCATGCACTTACACGGTGAACTTTCAGGTCATTGATATTAATCCATCTTATAATTACTTGTTGGGAAGGCCATGGATACATTCAATAGGGGTTGTACCTTCATCTCTCTACCAAAAGCTGAAATTTGTGATAGAAGGGCGTTTGGTCACTGTATCAGGAGAAGAGGATGTAATAGCCTCGACATCTACTGAATCTCCTTATGTTGAACCCAATGAAGATACCGTAGAATGTTCCTGTCGGTCTTTGGAATTCGTAAATGCAGTTTTCGTCCCTGAAGGACGAAAAATTCCAAAACCAAGGCTATCCAAGAACACAAGGCTGGAGGGTAAGAACTACCGTGGGAAAAGGCTGCAGGGCTAGAAAAGGTCTCGGAAAATATCTTCAGGGGATGGCCCGAGCAATGGAAGTAGTGGGAAAGAAAGATCGGTTTGGCCTAGGGTATCTTCCGAAGGCCCATGAAAAAGGAAACAAGTTGAAAAGAACCGACAAAGGAGGATAGCCCGTCTCGCGGGTATGGATATTGAGTGAGAGCCTATGTCTTTCCCACCTATCCTTCACAGCTTCCGTTTAGTTGGTTCTCTGTTTGGAGAAAAGAATTCTGATAATGTACTCGTAATGATCGAGCAAGCCTTCGAGAGATTCCAGGTGAATAGGGATGAACAGCTGTATGATATGGAGATCTGCATGACCAGGGAGGAAAGAATTGAAAGTAAGAATGCTAACTGGATGGTGCGACCTTGACTGACCAATTGGAGTGCAACCGAGCTACCCATAGTTTTTAGGTCTATTCCAACGTAATGCTTTTAAACAAATCTTAAATATCTTTGCCCGAAGATATTAAGAATTTCTTTTGTAATGGGCTTTTGTCTAAAAAAATTTCATTCAATAAATAACAAACATGATGCATTTCCTTCATATTGATGTGTCCATATTCTTTCATTTATGCTATTTATTTTGCTTCCATTGTATATATGTTTTCCTAAATTGTTTCTTCTCCACCTATTTACAGGTGTACGAATACGAAATATGAGGACCTTCCTGTCAGTAAGTTTGAAATTGATTTTGAAAGACCCATTTGCACGGGTGATTTTGAGGCCGATGAAGATATTGAGGATTATGGTCTACCTCCGGACTTATTAAGAAAAATAGAACAAGAAGAGAAACAAGTACTTCCTCATGAGGAGCTATTGGAACTGTTGAATTTGGGAAGTAGTGAGGAGATAAAAGAGGTTAAAATCAAGACTATGTTGTCGTCATCAATAAAGGGTGAACTCATAGCCTTGCTTCAGGAATATGTAGATGTATTTGCATGGTCATACCAAGACATGCCTGGTTTGGATCCAGACATTGTGGTTCATAAGCTCTCTTTAAGGCCAGAGTGCAAGCCAATTCAGCAAAACTTGAGAAGAATGAGGTCGGACATGCTGTTAAAGGTAAAAGAGGAGGTGAAGAGGCAGTTTGATGCTGAATTCTTAAAGGTGGCAAAATATCCGAAATGGGTGGCAAACATTGTTCCAGTACCAAAGAAGGATGGCAAGGTGCGTATGTGCGTCGATTACCGAGATTTGAACAAAGCCAATCCCAAAGATAATTTCTCTTTGCCTCATATTGATACTTTGGTGGATAATATGGTGAAGAGTTCCTTTTTTCTTTCATGGACGGATTCTTGGGATATAATCAGATTAAGATGGCACCAGAAGATATGGAGAACACCATATTTGTTACAATGTGGGGAACATTCTGCTACAAGGTAATGCCGTTTGGGTTGAAGAATGCTGGGGTAACATATCAGAGAGCCATGGTGACCTTGTTTCATGACATGATGCATAAGGGAATTGAGGTCTATGTTGATGATATGATTGCAAAGTCACAAGGAGAAGAGGAGCATATTGCTAATCTTAGGAAACTCTTTGAAAGACTAAGAAAGTTTCAACTCAAGCTAAACCCGAAAAAATGCACTTTTGGAGTCACTTCGGGGAAATTGTTGGGTTTTGTTGTTAGCAAAAGGGGAATTAAGATTGATCCGGATAAATTAAAGGCTATTCAGAATTTACCATCTCCACGTACTCGAAAAGAAGTAAGAGGTTTTTGGGGGAGATTGAATAACATTGCTCGGTTTGTTTCTCAGTTAACCGATAAATGTGATCCAATATGTAAGCTACTTCGAAAACGTGATCCAGGAGAGTGGGATGAAGGGTGTCAAATTGCTTTTGAAAAGGTTAAGCATTATCTATCAAACCCACCCGTATTAATGCCATTGGCTCCGGATAAGCCGATGATATTGTATCTATCACTATTTGAGAGATCCATGGGTTGTGTTTTGGGGCAGCTTGATGAGAATAGAAAGAAAGAACAGGCAGTTTACTACCTCAGCAAGAAGTTCACAGATTATGAGTTGAAATATTCATCAATAGAAAAGCTGTGCTATGCCTTAGCTTGGATTGCTCGGAGGCTCAGACAGTACATGCTGTGCCACATGACGTGGTTGATCGCCAAGCTAGATCCAATCAAGTACATGTTGGAAGCACCTTCTTTGTCAGGGAGGATGATAAGATGGCAGGTTTTGTTGTCAGAATACGACATTGTATATGTAAGTCAGAAAGCTATCAAGGGCAGTGCAGTGGCTAAATTTTTAGCAAGTCGGGTAATGGAAGATTATGAGCCGTTGAACTTTGATTTCCCAGATGAAAATTTGATGTATGTTTCGCAAGCGGATGAGGTTCCCTCGAAGAAGAAAATATGGAAGATGTATTTTGATGGGGCATCTAATGCCATGGAGCACGAAATCGGTGCAATGCTCATATCCCCAGAAGAAGATTATTATCCTTTCACTGCCAGATTGGATTTTGATTGTACAAACAATACTGCAGAATATGAGGCATGTACTATGGGCCTTCGTGCTGCCGTAGACAGAAAGATCAAAAAATTGGAGGTTTTTGGAGACTCGGCTTTAGTGATATATCAATTGCGCAGAGAATGGAAAACTCGAGATACAAAACTAATCTGATACCGAGAACTCATATTGAGTTTATTGGAGGAGTTTGAAGAAGTAAGTCTCAATTACTTCCCACGAGAAGAAAATCGGATGGCGGATGCTCTGGCTATTTTGTCATCAATGTTTAACATGAATGAAGGGATGGAAGTTATGTCGATCAAGATGAGCATATATGAGTCTCTTGCCCACTACTTGAGTATTGAAGAAGAAGTAGATGGTCTCCCTTGGTACAACGACATCTTGCAGTACATCAAGAATCAACAGTACCCAGAACGAGCAACAGAAAATGACAAGAGAACTCTGAGACGATTACCAATGGGTTTTGTTCTAGATGGGGAGATTATCTACAAAAAAGGGAAAGATCAAGTCTTATTGAGATGTGTCAGGTCTGCCGAAGCTCGGAGAATCATAAAGGAAGTCCATGAAGGGATATGTGGCACCCATGCTAATGGTCACATGCTTGCTAAGCAGATTATGAGGGCAGGATATTATTGGCTGACAATGGAAGGAGATTGTATCAGTTATTCTCGGAAGTGTCATAAATACCAGATCTATGCAGATAAGATTCATGTGCTGCCATCGCCATTGCATGTCATGACCGCACCATGGTCGTTTTTAATGTGGGGAATGGATATGATTGGGCCCATTACTCTGAAAGCTTCAAATGGTCATCGTTTCATCCTGGTGGCCATAGACTATTTCACAAAAGTGTGTGGAAGCTTCTTCTTATACGAACTTAAAGAAGTCGATGGTATGCATATTTGTTAAGAAGGAAATCATATGCCGATATGGATTGCCAACAAGAATTATTTCAGATAATGCACTCAATTTGAATATTAAGATGATGAGAGAAGTGTGTACTCAGTTCAAGATCACACACCATAATTCGGCACCTTATCGTCCGAAGATGAATGGGGCAGTAGAAGCAGCCAACAAAAACATCAAGAAGATTGTCTAGAAGATGACTGATGTGTGCAAGGATTGACATGAGATTTTTCCTTTTGCTCTTCACGCATATCGCACTTCGGTTCGCACATCTACATGGGCAACGCCGTTTTCTCTGGTATATGGTATGGAAGCAGTGTTACCCATTGAAGTTGAGATTCCTTCACTTCGGGTTTTGATAGAGGTTGGCTTAGAAGAGGCAGAATAGGTTAGAGCTTATTATGAACAGCTGAATCTCATCGAAGAGAAAAGATTGAAGGCAATATTTCACGGGCGGTTGTATCAGAAAATGATGATTCTAGCCCATAACAAGAAGGTTCCACCTATACAGTTCCGAGAATGAGAGATGGTACTGAGAAAAATTCTCCCCATAGTGAAGATCCGCAAGGAAAATGGGCTCCAAATTGGGAGGACCCTATGTGGTAAAAAGAGATTTTTTTGGAGGAGCATTGATTCTAACTCGGATGGACGGAGATGATTTTAGACATCCCGTGAATGGGGATGAACTAAGAAGTATTATGCTTAAAATAATAATAAAAAAAAAAGGTGTGATGCTATGCACATGGGAATTCGAATGATTCTAAGTGTAGAAATGGAAATTCTGTATATCTATCTCCCTGAGAATTGCTTTTCAAAGAGAATATTCATGCTTGATACGATGAATGGCCATCTTTCATATTCCCTTCACTAAAAAGAAATTATCCCTAGTCACCCCTTTGAACCTTAGGAATTATTTCTTTCGTTGTACCCTGATCAAGGATCACCCTCTACACTGGAGAGCAAATATGAGAAAAAATAATCAAAATCATGGCAAAAAAAAGAGAGAGAGAGAGCCATTGGAAAATGTGAAATCAAAGAATGGCGAATGAAAGCCAACAATGAAAGAAAAGAGATTGAAAGAAACAAAAGAAAAAAGAGAAAGAAAGAAAAGTCCAAAAAAGGGACAAATGTCTCAAGAATGAATTCTCCTCAGGAAATAATCTTTGATCTGATCATCCTTAAACATATTTTGGGCCTATTTTATCCTTTCCTTTGAAACCCGAACCTTGGCCTACATTACGTACTTTAAAAGTCCATTTTGATCAAGTATGGATATTTAATTTGAAAGGTTGTTCTCAGAATTTATCCCATCTTTTGAATTGACATTTTTACCTTGGAAGTATTTAGAATTCTCAGATGCATGGTAAAAAAAAAGGAGAGGTTTAAGCCGAAAACCCGCAAAGGGCGGCTTAATACCGAATGGGGAACACCTGAGTTGAAAACCCACAAAGGGTGGCTCACATACTGATTAAGGTTTGAATCAATGCTTCGTGTAAAGGGGGAGAGAGTATTTGAAAATCAGAAGAAAAGGGGAACAACTCAATCTGACGTAACTACGGAAGCCGAGGGATTACCCAAGTAAATTGATCGTTCAAGAGAAATTTCAAATGATTTGAAAAATGAGGGGTCCAAGATATTCCGCACCCGGGGCATCTACAACCTATGAATTTACATTTGTTTCTTATATCCTTGATATCCACTTTTATCATTTCAAAACATTTTGTTGCAATAAATTTTAGTTACCCCTTTTATGACAATTGCTTGTTTCATACTCTTTTTCATACATTTTTGAGATGCATTTTGTTTGTTATTAAATTGAATGATGATTAGTAAACATAAAAGTTTTTGAATAAAAAGGAGTTTAAAAGTATTACTAAGGAATAGATCTAAATCTTAGAAAAGGTTTGGAAACCACTAATCCTGATGGAAAATTCACCAAGGAAAATAGTGAATGTGTTGGAGACTTCGTCATGAAGTCAGAAATTTGTGAATTTCAGCAAAGTCAAAAACTGGGACTGTTTGACAATTTATCTTGAGTAAAGGGTTCCTTAAGTGGGGCATCAGTGAACAATTGAAGACTCCGTCATGAATTCAGATGATCTGTGAACCTCAAAGAAACCATGGATTAGAAATCATGACACAATCATTTGATTGCATTCATCCTCAGGAAGCATACAAGCATTTGCAAAGCATGTCATTTTCATCATTGCATTTAGCTAACATTGCAGGAATCATGAAAGCTTTGGCTTCCCCAAATCGAACTCGTTCTGTTTCTCAAATGAGTCGAGCCTCGAGACCATCGTCGAGGTATGTTTCTTTTAAATCTAACTCATTCTGCTTCTCAAATGAGTCGAGCCCTGAGACCGCTGTCGAGGTATGTTCCTTTCATTTTCAAGTTAAATTTATTTTCCCAAATGAATCAAACCCAGGATCATTCTTAGCATTGCCTTTTGTTTTAAATCGAATTCATTCTGTTTTATCAAATGACTCAAGCCTTGAGACCACCGTCGAGGTATTTCCTTTTGTTTTAAATCGAATTCATTCTGTTTTATTAAATGAGTCGAGCCTTGAGACCACCGTCGAGGTATTTCCTTTTGTTTTAATCGAATTCATTATGTTTTATCAAATGAGTCGAGCCTTGAGACCACCGTCAAGGTATTTCCTTTTGTTTTAAATCGAATTCATTCTGTTTTATCAAATGAGTCGAGCCTTGAGACCACCGTCAAGGTATTTTCATCGTGGGTAAGGCCTACGGGCACCAATTTTAAGACCTCCGGGCACCATTTTTAAGACCTTCAAGCACCATTTTTAAGACCTTCGGGCATAATTTTTCAAATCATGGGTAAGGCCTTCAGGTACTATTTTTAAGACCTTCGGGCATAATTTTTTGAATCACGGGTAAGGCCTCTGGGCACTATTTTTAAGACCTCCGGGCATAAATTTTCAAATCACGGATAAGGCCTCCGAGCACTATTTTTAAGACCTCCGGGCATTATTTTTAAGACCTTCGGGGATAATTTTCACTTTGAAAATCAAACCCGTTTCCTTAAGACGAGTCGAGCCTTGATTAGTCAAGGAACTCAATTTAAGAACAAAATCTTCTATTTTACAGCTTTTTTAAATAAAAAAAAAACAACTCCCTTTCCCTTCTCTTCACATGTGATTTCACTAACTAGACAAAATTAGTGTTTGTTTATCTTTGCCTGATTCCTGATTCTCAGCAATAGCCAAAGAGGGGCAGTTGTAGACACCTAATTTTTTTTGGACCCCGAAATCAGGTATGTTTTCTACCTAAATTGATGTTTCGGAATGCTATAAGGCTTTTCTCATCCTGCAGGTGGTACTCCGAGGCTTAGTCTAAGAAAGCAGACAGAAAAAGTCAAACTCAAAAAAGTCAACCCCAAAAAGTCAACTATTGAAAAAGTCAACCCACTTTCAAAATCAAGATTTGAGGTTCAATTGGAAAACGGTGAAAGAATTTTGATAATCCGAGGTCTACATTGAAAGACATGGAGTTCAAAAGTTGGGTTATAGAGATTCAGTAGAAAAGAAATCCTAGTTTAGGAAATTTAGGGAAAAGTGCTTAAACAATCAAATTGGTTGGAATTGAAGGTTCCAAATGAAAGATAAGAACTGACTACGGGTAATGGAGAAGCCACTTGGAAGAAAAACTGATAGAAAAGTCAATTCGGAAGAAAACCAAGAATTAGGGTTTTTGGTGGATTTCGGTGAAATTTGAAAGAATTAAAAAAATGGCCCGATTCGATAGGACTAAAGCCCTTAATTGATGAGGAGTAATTAAACAAGGATAGCATAAGGCTTAGTTTGAAGAAAATCTGAAAATCGAACTTGTTTTGAGCAAAACCGGGTTTCAGAGGCAAAAGGGCGAAATTGGAAAATATGGGGAAAATAGCAAATGAACTCCAAAAATTTTGAAAATTTGCAAATCTCATTCTTTTCGAAGAGATTGGCGAAAGAAAATCTTGATTCGGAGTTCATTTTCAAAATGGTCAAATCCCGGGTCCCTTATGTAGAAATTCAACAGGATAAATCCCAAAACAAATAGCGAATGAGTTCCAAAAATTTTGAAAATTTATAGATCTCATTTTTAAATTATTTGAAAAAGATTGGTGAAATAAAATCATGATTTGGAGTTCGTTTGCAAAACGGCCAAATCCTGGGTCCTCTATGTAGTAATTCAAGTAGATAAATCCCGAAAAAAATAGCAAATGAGCTCCAAAAATTATGAAAACTTCCAGATCATATTTTTAAATTATTTGGAAGAGATTGGTGAAGAAAAATCTGGATTCAGAACTTGTTTAAAAAATGGTAAAGTTCGGGTGCATAAAAGGGGCAATTTCGAAAATAAATCTGAAATAAATAGCAAATGGACTCAAAAAATTTTGAAAACTTTCAGAATTCAATTTTTTTATTATTTTGGAAGTAATGAAAAAAGAAAATTCAAATTTGGAGTCCGTTTGTTATTTATTTAGGTTCGGGGGGTAAAAAGGTTATTTCACCGGAGAAACCATAAAAGGCAAATTTGTAATTAAGGAAAATATGAAAGAAGAAGGGATTGCTGGGATTTTATCTCCCTTGGTCAGCCAGCATAGAGGAGAAGAAGGAAGCTTGATCAATTTAATTCCTTAGTCGCTATCAAGCTCACATGCTACCACTAAAACCTTGCAAATGGTCCCCCCTTCATCCAATAGCTTAGGTGCCTTGTAGGAAAGTTGAATGCACCATCCAAGGGCCAAGTTTAAATGCCAAGATGACATTTTTATTTATCATGAAAGAACCCTCATCTAATGCCCAACAATGGAAGAAAAAAGATGAGCACAATTCATCCAAAGGTGAACATCCATTCGGCCAAGCAAGGGAGTGGACGGGATTGTCTCTTTTCATCCAATGGTTTAGGCTATCTACAAGGGCTGAGTACACATGTTGAGGGCTGGATTTAATCTAGAAGATGTCATTTTTATGTTGTCCTCATCCAATGACCAAGAATGAAAGAGCACAACTCATCCAAGGGTAGGCACTCAAGGGGGCAAGCAAGGGAGTGCATGGGATTGGTCCTCTTTTGCATCTAAGGGCTAAGGTTACTACAAGGGCTGAGTACACATCTTAAGGGCTGATATCAATTGGCAAGATGATATTTTTATGTTGTCATCAAAATATCTTAATCTTAGGGCCAAGATTGGATGAGAAAAAGTGAAAATTTCATCCAAGGGTTAGAGAGGGGCTGATTTCATTTTTTCACAAGTTTTTGGCTGAAGTCAGTAGCTAATTTAGCAACAAAAAAAAGGTTTTGAAAGAAAGAAAAAAAAAAAGGTTTTCAATAGGAGAGTTTGAAGGTAGTCATCTCTACCAAGCTCTAGCATAGCTTTCTTCTTGTTTTCCTTGGTGATTTCTTGATTTCCTATCTTGTTTTCCTACTACATTTTTCATAGAAATAAAGTTTTCTAAATGTTTACTTAAGTTTTCATCTCTTCTTCTCCATCAAAATGATTGAAAACAATTTTTTTTACATAGTTTTATGCTTGGCCGAATGTGGATGTTTGTTGGCTTTGGTCTTTTCTTTTTTCTTCCTTGCATGTTGTTCTGAGAAAAATGATTTTTAGAAGGTTTGTTTAAGTATTTTATATTCTGATTTTTACAAAAAAGATGAAGCAAAAATGATTGAAATGGCTACATGATCTTGGCAAGACCAAGTGACCATGGTTAGGGGAGAGGCTATGCCTATTTTTACCTACCATGAAGCTCACCTTAATTTTGCTGTTTAGCATGGTTTATTTTCTGATTTTTGAAATGGAAAGGCTTCATGATCTTGGCAAGACCAAGTGATTATGGTTAGGTGAAAGGCTATACCCATTTTATACCAACCATGGAGCTTAATTTTCTCGTTTTATTTA
The DNA here is from genome assembly GCA_030761205.1 of Fremontodendron californicum. Taxonomy (NCBI): domain Eukaryota; kingdom Viridiplantae; phylum Streptophyta; class Magnoliopsida; order Malvales; family Malvaceae; genus Fremontodendron; species Fremontodendron californicum. The sequence continues at coordinate 26,124,561 of JAULJL010000004.1, read as the reverse complement.
CTAGTTTTGCTTGTTATTTGCATTGCATGTCTATGTTTAATTTTATATATGTTATTTACATTATTTTCTATGCTATATTTGTTTCTATATTTCATTTCCATGCTTGATATTTTTTTCCTTGAAGATCCGATCATTGTGTCTATTGGAATCATGTTGTGCATTTTTTTCATATATCATGTCTTATATTATAAACATGTTTGCATTTTTATATTTGGTCACATAACCATTCGGCCACTCCATGTTGCTACGCCTTACATGTTCATTTTCATCTTTCTTTTTGGCATGTTTGCATCTACATGCCATGAGTTAGCATATCTTGATGTTTAGTATGCCTTGCATGTGCATTTCCATCTTGCTTCTTGACTTGTTTGCATCTCCATGCCATGAGCTTGTGCATTTTGATTTTAGTATGTCATATGCTTGTGAAAATGTCATGACATTATGCATCTTGATATGATTTGTCATGTACTTTTGCCATTTACTAGATAGGATTGCATTAGAGCATCATGTGACCATTCGGCCTCTTAATGCAGTCTTTGCCTTGTCATGCATTTGCATTTTGTTTAGGTAACATGCTTTGCATTATCATGTCTTGAAATTGTGTACTAGTTGCTGTTTGTTCTAGCATTAGCATTAGGTTCATTGGTCATGGTATGCTCATAGTAATGCTGTGCATTTTCACTACATTTTAGGTCTAGGCCATATTGGTATTGCCATGCATATTGGGTCTTAAATCATCTTGGTATTGCCATGCATTGCTATGCTACTTAGGTCTTAGGTTACATTAGCATTTTCATGCATATTCATAACATATTCGGTCCAAGTCATATTTGCATTAACAAGCACTGCATGTATATTAAGTTAGGATAGCATTTATTGCCATGCAAACTCATGCTAGGCATTTAGGTTATTTTGAATTGTCATGCATTTCCTTTACCATTTATGCTTTAGACCATGCATTTCATACATTCCATTTGCTGTATGTTCATGCATTCCATGTCATTGCCACTTGATTTGTGACTTAGGCCAATTAATGGCTCAAAGTCATGCTCTCTTGAGCATACTTGTGGAAAATTAAAGAGTTGTCAAATTGATTATTCTACCTTTGTGATTTTTTTTACCTTAGCCAATTTTTGTCCAAGGTTTTTAAATGTTTTAGTTACTGTTTTTAGGTCTTTAGGTTGATCTCCAAAAATTTTTACTTTGATTTTTAAATGATTTTATCAAAGGCAAAAATGTGTTTTGACAAAACAGTTTTTTTTTTCACCCAGTACTCGAACTTCTCCGATTTTTCTGGGCAATCATCTTTAATCAGAAAATTAAGAAAAAAAATTTTTGTTTAGTTTTACATGTTCTGAGTCTCCAGTATGTTTTTTAGATTTTTTTGAATTTTTAAAAATAGGCTAAAAAATAGTGTGTCAAAACCAGACAGTAGAGGCAGATTTGAAATCAAAAGATGAATAATGGTTGAATTTGGCTAAGGCATTTAGAGGGGGTTGGTTAGAAGCTTTAACTACTGTCTTAGGGTAGTTTTTAAGCCTTTTTAAACTTTAAAAATGATTTTATAAATCTCGGGTTAAGGGTGGTCAAGTCCGGGATTTTAAACTTAGGAAATTAGAGCCATTTTAAAAGGGTTGGTAGAGGTTTTAATCTTCATTCAAGTTTTTATTTAAAATTGTTTTCAAACAATCACAAAGTTTTTTTTGTTTTTTTTAGAAAATCTAATTTGACATATTTTCCTAAGGTAGCCGGATATCTTTTTAGATATACGGATTTCTTTATTTAGAGGAAAAAATACATTTTCATGCATTGCATTTTCCATGTTCATGCATTTTATTTAATATGTGATTTTTGCTATGATATTTTTCATGGTATTATTATTACTTTGATTTACATTTTATGATGTTATATTGTTTGCCATATGATTTTGAATATTTCATGCTATCCTATATTTTTTATTTAGTCATTTATTTTTTGTCACATTATTTAGCATATACTATGTTCATGCATTTTTATTTTATTTTCATGCATATTTTATGATAGCTTTATTTTATGTTTCATGTCATTTCTTGTCACTTAGATCATATTCCATGTCATTTAGGTTATATCATTTAGAATATGCCATGTCATCTAAAATATGCCATATCATTTAAAATTTCCATGTCATTTAAATCATTTTATTTCATTTAGAATATACCATGATACTTAGGATTTTACATTATTTAGAATGTACTATTTTATTTAAATTATGTCATACCATTTAGGTTGCATTATATTATCTAGACTTTGCTATGTCATGTTATTTATGTCATACATGTTCATATTCATTTTTTAAATGTTAAAAAAAAAAAAAAAAAAAAGATAATGATTTTCAATAAAAATAAAGATATTCCCGAGTTAAAATAATTCATGAGTTCTCTACCGGGTTTGTTGGAGGGGATATCATCAATTATCATTAATAAAAGAATATCTTTCTTTCAAAAAACGAGAATGATTTGGAAAGTTTTCCAAATAAATAAAAATTTCTACATTTTGCCGATTTTATCGGGGAATGTTGAAAAATTTTGAATTAATAAATTTCGGATCATTTTCAATTAAAAATGGAATTATTTTTCTTTAAATTGTGAATTAACTTGAAATACTAAATTAAAACTGACTTTTTTACCGAGACTTGGGATAACACATGATTAATAAGGTACCGTTTTAGACGGGCATTGCGGGGGTGCTAATCCTTCCCCGCACGTAACCGAGTCCTGAACCCGATTCTTCAATTTTCTCTGGTTTATAACGTAGACTTGAAATTGGTTTTAAAGATGTTTTAATTAATTTTAAAATGTTTTATAAAACCGGTTTTAATAGATGATCGATCACCTAGCTAAAAAAGATTGGTGGCGACTCCATGTCTTTTTACGAGTTCGTTTTCATACCATCGACCTTTTATTTCAAAATAAAGGAATTAAATCGTCTTTTCCTCTATTTCTGTTTCCCCCTCACTCGAACGGGTCCCCCGCGATCGGGATCATGTATCGACAATACCTATGCTTTCGTGAGGTGATAACCTCCGCATAAGCCTGGAAAATATACTCCAACAAATTGAATCCGTTTAAATCGGGGTGCCTTACTAGCATTCATGGGCGACAGTAAGAAGCAATTTGAGGCCTTTAGGACCTAATTTAACTCATATAGTGAGCTGTATAGAACCAACCTTAGGTAGAGCCATGCTCGTGTTTTGTAGAAATTACCCAAAATTAAGACACAGGAGACGACACTTTTGTATGAAATCATACCCCGCATAATCAAAATGGATTCAAAAAAAAATCTTGGAAACTTGATTTTTTTTTTTTTTTTTTTGTCTTTGGGATATTGCTAAATGTAAAGTAAGAATTTGTCCAAATTTTGTATTATTTTTCTTTTTCAAAATTTTTTTACTTTAAAAAAAATATATATATTCTAAAAAAAATTGATTTTCAAAATATTTCCTATTTCCTTTTTTATCTTAGAAAAAAAAATAAAAACAAAAAAAAGAATTTTCTTTTCTTCAAAATAAACAAAATTATGATTTCATAATTTTAATTTTGTTTTCTTCCAAAAAGATCACAAAAAAATAAAAGAAAAAGAAGTTTGCTTTTAATTTATTTTCACAAAATAAAAATATTCTTTCTTTCTTTCTTTGAAAAAAAAAAGTAAAAAAATAATAATAATAATAATTTCTTCCTGTCATTAAAAAAAAAACTCAAAAAATCTTGCAATTCATCTTTTTTAAAACTATAGAGTGTTTTCCTTAATCTTTACCATTTTCTTTAAAAAAATAAAAAAATAAAAATCATTACTCCCTTATTTTTAAAATTAAACAAAACATAAAAAAGAGGGAAAAAAAGAAATGAGTTGGGAGATTTTTATTTTTATTTTTGCATTGTATTGTATTGTCTTTGCATTCACATTCATTTCACCATTTTTCATATTCACAAAAGATATGGTTTTTCAAAAAATAAAGAATTGATTTTTCATCATTTTTGCATTGTACATTAATATCATCTCACGTAAATATGTCTCATCACCTACACAAATATCATTACATTTCATATAGTTTATATCATTTCATCTATTTGAGTTGTATACATGTGGCTATATGGAGCACCATTCGGGTCCACTAACTCGATGAAGAGAGATGTGTCGATGTATGGTTTAGAAAATAAAGAAAATTTTGAAAAGGTATAATTTTGAGATAGTTTTGGCATAACCTTAAAATTGTTTTTCTAAAATGTTTAGAATTAATCCCTTAGCGGTATCTCATTTTGATGCGTCAAGACTTGAAAATTTAAGTGATGCCAAATAAAGGGCAATGTTCAATTTTTTGTGTATAATTTATATTATTATGTCATGATATATTTTTTGTAAATAATTTTTGAAAAAAAATAATGGAAGTTTTTGGAAATTCACAATTTCGTATTCTTCATTCTTTCATGTGTAATTAGGTTGATTTTTTTTTTCATGTATAGAAGAAATCATATCAAGGGTTTATGTGTGACACTGATTGATTATTTTTGATTTATTCTTTTGGAAAGATTTTCTTTGAAAATTGAAAAGATGGTTTCGAATAAAGTCTCGTATAATTTGTGTTCAAAATAATAATAAAAAAAGAGTCGTGTCCAAAATAAAAATAAAAAGTCTCGAAAGAATTGGTGATACTGTTAGGAATGAAATCATCCTTCGAAAGACTTAAATCTTTCATCCAACATTTTCATGTCTTGAACAACTTGAGTAAAGACCATTCAAGAACTTCAAACCTCACGAACTTTGGCATAATGCCATACCAAATGATAGAATCTTTATCTAGACAACGAAGCAATGAAACAATTAATTTAGAAAACTCTTTCTTGAATTCCTTGAAAACCAAGTGAACATGACACTTTCGGAGGAATCTAGACTTTGATAATTTGATATGAGTCAAGACCATGCCATAACGTTAAACCCCAAAAAAATATCTCTTTCAAACCTTTTCAAAGGTCCTCAAAGCATGAATTGCTCACCCATTTTTCTTGACTAACTCTTTGGGGCACATAGATAAAAAAAAATCAGATACTCAATACCCGTAAAAATATCCTTGTTTATGAAATATCCTTTCTTCTTTCTCGTTTGGTGGAAATGACAGGAGAAACTTGAGACCAAAATGGTTCTTGCGATAAGAAAGCTTGAGATAAAAACATGAGTTATTCCTCAGAGCAAGTCGAGGCATCTTCCATGTGACATTTGAAAAGTTGAAGTGAAAGCAAAAAAAATGAAAATGAAAAAAAGATTGAAAAAATAATAGTGATGTCATGCACTTGATTTATTCAAAAGATTCCAAGCAAAACCACAAGAAAACAAAAGTAAACAAAAAAAAAAAGAAAGAAAAAACAGTTTTAAGCTTCTAACAGGATCGCTCTTCAATGTAAGTAACCATGTTTGAAATGACGAATGGCCATCTTTCAATCTCCTTTTACATGAGTAAAATTATCCACTTACTACTCATTTTGAGCCTAATGATTTTTTTCAAATGAACCCTGACCAAAGATCACCTCCATATTGGGAGGCAAATACGAAGGAAAATTTATCGTAAGAATCACAAATGATGGAATCCAATTTCGAGAACAAAAAAATTGCATTATGTTGATAGCATACATGAAGTGAATTAAGATCTGAGAAGTTCGAGATTAGTCAAAAAGTGGGAAAACACAAAGAAAAAGCAAAAATGAAAAGAAAAGGCAAGGCAAGGCAAGGCAAGAAATGAAAAAAATGAAGAAGTAAAAAAAGAAAGGAGAAATGAAGTGAGGGAATTGAAAATTTTGAGAAATCTGAATGATATGATCTTTGGTTCGAGCACCTTTAAACACATTTTGGGTCTGTTTATTCTTTCTTTCGAAACTCCTAGCCCAATCCTACATTACGTGCCTTGAAAAGTCCATTTGAATCAAATGTGGATACTTAAATTGAAGAGTCTTATCCTTTCAAAGGTGTATATGAGGCCTGAACCCATTATATTGATAAAATTGTCATTGTTGGAAATTTTTTAATTCCTAAGTGCATGATGAAACTATAAAAAAAAAAAAAAACAGCAAAAAACAAAGAAAGAATGAGGCTCTGGGGTGAAAACCCAAAAAGGGCAGTCTAGAGCACAATTAAGGATTTATGAAATCATGATGTTGCCAAGGCCATCAAGCAATAAGAGATTGAATTGAAATAGCCGATGAGTACCTAAGACCTCGAGAGATCCTAGAATGCCGACTCCACTTAAAGTTCAAGATCGGTGAGAGGATTGAATTTTGAAATGTTGATCTTCCTTCTGTTCCGAAATGACCTTTCAAAACCTTGAGCGTACCATGGCTGGTTTTGACGCATATCAAGGTACCATGTCTAGAAACCAAAAGAATGTCAAAATTGATTATGCATGAAAAGAAATGTTTTTCTAAATGCTCGATTCTCAGAGAATTAATGTTTTTGAAAAAAAAGTCTTGTTTTATTTATGAGCCGGGATAAAGATTCACTTCCCCCATCAAGTTGTAATTCTTGTAAAGCCTTGACGGTTGAGATCTTAAAGTGTCAGACTATCACTCATTGGAAGAGCTAATCCTCAGTCACATTTTTCAAGGACATTCCAAATGGTAATCACAAATTTTCAAGAGATTCAATGTCGCATTTTTTGGTCACTTTATTACCTTTGATCACGGAATATTGTTGTGTGGGGCAATTTTGTTGTCACTTTGATAAATCCAAAAGCTTTGAATGATTAGACAGATTTCTTTTTGTAAAGAATAAAGAGAATAATTTTTTTTTATGTAAAAAAAAAAATGTTTGATAAATGGTGAGAATTTTAGCTTTGAGTTGGGATTAGCTTCTTTATTTTTCATGGTAAATTTTATAGGAAATTGTTTTTTTTTTTATATAGAGAAAATAAGCATTTTTTCAAAAAAATAAATACATTTCATTATAAAAATTAAAAGACCAGTTTTGAGGAAGAAAAAAATGGCATCATTTTCCAGGAAAAAAGTAAAAGTTCATGTGATGAAGAGACATGAAATCATTGAAGTTAGAATTTGAATAGATATGCATGTATTTTCGAGGCAAGGAGAATGTTGAATTCAGATGTAATTGGGAAGTAATACAAAGGGCAAGATGAGGAAAGGTTAAAGATGCGATTTGAGACAAGAAGACATGAGAGGAAGTGCATGAAAAATGTATTGATCAATTCGAGGAATATTCGGGAAATTGGATAGTTTGCTTATGCATTATTGAAATGGAAATGAAAACAAAGAAAATTCAGAGTGAAATTCAGAGAAGTTAAGTAGTCCTATTTGGGAATGATATGTGAAAGAACGAAAAGGAAAATATTCTGGAAATTTTGAAAGGAAAGATTTGATTAAAATGGAAAAATAAAGAAAGGTTAGGAATTGAAGAGAAAATTTGGGAAATCTTTATTATTACATTGGCAACATTAGTTAACACATGCATGATAGTTTTGACTATCAACATTTACAACATTTAGTTGGCATTTACATCATTGTGCTAGCACTTGCATTGCATCATTTGGCATCTACATAAATGTTTGATCATCTGAGTTGGCATCATTGAAATAAAGGTTTGCATTTTGTATGATGATAGTTTATCATTGGCATTCGCATCATTTGTGATAGATTTTTGCATTTGCAATAGTAAAGGTATATGTGCATCAATATATTTGATCATTGCATTTGTTAATTCTGCAAGCATGAAAAGGATGAGAGGAAAAAGAAGATAGGTTTTTGAAGACAGAGAAGAGGAAAGTTGAGGAAAAGAAGAAATAAAGATGAAAGGCTAGCTTAAGGATTAGAGGAAAGAGTCTGTCAAGGTAAAAATAAAGAAAAAAGGGTTGTTCTAAATAAAAGAAATGAGTCATGAGAACTTTTCAAAACAATAAAATGGGAAAATGTTGAGAATTTTTTAATGTGGCGGAAAAATAAAAGGGAATATTTCAAAGTGTTGAGACTTGTGGATGAGGAAATTTTAAAGTTGTGGAGCCTCGAATGAGGAGTTTTTCAAAAGAAAAGATATGATTAAGCCCAATGTAAGCTGGCAGTTGTGAATTAAGCCTACTGAAGTTGGCATCTTAGTTGGTTAAGCCCAATGTAAGTTGGCAGTTGTGAAGTAAGCCCAGTGAAGTTGGCGTCTTAGTTGGTTAAGCCCAATATAAGCTGGCAGTTGTGAAGTAAGCTCAGTGAAGTTGGCATTTTAGATATTTAAGTCCAATGTAAGCTGGCACAATTATGGTTTAAGCCCAGTGACGTTGGCATTTAGATGAGTTTAAGCCCAATGTAAACTGGTATAGTTATAGTTTAAGCCCAATTAAAGTTGGCACTTTTGATAAGATTAAGCCCAAATAAGCAGGCACAGGTATGGTTTAAGCCTAGTAAAGTTGGCATTTTAGATGTTTTTAAGCCCAATGTAGCTGGCATAGAAATGATATACGCCCAGTGAAGTTGGCACCTTAGAGGAGATTAAGCCCAATGTAGTTGGCACAGAAATGATTTAAGCCTAGTGAACTTGGCATTTAGATAAGGTTAAGCCCAATATAGCTGGCGCAGAAAGAAATTAAGCCTAGTCAGATTGGCTCAAGTCAAGATCTTCAATCAAACATTAGAATCACGTTTTGATTTCTGGTTTTGTCTAAATCATTCACTTTCGACTTCTGGTTTTGCCCAGGTCATTCACTTTCGATATTGGTTTCGCCCAGGTCATCTTTCGACTTCTTGGATTTGCCCAAGTCATCTTCTAATACTGGTTTCGCCCAGGTCATCTTCCGATTTCTAGTTTCGCCCAAGTCATCTTCTGACTATTGGTTTCGCCCAGGTCACTTTTTGACTATTGGTTTCGCCCAGGTCATCTTTCGTCGCCCATATCATTTTTCAAATACTGGTTTCACCTAGATCACTTTTTCGACTTCTGGTTCTGCCAAAGTCATTTTTTCAGATTCTGGTTTCGTCCAGATTGTTTTCAAACAAAATCAAATCAAAAAGCAAACTTTCTTGACAACTAAACATAAAAATTTATTGCAGTCGTCTTTGCCTCATCCCAAAATTTTATTTTTCCAAGTCTTCGGTGGCGATATCTAAAGCATCTAATAAGAAATTTCATTATGATAAGACTTCGATGGCGATATTCGAAGCTTTCGGTGGTGATATCCGGGAATGAGTCTTCACTTTCGTAAGACTAAAGGTAGAAAGTGAAATGATGATCTGAGTCATGTACAAACTCATTGTCAAAAATTTGAAGTTCATTGTCAAAAATCCGAAGTTCATCTTCAAAGTTTGAGCCTCTAATTAGAGAAGCATTTATTTTCAAAGTTGTAAGCCTCTGATAAGAGGAGCAATTTATTTTCAAAGTTGTAGAGCCTCTGATGAGAGGAGCAATTCATTCATTTCAAAGTTGTGGAGCCTCCGATGAGAGGAGCAATTTATTTTTAAAGTGATAGAGCCTCTGATGAGAGGAGCAATTCATTTCAAAGTTGTGGAGCCTCTGATGAGAGGAGCAATTTATTTTCAAAGTGATGGAACCTCTAATGAGAGGAGCAATTTATTTTCAAGTGATGGAGTCTCTGATGAGAGGAGTAATTTAATTTCAAAGTTGTGGAGTCTCTGATTAGAGGAGCATTTAATTTCAAAGTTGTAGAGCCTTTCTTTAGAGAAGCATTTAATTTTTTTTAAAAAAAAATCTCTCGATCTTTCCTTAACAATGAACCAAGAGCCTCTCTCAAAATCAACCCTGATGATGGGACAAAATTGTTGTCTATTGTCTTTGCCCTATTCCTGATTCTCAACAATGTGCAAAGGGAAGCAGCTATAGCCACCTAATTTTGTCCGGTAAAAGTTTGAATCACACCCGGGTCACACCCGAGTTAAGTCCTGAATCGAATGATTCAAGTGACATTTTAATTGGCTTTTTAAACTTAGTCCTTTTATTTTGCTAACTCGATTTATTCAAATCGAATATGCTCAAATTAAATTTTATTTCAATTTCGATTGGGCCTCAATTTTCATTTTGGGTTTTAAATAATATTGGGCCAAATGTTTTAGGCTTAAAGGCCCAAGTTACATTGCCAGCAGACCTAGCCCAGATTGCAAGCCCAATGGCCTACCACCCACAGTAGCCTACCGAGCCCCAACCTGTCCAAGCTTGCACCAACCCCTACCCGAGCCAGCACCCCACAAGCCACCTTCCCCCCATGCCACCTACATGCACACTCAACCCACTTGCAACACCATTGCTTGAAGCAATGTCCAAATCCCAGAAAATATGGGTGGGAATTGGCAGCCAAGGCTCTACAAAAGAGCCACAAAAACACAAAAAATAGGGGAGGTTTTCGGTCACCACCACCACACCACTGCTCCTACATTGGCCAAAACCCAAGCAACCGTGGACCACCACCACCATTAACCATCACCGCCAGCAGTCCATCACAACAAAAGCTTGCACCAAAATCGAGCCCACTGCCAGCCCCAATCCACAACCACTGAACAAGCGCCAACCCACAGCCACCGAAGAAACCCAACCCACAAACACAAACACGGACCACACAGCAAAAAAAAAAAAAAAAGCAAACAAACTCAAATTTTTTATTATTTTCGGGTTGTTTCGGATCTAGGTGATCTAAGATGTTTGTTAAGAGACCCAGACGGTGGAAAGAGGGTAGAGGTAGAGGATAAGGCTTGGACAAACTTTAGGCCAGACCCGACGGCGCTGCATCGAAGGGTTAAAGTTTTGGGATTTCTTTTTTAGATCTTGGAAAATCTAGGCGTTTTTTGGGAAAACGAAGACCGAAAATGGAAAGACAAAGAAGAGAATAACATTTGGTGAAGTTTTTATGCAAAACAGCCACCGACGATGGCATACGACGGCCAGCACGGTAGCCAAAATCTAGTTTGGAGAAGGGATTTCTGGGTTTGGGGATCAATATGAGAGAGAGAAGTGAGAGAAGGAGAAGTTAGAGAGAGAGAGAGAAAAAATGAAATAAATAAATAAATAAAGGTTTTATAAAACCCTGGTTGGCGAGTCGCGTTGACCCGCACACTCGACTAGCTCCAGGGGAGAAAGAAAAAGAAAAAGAAAAAAAGAAAAGAAAAGAAGGAAAAAGAAAAAAAGAAAAGAAAAGAAAAGAAAAGAAAAAAAGAAAGAAAGAAAGAAAGAAAGAAAGAAAGAAAGAGAAAGAGAAAGAAGAAAAGAGAAAGGAAAGAAAGAAAGAAAGAAAGAAAGAAAAGAAAGAAAGAAAAGAAAAGAAAAGAAAAGAAAAGAAAAGAAAAAAAGGAAGAAAAAGGAAAAAAGAAAAAGGAAAAAGGAAAAAGGAAAAAGAAAAGAAAAGAAAGGAAAAGAAATGAAATGAAAGAAAAAAAAAAGGAAAGGAAGAAAAGAAAGAAAAAGAAAGAGAAGAAAGAAAGAAAAAAAAAAGGAAAGAAAAAAAAGAGAAGAAAGAAAGGAAAAGGAAAGGAAAGAGAAAGAGAAAAAGGAAAAAAGAAATAAAAGAGAAAAGAGAAAAATTAAGGAAACAAAGATTTTTTTTTCAGGAATTAGTTTTAGCATTCAAGCCTCGACTTTTCGCAATTTTTCAAGGTAAATTTTATTTTCGTTTATGTTCAACTTTTTTATTTCTCTTTGTCACTATCTAATTTATTTTATCATTTTTGTTATTTATCTATTTAACTTCTTTTTTGTACGTAGTTGCTGCTATTATTAATATCATTATGTTATTAATTTTAGCTTTTTGTTTTGTTCTGTTTTGTTTCTTTATTTTATTTTATTTTATTTTATATTATTTATTTATTGTTATTGTTATTGTTAGTTTTATTTTATTTTATTTTATTTTATTTTTGTTGTTGTTAAATTTGATATTAATCTTTTTTTAAAAAATCAAAAACGAAATTTCAATGCACGCACAATAATTTCACCAATAAAATTATCTTGAAAAGGAAACTTGAAAACAAATGTGGATGACGAATTACCGATGACGGAATTCGAAAGATGTCACAGTAGTGATTCCTAAGATATCTTGAGGTGAGAAAATTTTGTTAAAATATTACCAAAAGTATTGGGAATATTTAACGAGCATTTCCAATAAAAGATTCACATTCGCTTTCATAAATAAAAAAAATAAATGAATAATTTTTTTTTACACAAATAAAATGATCTTGAAAAGAAAATTTTAAAAATAAATGTGCACGACGAATCACCGACGATAAAATTAAAAGGATGTCACTGTAGAGATTCCTAAGATATCTCGAGGTGAGAGGATCCAGTTAAATACCACCGAAAGTATTTGGAATATTTAAGGAGTGTTCTATGTCATAACGTGCCAAATACGAATTCAGCATGCTAGACGCAAATCAATGGAGTCGCCACTAATCATCTAATCTAGGTGTGATTAGTCACCTATAGGAATCTATCCTATTTAAAGTAATCCTAAGCTTGACTAAGGCACCTTAAAAAAATAGGTTTTGGTCTACTTATCAGAACTAGGTTCGGGAGTACGGTTACGTGTGAAGAAGGATTAGCACCCTCACAACGTCTATCTAAGAGATAGTACCTAATTACTCTTGTAATACTTAAAAAGTCTTAATTAAAGGATCTTATCAATTCTATTTTATTTTAATTGTTAAAGTTAGAAATCTTGGAAATTATTTTTTAGGTCTTCCTTCCATTCATTCTGGAGAAATTACAAAAAAAATGTTTCCTCACATCGAGAGTATTCAAAAGAAACCATTCGTTCTATTGAAGAGGCTCCATTATCAGAAAAGTTAAATTATTAAATCAAATTATTTCTCTTAAATTAATCTTCCAAAATTAATCCACATTTTATTAATGTTTGTTTGAAAATAAATTCTGGTCTTAATATCGAAAATTATCTCTTAAAATATTCTTCCATTCGTTCTGGAGAATTTTTAAGAGAATTTTTATCACCTAAAAATTTCTTAAAAGTCAACCATTCGCGACTTTCTTGAATTTCAGCATCGAAAAAAATCTTAATATATCCTTCAATTTCAATTAACCATTTATTATGGAAAATCATTTTAGAGAAAGAGACATTGAAAAATTAATTATTTAAAAAAAAAATTGATCTTTATTGATATCGAAAATAATCTCTTAAAAAATCCTTCCATTCATTCTGGAGAATTTTTAAGAGAATTCTCTCACCTAGAAATTTCTTAGAAATCCATCATTCGTGATCTCTTCGAATTTCATCATTGGAAAAGATCTCAATTTACTATTTTAATTTAATTAATCATCAATTAAGAATTAGTGGACTAAAAAAGTATATTTTTTACTAATAAAATTAAACTAATAGTTAATAACTAATGAATAATAGTTAATAGTTAAAAAAATAATTAATAATAAAAAATAAAAATAAAATTAGTAAAAAAGTAAAACAAGGAAATAAATGAATAAATAATAAAACAAAACAACAAATAACAAAAAATAATAATAATAATAATGCATCTCTTGTCATCCCAGGATCCAAGGCAATAAATGGCTTACCAGGAGCCCGTAACCTATGCAAAATATTAGTTGCCAGTTCCTGAACATCCTGTCGGAACCAATGTTTAGCCACGCATCAAGAGGCACTCTGAGGGAGTTTCTTGTCAAGTAAGCTGCATCTTCCCAAGAATATGGAGCTTGTTTCACCTTGTATCTCCAGAACCAACAGCCATACCAAAACAATAGCTTGCCAATAGTGTAGGGGAGGAGAATGAAACGGACACCAATTAATTCCCAGATGGAGGGCTTTTCAGCTCCCTTAATGTCCAGCTCAAGCTCTTTGCTGAGATCTTCCTCATTTTTCTTGTCCATTTGCTTGTTGCTATTCTTTTTATTTGTGGTTCCTCCACTGCGTTCAAGTTCGAATGCCCGCAGTCTGTTTTTGTAAACAGGTGTCTTCTTGACCATATCTACAGCCTGATTATACCTTGCCCACCGATTTAGATAATGAAATGCTGAGAGAATCAGAAGAACACCAACCAAGACAGCATGAGGATCCGTTTTGTGACCGTAATATGCATGATAGTAACGAGCTGTATTGTAAAACACCTCATCCGGATGTGCAATTGCATAATCATACTGCTCCCTTGTTGCTTCATCTTTCAAAATCTCATAAGCATTGGCAACTTTCACAAAGATCTTTCTCGATTCCGGATCTAGATTCTTATCTGGATGATATTTCAAGGAGAGCTTGTAATAAGCTTTCTTGATCTCCGAGGCATTAGCAGTTTGAGAAACCCCTAGGAGATCATAGCAATCGTCTTCGTCATAGTAAATGGCGACCGACGGTGAGATGTAGAGAGATAGAACGAGTATTGATACGATCACGCACCACCGAATCCCTGCCGAGGGCGCCATCGTCTTCATCTTATTTTTTTCCTTTCTGAATTTTTCTCCTCAAGATCGTATATTTTTCTGATCCCTTGTTATTGAATCTGAAGGTTCTTTATATAGGCAAAAATCATAAGAGAGTTTTAGTTTACTTGGGTTTAGAAATCTAATCTGATAAAGAGTTTTTTTTTTCATTTCCAAAGACTGATCCTGATCTAAAGAACAAGTTTAGTTCAATCCAACCTGATTTTTTTATTTTTGAATTTCGAATTTATCCTTTTTTGCTTTTTTTTTTTCTTTGATTTTCTAATTTCCTTTTTTTTTTGTTTTCTTTTATCTAATTAAAAAAATAAATTTACTGCCCGGATAAAATACGGTGTCTACAGTTGCCCCTCTTTGTGCATTCCCTAAGAAACAGGGGATGTGCAAAGACATAGACACCCTACTAAATCTTATGTACTTAAAGAAAATCCTTTTGTAGAAAAGCTCCTCTAAGCAAGGCTTAAAATTTAAATAAACTCACCGTAAAACATACTCCTCCACCGAGGCATCAACTTTAAATGAAAACAAATACTCCTCCACCGAGGCATCAACTTTAAATGAAAACAAATACTCCTCCACCGAGGCTTCAACTTTAAAAAGAAAACAATACTCCTCCACCGAGGCTTCAACTTTAAAAGAAAACAATACTCCTCCACCGAGGCTTCAACTTTAAAAGAAAACAATACTCCTCCACCGAGGCTTCAACTTTAAAAGAAAACAATATTTGCAAATTCTCAAACGTAAATGTAGACTTCAAAAATCTTACCTTGAGTCCCAAAAGAAATTGCTAACCTCGCAAATTAACATCCCAAATTCATGTGCAAATCATACTGAATACCTGAAATAAATCTTTCTTGGGTGCAAATACATAAATGCAATGCAGTACATGAATGCCATGAATGCTGATGCATATCGTGCAATGGATATCATGAATGCTCTATATAAACAATATCAGCTCCCTGAATCTCTTAATCAAAATAAAAAAGTTCTCCAGCTCATTATTCATCTCCCATCTATACTTCGCTTCAAACTGATAGATTGAATCTTACTATCTCTAATTAGTTTCAACATAAAGATTTTTCTTCTCAGACCAAATCTCTCAAAAACACACCAACTTTGAAATCTTTCACTTTAAAGAAAAAAAAAAAGGATTCACAACTTAAAATAACTTGAAAATAAAGGATTCACATCAAAGTACGAGATTTCTCACCTGAATAAGGGATTCTCACTCAAACTAAAGGATTCGCACCCAAAATAAAGATTCCCACTAAGCTAAGGGAATCATACCCAAAATAAGGAAATAAAGGGTTTCGCACCAAAAATAAGGATTTTCACTAATTAAGGGATTCGCACCCAAAAATAAGGAAATAAGGGATTCACACCGAACTAAGGATTCTCACTTAAATTAAGGATTCACACTAAACTAAGGATTCTCACTTAGCTAAGGATTCACACTAAATCAAGGATTCTCACTAAAATAAGGATTCACACTAAACTAAGGATTCTCACTTAAATTAAGGATTCACACCAAACTAAGGATTCTCACTTAGCTAAAGATTCACACCAAACTAAGGATTCTCATTTAGCTAAGGATTCACACTAAACTAAGGATTCTCACTTAGCTAAGGATTCACACTAAATCAAGGATTCTCACTAAAATAAGGATTCACACTAAACTAAGGATTCTCACTTAGCTAAGGATTCACACCAAACTAAGGATTCTCACTTAAATTAAGGATTCACACCAGACTAAGAATTCTCACTTAGCTAAGGATTCACACTAAATCATTCTCGTCTTAAAAAAATAAATCTAATCTTAAAAAAAACTTACCTTTGAAAAACATTCATCTTGAAGTAAAAATCTCATCTTAAAAATTCTCATTACTACCAAGGTCTAAACTCATCTCTTCAACCAAGGTGCAAAATCTAAAAGACCAAAATTTTCATCTCAACTGAGGTCCAAGAATTTTCCTTTAACAAAATTTGATTTCAAAATTCAAAAGTTTAACATAAAATCTTTCTTACATGTTAAATGCATGCCATGAATGTCAATATCTCATGTAATGCAATTCATGAAATGAATGTCATGAACGTAATGCAATGTATGAAAATCATCATATCTCTCCAATCGTGGTAACAAAATGGTTCTCAAAGGTTTTGAAAAGATGTCCAGAGGCTTTGAAAAATTAACCAGTGGTTTTGAAAAGATAACCGGAAGCTTTTAAAAGATACCCGGAGGCTTGAAAAGATACCCAGAGGTTTTGAAAATTTACCTGGAGGTTTTGAAAAATTACTCGGAGGCTTTGAAAAGATACCCGGAGGTTTTGAAAAGATACCCGGAGGCTTTGAAAAATTACCCGGAGGTTTTGAAAAATTACCCAGAGGCTTTGAAAAATACCCGGAGGTTTTGAAAAGATACCCGGAGGTTTTGAAAAGATACCCGGAGGCTTTGAAAAATTACCAGGAGGTTTTGAAAAGATACCACTTTTTATGCTTTCCTCAACTGAATGCTCAAAACTCTTACCTTGAAAATCTTCCTCAACCGAGATTCAATACTTCACCTTGAAAAAAACCATCCTTAAAAAGAGTTTAATTTCAAAATTCAAAAACTAAATTTTTTCTTATATGTTAAATCTATGCTATGAATGCCATGAAATGCAATTATATAAAATGAATGTCATGTGATAGAATGCAAACTAATATCATGAATCTTTAACTATGACAAAAGGATACTCAAACTCATCGTGTCATCATCTTTTAGTCTTCCAAACACTGACTTAGAACCAGGCTGACCTCCACTAATTCCATCAGTTGATCATAACACCCTTTCTTTTAGTTCCAAGGCTTTAAACAGATACATTTCCAAACTTTCATTGTTCTCATTTCTTCCCAGAACCTCATCTTTAAGCATATTCAAATTCCAAGTGAAAAGTCTTCAATGCCGATGCTGCAAAAGAGCCTACTCTGCCATTTACCAACTCAATAGATTCCATTTTTCAAAACCATTTTCTCATCATGGTAAAAAGCCTTCTCATTCTTTGCCCCAGAAATATCACTCTTATCAAACTGGTTCAGAACTAAAATATGCATCCCCTGAATGTTCTCATGTTACACTTTTTTGAAAATTCTTTGAAAAGGAAGAATTTGTCCAAAAAACTTTTCTCATTTTCAAATCATGCCCCAATGGTAAATCAAAATTGCCCCCAGAAACATCACTATTTTTCATGTTCAAAAATCAAATCCCCATTTACTAAACAAAATGCAACTTTAGATCCTTTAAAAAAAAAAAAAACTAGTAATTACTGCAAGAATAGACAAGGCGAATCACAATTTGGCTCGTTGACTATTTCAATTTATCAAGGTTTTGGTTATCAAAGGGAAGTTTCTTCACATAAGGGAAAAATCAATGTTTCTTCATCTAAACTCACAATGAATTTCCTTCAACAATCAGGTTTTCACAAAAAGTTTTATTTTGAAAACACAATCCATTTTAGCACTCTTTCTAAGTTTCTTGATAAATAGCAATTCAACAAATGTCAAGACTATCTATGATGGGTTCAAAATTTGGACAAGAAAGGAAAAAGGATTTTCAATTTCGGGCAAAGTCATCCAAATGATGTTGACCTTCTTAAGTTTCTCAAAAGTGTTCGGCGTTTCCTGGTAGGTTCAAAATATCACTTCTTTTGTACTTCTTGTTAGGCCTTGGCACAGTTATGCAGAGTTGCTTTCAAATTTTTGCTCTAGACTGTCCGTTTTTGGGTTTTCACCTTAGAGCTTCATTCTTTATTTTTTTTTTTTTTGCTCTATCATGCATTTGAGAATTCAAATTTCTTCAATAACAATTAAAAAGGATGAGATAAAATCTGAGGAAAAACTCTTCAACTTAAACATTCATACTTGATCAAAATGGACTTTTCAAGCTTGTAATGTAGGCCAAGGTTTGGGGTTATGAAAAAAGGATAATCAGGCCCAAAAATGGGTTTAAAGGTAATTAAACTAAGGATCATTTCTTCATCTCAAAATATCTCATATCTTTCTTTGAAGGTCATCAAACCACGAATCATTTCTCTTGAGGATTTCATCATTTCTACTTCTCATCAAACCATGGATCATTTCTCTTCATGAGGATTTCATCTTGCGAACTTTTCTTTTCATTTTTTTTCTTTTTTTCTTCTCCTTTTTTTTTTCTTCTTTTTTTTCTCTTTTTTTTTTACAGACTTTTCTATCATAAAGTGAGTTTGAAAATTTGAAACTCAATCCATTTCAATATTTTCCCCCCTGACATAAAGTATTCGTGGTGTAGAAATATGATCCAAACGTATGACCCTCCATAGAAAGATAATTCTTCACACTTGCCCCCCGATGTGAAGGGTGATCCTTGGTCAAGGTTCATTCAAAAAAAAAACAAGAATCCAATAGGCTCAAAGGAGGTAGCAAAGGATAATTTTTCATTTTGTGAAAGGAATACGAAAGATGGCCATTTCTCATTTCCAGTATGAATTTTTCCATTAAAGAGCAAACCCCAGGTGGAGTAGATAATAAGAATTGCCATTAAAATCATTTGAATATCTCATATGATATCACATTTTTTTTTTTTGCAACTCATGCATCCTCTCATTGTGCCTATCCAAATGAAGGCCCAACCCAACAATTCTCCTTACTCCTGTTTTCTCTAAGTGTCCATGCAATTTCATTCAACCATAGAGGAAAACAAAGTTTACACAAGTCGGTAATGGTGTGCAAAGAAAAACATCAGGTCATTCGGCTCTTTGGTAAACCTACCCCAAGATATGGCAAAGGATAACTGGGTGAAAATGGGTGTTACTCAAGTCAAAGCATTCAAGGATACTGGAAAAATATGGCTTTTAAGGTAATTTTGCCCCCAATATGTGAGTAAAGGACACTATTTAGGAAAAGAAAAGTTCGGGCATGGTTGAGAAACTTAGGCGTGATGTGTTTAAAGCTCTAAATAGCCTTAACACTTATCAAATTACCAAAATCTAGATTCTTTGAAGAGAGTGCCTCATGAATTGGTTCTCAAAAAAAATATTTTGCAAATCAAATGATCATTTCATTGCTCATTGTTTAGACGAAATCATTGACCTTTTGGGATTCATTTCCTGGTAAAAAAAAGGTGAGGTTCACGACAGTTCAAATTTAGGCCATCAACGAAATCAAGCTTTATGTGGTATGATTTGAAACTAGACAAGGGGATGGATTGCCAAGTTCATTCTTAACAATAATCACCATTTTATTTAAGATCGAAAAAATAAATCATGCAAATATAAGCTATTCCTAACAAAAAGCAAATCTCCTAAAGCACCTAAACTATGTTTAAAAATGTCATGCCAAAAATGAAAACATCAAAAATTCTTCCAGTTTGAATTTCGAGTGACATCCCTCATCTGCGATGCTGCCTTTGATGAGATCCCCTCAACATTTGGCTTCGTCTTCTTTTCGAAGCTCAAAAACCCTGCTTTAATCAGACTTTGTACTTTCCGCTTCAAAGCTCCACAATTTTCTGTAGAGTGGTCCGAAATTCCAACATGATAACCACAGGTAGTATTGGCATCGTGACCTTTAGGATAAGGAGGCTTTAAATCTTTCGGATAAATTGGTTCGATAAAATTGGCTTGAAAATGCTGGGGAAGTAACTCCGTGTAAGTCATTGGAATTGGATCAATAGGAGTTCTATCCCGATTACTACATCGTTTTTTCCGATCAACAGGCCCAAAAACTAGTCGAGAAGTGACACCATGATATCTGTCTGCGTGCGGACCAATCTGCGGTGATGATGTGAAGCAAAGAGTTTCTTCCTTCGGTATCTGAAATGGTATCCAATCAGAAGACTTTGTACTGGGAATTAGGTTTTTAAATTCAGCTACTTGATGTTTTGATTCATCATGCGAGCCACCGAACGCATGTGGTTGATCCAAAGGTGATGGATACTCTCGAGGAATACTTTCAACCATCTTAAAAAGCTACTCTTTCATTTCTCGAATATCATGTCCAAATTCTTCAACAGTTCCCTCTAAAGCAATAACTTGTACTCCCAGCTGACCTCTCATGTCTTTTAGATGCACATTTGCTTTCAACCCTTCAATCCTGTTGATCATTTCTTCTGCCTTGCGAGTGCTTTTACAAATCTGGTCTAATAAATGCCTGAGGAAATCCTGCTTTTGTCCATATTCCCTTTCTATTTTCTCGAGCTTCTGGGTTAACTCTTGGCACTTCTCTTTCTTTTTCATGTATTCCAAACATATCTCTTCATTTTTTACTCCCATATCTTCAAGCTCCGAAACCCTTTGCGAAAACAAATCATCTAATCGCTCAAAGGCCGTCTTCTATACCTTGCATTCATGATCCAATTCACGAATTTTTTGCTCAGATTGACTGTCTTTTATTCTCTTTATCTTCACTTGCAATCTTTGGTTTTCCTGCTCTAATTCATCTTCTTCTTCGCGTGATTTCCTCTTGGTTAACTCTAATTCTAGCACTGAGTCTGACTAAGTGAGCTGAACTGGGATATTTGAATTTCTTTTCCAAGGAAATACCATATCTTTGTCTCGCCTAGCTTTATACACAAGATACTCAGCAGTAACACCGCTCGAAAGGCAACCTTGGTCTACCCGGATAGTTTGTTTCCAAACTTTGGCGAGATTTTCTTTCTTCTCTGAAGCCCCATCGTCCACAAAAGAGAATTCCAAACGGTTGAGCCTTTGCGCCATAGGAATAAATTGTTCATGTCCAGCCTGCCTAAGGACCAAGATAGGTGCGTAACTAACGACCACCCATAGCCCTAGAAGAGGTACCCAAGGTTGATTTCCACAACTATATAACACATAATCAAGCTTCATCCAATGAGCTAACCACACAACTTCTCGATTCTTGAGCTTGCAAAAAAATGACATCCAAACACGTTTTGCCTTTGGGTTCGGCCAAACACTGTTACAGAATTCTTGAATGGGAATGTCAAAGGTGAAGTATGACTTAATGTATTCAAAATGGCTTTTCATCCATATGTACAGTAATTGTATGCATCCAGTAAAGCATCCATTTCCCAATCATCGACAGTGATTCAATGATCTGATAGTTTCTGCCAATACTGTTGGTGCCACATTCAGCCGGTGCTCAATCTGATCAACCAAGTCTACTACGACCATCTCGACATGCCCCAAGATTTTGGGAAGGACAACCATCCCATAAAGGGCAAGCGCCATTGCTTTCATACCTTCTTCGTCGTTCAGATGCTCCCTAATGAAATCTCGCAGAAACTCCCATGTGATATAACTATATTCACATTTCTCCACGACGTGATGGTCCACTTCAGACAGACTGATCCCCAACATCCTAGCAACTTTCCTGGGATAGCCCATTTTATTTTTCAAGTAAACTTTGTCAAGATCTTGGTAGTCGAAACGGAGCATTGCAGAGTATTATTTAATAGTGGGTACCATGTCTACCTCACTGAAGACGAAACATCTATAAGAAGGGTCCCAGAAATGTACCATCGCCTGAATTAAGTTGGTGTCTACTGTGACTTGGAGGAGTAACGCGAGGTCACCATACCTTTGCTGAAATATTTCTTGTTTTTCCCTGTTCCAAGATCCCCAGATGTCAACTAAATCGGCAAGATCATTCTGTGTAAGGTCTAAACCAACCTCCTCGGGGAGTATGGACATATAGCCGGCTGGTAGACAGTCTCTTTTATTTCGCTGAACCTTTTCAGACCTCAACTTCAAACAACTCGGGGATTTAAACTTTGCATACTTGGATCTTACTAGGATTTCCATGGATGACAGTAAAGATTCTTCTTATCAAAGACTGTTATGCAGCAAGATATCTAGTATGATACATGATGCGAGTGCAATGAGAAAGAGAATGAAAGAAAGAAAACAAGAAGTTAGATATTATATCAGCAAACTTATGAAAGGATAAAAATACAACAGTATGTGTAAGCACTACATCATCATGGTGAGCATACCAGCAAAACAAATGTGTCAGGTAAACAAAATCATGTTAATGAAAAAGTATAGGGCAAGAAGTGTCCCTTCATGTGTCCTAAGTTCGGGTTCTCCTCTATATAAGGTTGGACATGGCTCTATCTTAGAGTTTGGCCACTTAAGTATTGTTTATATGCTGGGTTTAGGATACTTAACCAAGCTAAAAAGGTCCCCAAATTGCTCATTAACATCATCCATGCAGAACGAGTAAGGCACCCCATTCCTCACCCATTCCAGGCTCCAACCGGAAGGGTTCAATTCGGGTGAGAGTATTTTCCAAAGTTATGGCGGAGGTTATCACCTCTCAAAAACTTTGGTACTTTACACTCTGAAGGTTTTTCGCTAGCCGTTGCGGAGGTTTTCACCTCTCGAGGCGTAGGTACTTTACCCCCTCCTAAAAGGGACGAGTCCGGGTATAGGACTTTATGATATGCAATGTGTCGTGTGTGCGAAGGGACATTCAAACCTTCTTTTACCCACAAATGTACAAGAAACAAAAGTTGTTAGTACAAATAACAAAATCAAAATAAATACATAAAAATTAAACACTTAAAGACCAATATTTAAAACCTAAGGTATCACAAGACTAATTTATGGCTCGACTCTCTAAAGTCCCCAGTGGAGTCGCCAAACTGTCCTAACGTGCCAAATACGAATTCAGCATGCTAGACGCAAATCAATGGAGTCACCACTATTCATCTAATCTAGGTGTGATTAGTCACCTATACGAATCTATCCTATTTAAAGTAATCCTAAGCTTGACTAAGGCACCTTAAAAAGAATAGGTTCTGGTCTACTTATCAGAACTAGGTTCGGGAGTACGGTTACGTGCGAGGAAGGATTAGCACCCTCACAACGCCTATCTAAGAGATAGTACCTAATTAGTCTTGTGATACTTAAAAAGTCTTAATTAAATGGTCTTATCTATCCTATTTTATTTTAATTATTAAAGTTAGAAATCTCGGAAATTATTTTTTAGGTCTTTCTTCCATTCATTCTGGAGAAATTACTAAAAAATGTTTCCTCACCTCGAGAGTATTCAAAAGAAACCATTCGTTCTATTGAAGAGGCTCCGTCATCGAAAAAGTTAAATTATTTAATCAAATTATTTCTCTTAAATTAATCTTCCAAAATTAATCCACATTTTATTAATATTTGTTTGAAAAATAAATTCTGATCTTAATATCGAAAATTATCTCTTAAAATATTCTTCCATTCGTTCTAGAGAATTTTTAAGAGAAATTTTCTCATCTAAACATTTTTTAAAAGTCAATCATTCCCGACTTTCTTGAATTTCATTATCGGAAAAAATCTTAATTTATCCTTCAATTTCAATTAAGCATTTATTATGAAAAATCATTTTAGAGAAAGAGACATTGAAAATTAATTATTTTAAGAAAATAAATTTTGATCTTTATTGATATCGAAAATAATCTCTTAAAAAATCCTTCCATTCATTCTGGAGAATTTTTAAAAGAATTCTCTCACATAGAAATTTCTTAGAAATCCACCATTCGTGATCTCTTCGAATTTCATCATTGGAAAAGATCTCAATTTATTATTTTAATTTAATTAATCATCAATTAAGAATTAGTGGACTAAAAAAGTATATTTTTTACTAATAAAATTAAACTAATAGTTAATAACTAATGAATAATTATTAATAGTTAAATAATAATTAATAATAAAAAATTAATTCACCAACTACACCTGCAAAAAAAACTAAAAATAAAATTAGTAAAATAGTAAAACAAGGAAATAAATGAATAAATAATAAAACAAAACAACAAATAACAAATAACAAAACAAAATTAATAATGCATCTCTTGTCATCCCAGGATCAAAGGCAATAAATGGCTTACCAGGAGCCCGTAACCTATGCAAATTATTAGTTGCCAGTTCCTGAACATCCTGTTGGAACCAATGTTTAGCCACGCATCAAGAGGCACTCTGAGGGAGTTTCTTGTCAAGTAAGCTGCATCTTCCCAAGAATATGGAGCTTATTTCACCTTCTATCTCCAGAACCAACAGTCATACCAAAACAATAGCTTGCTAATAGTGTAGGGGAGAAGAATGAAGCGGACACCAATTAATTCCCAGACAGAGGGCTTTTCAGCACCCTTAATGTCCAGCTCAAGCTCTTTGCTGAGATCTTCCTTCTTTTTCTTGTCCATTTGCTTGTTACTATTCTTTTTATTTGTGGTTCCTCCACTGCGTTCAAGTTCCAATGCCCGCAGTCTGTTTTTGTAAGCAGGTGTCTTCTTGACCATATCTACAGCCTGATTATACCTTGTCCACCGATTTAGATAATGAAATGCTGAGAGAATCAGAAGAACACCAACCAGGACAGCATGAGGATCCGTTTTGTGACCGTAATATGCATGATAGTAACGAGCTGTATTGTAAAACACCTCCTCCGGATGTGCAATTGCATAATCATACTGCTCCCTTGTTGCTTCATCTTTCAAAATCTCATAAGCATTGGCAACTTTCACAAAGATCTTTCTCGATTCCGGATCTGGATTCTTATCTGGATGATATTTCAATGAGAGCTTGTAATAAGCTTTCTTGATCTCCGAGGCATTAGCAGTTTGAGAAACCCCTAGGAGATCATAGCAATCGTCTTCGTCATAGTAAATGGCGACCAACGGTGAGATGTAGAGAGATAGAACGAGTATCGTACGATCACGCACCACCGAATCCCTGCCGGGGGCGCCATAGTCTTCATCTTGTTTTTTTCCTTTCTAAATTTTTCTCCTCAAGATCGTATATTTTTCTGATCCCTTTGTTATTGAATATGAATGTTCTTTATATAGGGAAAAATCACAAGAGTGTTTTAGTTTACTTGGGTTTAGAAATCTAATCTGATAAAGAATTTTTTTTTCATTTCCAAAGACTGATCCTGAACTAAAGAACAAGTTTAGTTCAATCCAACCTGGTTTTTTTATTTTTTTTATTTCGAATTTATCCTTTTTTTCTTTTTTTTCTTTGATTTTCTGATTTCCTTCTTTTTTTTTCTTTTATCTAATTAAAAAAGTAAATTTACTTCCCGGATAAAATACGGTGTCTACATTCTCGATAAAAAAATTTTGTTCACTTTCATTTTCAGATAATAATGACAATTCATTTTTCTGATTAATAAACATATTTTGAAAGAAAAAAAAAAAAAGAGAACTAATTTTAAATACCGTTGTTGAGTCCATCAAATCGAGGTTTAGGATAACACATGATTAATTTGTACCATTTTTAAAACGGGCGTCGTGGGGGTGCTAATACCTTCCCCACGCGTAACCGAACTCCCGGACCCAAATTTTGATTTTCGCAGACCAAAAAAATTATCTTTTAATAAAATTAAAAATTTTATTAAAATGATAAGCTTTCTTAGGTGACCAATCACACCTAACAAAAAAGATTGGTGGTGACTCCCTTGTTGTTTTTAAAATCGTCTGGTGGTCGAAAAACAGTTATGACAATAAGAAAATAAAATTGTGGTTTGTATTTTATTCTATCGTATGATCGATTTTTTCAGATAGGCTAGCAGCAAGTTCGTTTTTTTTTTCTTTTTCTCCCAAGCAGGTCGGGTACAGATCCTAAATCGACCGGTGAGTTAACTTGCAGTCCAACCCCTTTAAATACATCATTTAAAATTAAAATAATTAATAAAATTTATTTATTTTTTAACTTTTTCGAGCAGGTCAGGTCACCAATCCTAAATCGACTCGCAAGTCAATATGCAAACCAACCCCTTTAAATACATCATTTAAGATTAAAACAAAAATAATTAATAATTTTTTTTCTAAACGGGTCGAGTACATCTAAATCAACCTGTGAGTCAATTAAAATAAAAATAAAATAAATTTTCTTTTTAAATTTTTTTTCAAGACAATCGGGTACGGATCCTAAATTGACTCGCGAGTCAACGTGCAGACCAACCTCTTTAAAAATATCATTTAAAAATAAAATGAAAAATAATTAATAAAATAAATTTCTTTTTTAATTTTTTTCCCGAGCGGGTCGAGTACGGATCCTAAATCGATCCGTGAGTCAACGTGCGAACAAACCCCTTTAAATACATCATTTAAAATTAAAATAATAATAATAAATGTTTAATTTTTTTCGTATTAAATGAGGTTAAAACAGTTTTTTTTTTTTGACAGAAAAATGTATAGGGAAAATATTGCCCGAAATCAGCAACTCCAACCTTTAAACATTGTTTTTTCCAACTAGTTTGAAATCAAGATTTTGGCTATAGACCATTGGTTGATCTTAACCAAAATCATGCTAAAAATGGTTTGAAAACATGATTTATAGCAAGCAAAATGATTGCCTCAAGGCTAGCCCCTTGGATGTTAATCCGGCTATAGCCATCACTTGGTAAAAACCAAGATCATCAAGCTCAAAATCATTTTTTTCAAAGAGAAATAAGCAATATAAAACAACAACCAGCAAGATATATATATATATATATATATATATATGAAAATGACAATATATAAGTAAGAAAATGTAAACAAACAAAAAAATAAGGTTGGCTCAAGGTTTTGCATCTTGGATGCTGAATCCGGCTCAAACCATCACTTGGACTAAACCAAGATCATCAAGCTCACAACCTTTTATTTTTTGAAGAAAACAAAGGGAAAAAGCTATCCTACCACAATAGCACAACCCACATCAAATATCAAGCAAGAAGCATGAAATAAACACAAGCACAATGAAGGCTTCCTAGGTTCCGCCAAGTAGGAAAATAAAGGAGAAGATATTGTAAAATTTGCTCTCTTTAGAAAAAAGAGAAAAGGAAAAGAAAAGGTTTTTAAGAAAACCATTTTGAAAACCTTTGTTTTTAAGAAGATGAGATGAAAAACAATATAGAAAAGAAGAGGAAAAGAACATGAAATGACAAAGAAAATAAATAACAAGAAGAGAAAATGAAGCTACCTAGTAAAACTTCTCCAAAAAGCTCTCAAACTCCTCCTTCTTCCCCATTTTCCTCTCTTCCTTTCCTTTTCTCCTTAGGTGATTTTAGCTACTGCTCTTAGCTCTCAAATTGAGTAGTGAATGAATGAAAGAAAAGCCTCCTCCTAGCCTAATACCCCTTGGCCGAATTCCCCTCTTGTTCTCCACCTTTCATCTTGCTTTTTTTTACCACTTGGCTTCATCATGTTGCCTAGCCAATAATATTTAATCCTTACACATTAAAATGTCATCCATAGGCTAGACAATGGACTTCCTACCTAATCACCAAGAGGGCTCTCCATTGGCCAAAAATTCCACCTAATGTACTAAGTGTCATCTTGGCAATATCACATGGTTATTACATGGCCTTACATGTTCTTAGCCAATGAGCTTCATCCTTAGCCATTGAAAATGCACCTCATTGGCCAAAAATGTCACCTAATGTACTAAGTGTGGTGACTCATGTCCTTTGTTCTCAACATGGCATGTGCTCATCTTTTCTTTCCCTCTCTATCTTGGCCGAAAATGACCTAGAATGTTCTAGTGTCTTCCTCTTTTTTCTTTTTTTTTTGCTACTTAGTCCCTCTTCGGGTTTATGTATATTTGCTTTTTAGCCCCCTAATTTAGCCTATTTGCATTTTGGCCTCAATTTTGCATTTTCTCACCCAATTCATCCTATCCAATATTAAACTCAACTTTGGAAAATTTTGCAACCTTTCGACCTCAAATTTCATTTTTCCCAAATTTTTCTAAAATTGCATTTTAACCCCTCGAATAGCTTATTTGCATTTTGGCCCCAATTTTGGTTTTTTCTCTCTCCTTCACTTCTTTTCATCCTAAAACTTAATTCTAGAAAGTTTCGCAATTTTTTGAGCTCGAATTCAACTTTTTCTGGATTTTTTTTCAAAATTACAGTTTAGTCCCTGAAATCTCGTATTTGCTCGAACTGGGCCAATCTTTTGGATTTTCTTCTTCCATCCCCTTTACCTTATATTGAATTAGATTTGAGTCTATTTTTTCCAATTTTTATACTCGAATTCCTTTCCAATTTGATCTTTCACTGTCCAACTTTTTGTTTTTTCAATTTAGTCCTTCCACCACTAACCTTTAACCTCAACTTTCAATTTCCTTTCTATTTTCGATCGTAGCTCTCCAATTATCAAGATTACTTCACCATTACTCAATTCTCCTTCCAAATCTTGATTTTTTTTTTCAAAAATTGACTTTTTTATTTTCACTTTTTGAGGTTGACTTTTCTGAGCTTGACTTTTCCATGTTGACCTTGTTTAGAGGCTCGGACAAAATTAGGTGTCTACAGCTGCCCCTCTTTGGCTATTGCTAAGAATCAAGAATAGGGCAAAGACAAATAGACAACGATTTTGTCCGTGTGTAGAGGTTATTTGAAAGAAAAAATGGGTCATTTTCTCATACTTAAAGTAAAACAGAAATTTAAAGGTTTTGATCTTGAGTTGAAAATACCTTGAATGTGATACCAAGGCTCGACTCGTCTCAAGGGAACGAGTTCGACTTTTAAAAAAAAGAAAATACCCTGAGGTTTTAAAAAGGGTGCCCGAAGGTCTCAAAAAAGGTGCCCTCTTTGAAAATGGTGTCCGGAGGTCTTGAAAATTACCATTTTGAAAAATGATACCCGGAGGTTTTGAAAACTGATGCCAGGAGGTCTTAAAAAAGTGTTGCTTCTTTGAAAGTGGTGCTCGAAGGTTTTATCCACAATTTTTTTAAAATGGTGTCCAGAGGTCTTATCCATGATTTTTAGAATGGTGCCCGGAGGTCATATCCATAATTGTTTTTTAAAATGGTGTCAGGAGGTCTTATCTATGATTTTTACAATGCTGTCCAGAGGTTTTATCCACGATTTTTTAAAATAGTGCCCGGATGTCTTATCCATGATTTTTAGTATGGTGCCCGAAGGTCTTATCTATTATTTCGAAAATGGTGCTAGAAAGTCTTATCCATGATTTTTTTTAAAATGGTGCCCGGAGGTCTTATCCATGATTTTTAGAATGGTGCCTGGAGGTCTATCCACGATTTTTGAAAATGGTGTCCGGAGGTCTTATCCACGATTTTGAAAATGTGTTGAAAATTATACCCGAAGGTTTTGAGAAAGGATGCAAATGTTTCATGATGCTGATGCAAATGTCTTCGCTCGATACAAATACTTCGTGATGCAGATGTCTCTGATTGATGCAAATTCTTCATGATGCAGATGCAAATATTAACAAAAATGAAATGCTTTATGATGCAGATGTAGATACAAATGTCTTTTTTGAAGCAAATGCTTCATGATGCAAATGCAGAGATTAACAATGGTGCAAATGCTTCATAATGCAGATGCAAATGTCTTCGTTTTGATGCAAATGCTTCATGATGCATATGCAGAAATTAACAATGGTGCAAATGCTTCATGATGCAAATGCAGAGATTAAAAAGGTGCAAATGCTTCATGATGCAGATGCAAGTGTCTTTGATTGATGCAAATGCTTCATGATGCAGATGCAAAGATTAAAAATGTGCAAATGCTTCATTATACAGATGCAGAGATTAACAAGAATGCAAATGCTTAATGATGCAGATGCAAAGATTAACAAAAATCCACATGCTTCATGATGCAGATGCAAGGATTAACAAATATGCAAATGCTTATGAATGATGCAAATGCAAATGTCTTGTCTTTAATTGTTTACTTGTTTATGATCCATGAATAGTGTAACTGCAGTTACCAAGCAACAATGAAGATACAATGATCTTGGAAATGAATGCAATTGCTCGAATAAATCCATGAATGATGTAAATGTAAGGATAAAATGCTGATGTTTATGGAACGGTACAAAATCAAGTACCCACAAATGATGCAAATGCGATGCAAAACTCAATAAAGATGCAACTGTTCATGAATGATGCAAATGCAAATGTCCATGATTGTTTGTCTTAACTTTGGCTCAGATTTTCCAAATCATTTTTCCTCTTCCAATGGGATCATCCCTTTTCTTCAATCTAGTATTATCTCTTTGACCTGACAATTTTCAAACTCTTATCGAAAGAAGTCTGAGCTGAATGTTCATTCCTTCTACACGTTTCTGGGAGTCAAGATCTATCTTAGTAGTTCCATACCCTCGTCTCATGTCAAAATCATTTTTATTCAAAAATAGTTATTTCAAAAATATTTTCATTCTAAAAAAATTGTTCATTTATTGGAAACTTTTAAGCCAAAAATGTTATCGAAGTCTCTTGAAGACTGATGATCACTGTTAGAAATTGAGTTTGAAAGGCTTGGTGCAACAAGAACTTGGTTGATCCAAGAAAACTTTATAACAAGAAAAGTGTATGCAAAATATATTTATTTTTACTTTATTTTTAAATCAATAATGCAAAATATATATTACGATGATTACCCTATATATTACATATGCAAGTATATAACTTTTATATAAGAAACAATACAAGATTAATGATTACTATATATATTAAATATGGAGGTATATATATATATTACTATGAATGTGTTATGTTTCATAAAATTAATAAGATAACATAACATAAAATCAAAGTAATTTTTTATATAAAAATAAAAGGTTTTCAAATAATTTATATTATTAATTAAATATAATTATTATGCAAAAAGATTAAAAAAAAAACTATTTGATTAGACCAAACCAAACTCAAAGTAATGAAGCCAAATTTTTTTCAAGTGACAGAGCCCACTTCCTATATATAAATTTTGTATGTTTTTGAGGATAGAGAGAATGTCCACATGGCATGGCACTGATCAGTCTTTTATTTTTTCGGTTGAGAGGAAGAAAAAAAAAAGACAAAGGTAAAAAAAAAAAAAAAAGGAAATAAAAGAGAAAAAAATGAGAATATTTTGTGTATTCGTGTTTTTTTTTTTTTTGCATTTATAGTATTATAAATTTATATAAATTTTTATACACTAATAATTCGTTTTATGTATATTTTTATATGTTCGTGTATTCGTGTCGTGTTTATGTTATTTTCGTGTTGTGTTTTAATTATTTTTTCTACATTGTGTTTGTGTCGTGTCTCAATTCATTTCATACTTTACATAATTTGTCATAGTGATTCAATTTTTAAAAAAAAATTAAAAATTGTGTTCGTAACGTGTTGGATTTTTTTTTTTTTTGTGTTTTCAAAATATTATAAATTTTGTATAAATTTTTACACGTTAATAATTAGTTTTACACATTAATAATTTATATAAAGTACTATAAATTTATATAAATTTTTACACGTTAATAATTTATTTTATGTATATTTTTACACGTTTGTGTATTCATGTCGTGTTCATGTTATTTTTCGTGTTGTGTTTTAATTATTTTCCTATGTTGTGTTAGTGTCGTATCTCAATTCATGACATATTTTGCATAATTTGTCATAATGATTCAATTTAGAGAAAATTTTATGTATTCGTGACGTGTTCATGTTTGTGTTCGTGTTATGTTTTTGTGTTTTCAAAGTATTATAAATTTATATAAATTTTTACACGTTAATAATTCCTTTTATGTATATTTTTTCATGTTTTGTCGTGTTCATGTTATTTTTCGTGTTGTGTTTTAATTATTTTTCTTATATTGTGTTCGTGTCATGTCTCAATTTATCTCATATTTTACATAGTTTGTCATTGTGATTCAATTTTAAAAAAAAAATAAAAATTGTGTGTTCGTGTTGTATCTGAATTCATGACATATTTTGCATAATTTGTCATAGTGGTTCAGTTTAGAGAAAAATATGTGTTTTCTTAACGTATTCGTGTTATTTTTTTGTGTTTTCAAAATATTATAAATTTATATAAATTTTTACACGTTAATAATTAGTTTTACATATTAGTAATTTATATAAAGTATTACAAATTTATATAAATTTTTACACGTTAATAATTTGTTTTATGTATATTTTTTACAAGTTCATATATTCGTGTAGTGTTCATGTTATTTTTCGTGTTGTGTTTTAATTATTTTTCCTATGTTGTATTCATGTCGTGTCTCAATTCATCTCATATTTTACATAGTTTGTCATTGTGATTTAATTCAAAAAAAAAATGTATGTTCATGTCATGTCTCAATTCATGAAATATTTTACATAATTTGTCATAATGGTTTAATTTAGAGAAAAAATTTGTGTTCGTGATGTGATTGTGTTCGTGTTAGTTTTTTGTGTTTTCAAAATATTATAAATTTATATAAATTTTTACACGGTAATAATTAGTTTTACACGTTAATAATTTTTATAAAGTATTATAAATTGTTTTTTACACATTCATAATTTATTTTATGTATATTTTTACACGTTCGTGTATTCGTGTCGTGTTTTAATTATTTTTCGTGTTGTGTTTTAATTATTTTTTTCTATGTTATGTTCGTGTCGTGTCTCAATTCATCTTATATTTTACATAGTTTGTCATTGTTATATAAAGTTTGAATTGAATTACACGTTAATAAGTCTTTTTAAGTTTTAATTGTCTATTCAAGCAAGCAACAATCTTTTTTAATTTTTAACATTATCTCATTGTTTGCATATTTTTAATATGATATTATCATTGTTAATGTAAGTAAAATTATTTTTTAATCAAAAAACTCAAAATAAAATGCAATATTTTCATCTACAGCATAGCGCATGTCTATTTTTAGTTATAATAAAATAGCAAAGGCTTAAGTTTCTTTTTTTTTAGTGACAAAATCCATTTATAATAAATAAATAGCAAAAACACTTTATTTATATATTTTAATTATAGTTATATTCAAAATCAAATATTATAAAATTTAAAATATTAAAATATACACTTTTTATTATATTATAAATAGATATATTGAATTTATATATTTATTTAACTAAATCGAATTTGAAATAATTTAAACCCAAACTAATTTGTAAATCCAAAAAAAAAATTGAATGTAAAAATATCCAATCCTAAAATAATTCAAATTCAAAATAAATACAAATTTGAAATGTTCCGAATAAAAATATTTAAAAAAAAAAAAAAACTGATTCAACTCCATCCCAACCAACCGAAGCTGTAGTGTAGCGCGGGGGTTATTTACTAGTAAGTAGAAATAGTAAAGGATAGAGAGAAAAATAGATTCAAACAAAGGGAAAATTGGCGGTAACTAGCGATTGGCTTCTTTATAGTTTCAAATTTCAATCAAATTTACGAGATAAATCATTGTGTTTCTCTGTTTGTTTTCTTTTCTTTTTTTCATTTCTTATTCCCAACAGACTTCACAATACCAAATGTCCTCCTTCTCTGTTCTTCGTTTATAATGAATAAATTGAAAGGAATTTACTAGATTTTCTTTGTGATTATTCAGGATTTCAAGAGTAGAATCGAAGAGATTCAGTTTCTGAAATCAAACTGGATTAATGCGGAGAAGAGAAGCTCTTGAAATCACTTAGGTTGTGCTTGGTAAAATGGAAAAATAAAATGATGAAAAAAGAAGTGTGAAAAAATGAAAGAAAAATGAATTTTGAGTGTGCTTGATAGGAAAGAAAAATGAGAGGAAAGAAAATAGAAAAGATCATCATTTTCCACACCTATTAACAAAAACAAATCACTCCAAATTAAAAAGAAAAAAAAAAGAAAATTAGAGTGGTGTGAGTCATCTTAACTTATAATGAATATAATGCTAAAACAATATATTTTTCATTTTCTTTTTTTTCATTTTTCAATTCTACCAAACAATGGATGGAAAAAAAATTATATTTTCTTTTTATTTTTTTATCTTTCCTACCAAGCACACAAATTAAAAAAAAAAAAAAACGTTTTTCATTTTTTTTTTCACCCTACCAAGCAAATCCTTAGTGACTCTCTAAAACAAGATTGTTCCTTAATCCTTTTTATTAACTCAAGGATCATAACCTGGTGCTAGCCTCATAACCTGGTGCTAGCCCTAGTACTTCTTTTGCTTTTTGTTACAGTTAAATGTTTGGTACGAAGGAAAGAGAAAAAAGAAGCTGAAGGGAAAAAATTGAGACGGATGAGAAATAGAGGGAAAGAAAGAGATTGGGGGAAAAGTATTAACTTAAGTTAAATGTGTTTTTTTTTTCGATTTAAGTATCCATATAGTTTTTGTACTATAGTTAAAAGAGTAAATTAATCTCTATACTGTAAAAGTGAGTAATTTAGTCCTTATACAATTGAAATAGGTGCAAATAAGTAAAATTGATAATGATTTTAATGAAAAACCGTTAAAATACTGACGATGACTCATAAAATTTAACAGATTTAAATATATTTCAAGTCATATTTTATTTCAAGTCATTAATTCTGTTAGATTTTACGAGTTCACATCAGTATTTTAACGGTTTTTCATTAACATTGTTATCAATGTTACTTATTTGCATTTATTTTAATTGTACAAAGATTAAATTACTCACTTTTATAATATGTAGACACCTAATTTTGTGCGGACCACTAAACAGGTATGTTTTCTTCCTATATTGATGTTTCCGAGTGTAAAAAGACTTTTTTCATCCTGCAGGTGGTACTCCGAGACTTAGTTTAAGAGGGCGAGCACAAAAAGTCAAACTTGAAAAAAGTCAACCCCGAAAAAAGTCAACCCCAGAAAGTCAACTACTGAAAAAGTCAACCCATTTTCAAAATCAAGATTTTAAGTTCAATTGAAAAATGGAGAAAGAATTTTGATAATCCGAGGTCTACATTGAAAGATATGGAGTCCGGAAGTTGGGATTTGGAGATTCAGTAGAAAAGAAACCCTAATCCGAGAAATTTGGGGAAAAGTGCTTAAACGATCAAACTGGTCGAAATTGAAGGTTCCAAATGAAAGATAAGCACTGACTACGGGTAATGGAGAAGTCACTTGCAAGAAAAAACTGAAAGAAAAGTCAATCCGGGAGAAAACCGAGAATTAGGGTTTTTAGTGGATTTCGGTGAAATCGGGAAGAATCACAGAAATGGCCCGACTTGGTAAGACCAAAGCCCCCAATGGATGAGGAATGATTAAAAAGGATGGCCCAAGGCTCAGATTGAAGAAAATCTGAAAATCGGACTTGTTTTGAGCAAAACCGGGTTTTGGAGGTTAAAGGGCAAAATTGGAAAAATTTGGGAAAAATAGCAAATGGACTCCGAAAATTCTGAAAAAAATTTCAATCTCATTCTTAAATCATTTGAAGGAGATTGAAGAAAGAAAATCTTGATTCCGAGTTCGTTTGCAAAATGGCCAAATCTCGGGCTTCTAATGCAGTAATTCAAAAAGATAAATCCCGGAAAAATAGCAAATGGACTCCAAAAATTCTGAAATTTGGCAAATCTCATTTTTAAATTATTTGGAAGAGATTGGCGAAAGAAAATCTTGATTCCGAGTTCGTTTGCAAAATGGCCAAATCCCGGGCATCCTATGCAGTAATTCAAGCCGATAAATCCCGAAAAAATACCAAATGAGCTCCAAAAATTATGAAAACTTCCAGATCACACTTTTTAATTATTTTGAAGATATTGGTGAAGAAAAATCTTGATTTGGAGCTCGTTTAAAAAATGGTAAAAAGTAGGGGCATAAAAGGACATTTTGGGAAGAAAAACTCCAAATAAATGGCAAACGGACTCGGATAATTTTGAAAACTTCCAAAACTCAATATTTTATTATTTTGGAAGTATTAAAAAAATAAAAATTGAATTTGGAGCCCGTTTGATATTTATTTTGCATCCGGGGGGCAAAATGGTCGTTTCACCCAAGCAACCGAAAAGGGCTTCTTTGGGCCTTTCAAAAATCAGAGCTGGGCTGCTGGCCTGCCCAAGCCCAAAGGAAGGAGGAAGCTTAGGATTTTTTTCAATCAAGTGATTAAAAATCAAGAGTTAAGTTAGAGATTTTCATTTTTGAGCCTAAGTCCCAATCCCACATCCCTTTGTAATGTCAAGCCAAGGAGGTGCTCACCTTATAAATAAGGGGTCTTGGCCTTTGGTTGAAATCACCCACTACCCCTTGTGAGATAGTCTATACACTTGTATTAGGATTATCCGGGTGGTGAGTCATAGTGTTTTTGTTGAGAGGGTTTGTAGCTTAATCCGTTCAAAAGCTACTCTGAGGGTTTGTAGCTTAATCCGTTCAAAAGCTACTCTGAGGGTTTGTAGCTTAATCCGTTCAAAAGCTACTCTGAGGGTTTGTAGCTTAATCCGTTCAAAAGCTACTCTGAGGGTTTATAGCTTAATCCGTTCAAAAGCTACTTGTGAGAGGGTTTGTGGCTTAATCCGTTCAAAAGCTACTCTGAGGGTTTATAGCTTAATCCGTTCAAAAGCTACTTGGTGAGTTTTCATTTTAAAATAATGTTTCTTGTTCTTCCTTCATTTCCTTTCTTAAGTATATTTTTCTTACATTTTGTTTTTACAATAAACTCACCATGGCCAAATGGCCTACATTATTTATTTTAAGTTGTTGTTTTTGATTCATTTTACCATATTGTTTATGCTATTTTCTTTATTTTTGATGTTTTAAATATTATGTTATTTCATGTTCTTAAGTTATATTTAATTTGGTTGCTTTGTTTGATGCCATTTATGTCTTAGATATCATGTTTTTGCATTTTTAATTTTTTGTTTTCATGTTGTTTAAATTTGAGCATGTTTTAGAGTTAGCATATTAAGTGTTTGTGAAAATGCTTGTGTGATTCTTTGCATGATTCTTGTTTTATATCTTAGTGAGCATGTTTTAGATTTGGTATATTAGGTGTTTGTGAAAATGCTTGTGTGATTTTTGTGTTATGACTTAGTTTTTCATGCTAGCATACCAAGTGTTTGTGAAAATGCCATGCTTGTTGAAGCTTGGGGCCATTTGGCTACTCCATGTGTTTTGCATTGTGTGTTGTATTTTTGTCATGCTAGTTGTTAGGTTTTTGCATTTGCATGATATTTGGTTGGATTTTTGAATTAAGCATGCCTTGTGTTTGTGAAAATGCCATGCATGTCTTAGGTCTAGGTTACATTAAATGTCATGCAAGTTCATGTTAGGTCTAGGCCATATTATTTGTGTCATGCATTTTCCTTACATTTAGGTTTAGATCCATGCATTTCATGCATTATGTTTGCTGCATTGTTTCATGCATTTCATGTTCATGCCACTTGAATAATGACTTGAGCCAATTAATGGTTCAAGGTCATGCTCTCTTGAGCACACTTGTGGAAAATTAATTTTGTCAAATTGATTATTCTACCTTTGTGATATTTTTACTTAGCCAATTTTTATCTAACTTTCAAAAAGTCCTAGCTACTGCTTTCAAGTCATTTTATGAGTTTCAAATATTTTTATTTTGATTTTTAAATGATTTTATCAAGAAAAAAAAAATGTGTTGGCAAAGCAGTTTTTTTCAGTTTTTTTCAAAAAAACTCGTACATCTCTGATTTTTCTGGGAATTCATCTTTGATCACAAAATTAAGAAAATGTTTCCTCGTGTAGTTTTACATGTCTTGAGTCTCCAGTATTTTTTTTAGAATTTTTGGAATTTTTAAAAATAGGATAAAAAATCGTGGATTAAAACTGGACAGTGGAGTCAGAATTGAATTTAAAGAAAAACAAAGCAGTTTTTTTTCTCCTCCAAAAACTCGTACATCTCTGGTTTTTCTGGGAATTCATCTTTGATCAAAAAATTAAGCCGATTTTTTCTCGTATAGTTTTACATGTCCTGAGTCTCCAGTATTTTTTTTAGAATTTTTGGAATTTTTCAAAATAGGATAAAAAATCGTGGATTAAAACTGGACAGTGGAGTCAGAATTGAATTTAAAGAAAAACAAAGCAGTTTTTTTTCTCCTCCAAAAACTCGTACATCTCTGGTTTTTCTGGGAATTCATCTATGATCAAAAAATTAAGCCGATTTTTTCTCGTATAGTTTTACATGTCTTGAGTCTCCAGTATTTTTTTTTAGAATTTTTGGAATTTTTCAAAATAGGATAAAAATCATGAAATTAAAACTGGACAGTGGAGTCAAAATTGAATTTAAAGAAAACCAATTTTCTGATTTGGTTAATTTACTTAGAGTGAGCTGATTAGGAGGGTTAGCTACTGACTTAGGGTGGTTTCTAAGCCTTTTCAAACTCTAAAAATGGTTTTTCAAGTCTCGGGTTAAGGGTAGTAAAATCCGGATTTTTAAACTTAGGAAATTAGAGTCATTTTAAAAATTTTAGCCCAGTTTTTATTTTTAATTCAAGCTTTTCAAAATTGTTTTCAAACAATCACAAAGTATTTTGGTTTTAGAATATTTAATTTGACATATTTTCCTAAGGTAGCCGGATATCTTTTTAGATATACGGATTTCCTTAATTAAAGGAAAAAAATACATTTCATGCATTGCATTTTTATATTCATGCATTTTATATAATATGTGATTCTTGCCATAATAATGTCTATGTGTCATGACATTTAGGTTGCATTATATTATTTAGATTTTGC
The DNA here is from genome assembly GCA_030761205.1 of Fremontodendron californicum. NCBI lineage: Eukaryota > Viridiplantae > Streptophyta > Magnoliopsida > Malvales > Malvaceae > Fremontodendron > Fremontodendron californicum. The sequence continues at coordinate 26,085,773 of JAULJL010000004.1, read as the reverse complement.
TATGTCATTTTATTTATGTCATGCCTATACATATTCATTTCTTTTAAATGTTTTCAAAAAAGATAATGGTTTTCAATAAAAATAAAGATATTCCCGATTTAAAATAATTCATGAGTTCTCTACCGGGTTTGCTGGAGGAAATATCATCAATTATTATTAATAAAGGAATATCTTTCTTTCAAAAAAAGAGAATGATTCGGAAAGTTTTCCAAAACTAATATAAATGTCTATATTTTGCCACGTTTGTTGGGGAATACAGGAAAATTTTGAATTTATAAATTTCGGATCATTGTTAATAAAAAATGAAATTATTTTTCTTTAAATTGGGAATTAATTTGAAATATTAAATTTAAAACCAACTTTTACCGAGATTTGAGATAACACACGATTAATAAGGTACCGATTTATACGGGCGTTGTGGGGGTGCTAATCCTTCCCCACACGTAACCGACTCCCGAACCCGCTTCTTTGATTTCTCTGGTTTAAAACGCAGACTTGAAATTGGTTTTTAAAATGTTTTAATTAATTTTTAAAATATTTTATAAAACCGGTTTTAATAGGTGGCCGATCACACCTAGCTAAAAAAGATTGGTGGCGACTCCATGTTTTTTTAAGGTCATTTTCAAAACCTTCATTTTTAGAGGAATTAAGTCGACTTTTCCTCGTTTTTTTTTTAATGTCACGCCTAACGAATAATAAAGTCTTGCGATGAGACTCGTCGTTATTTTTTTTAGGTTGCGACAGCTTGGCGAGTCCACTGGGGAATATTAGAGAGTCAGGCCTAGAATTAGTCGTGTGTTATCAAAGTCTCGGTTTTGGTTGGTTTAATTGGTATTTAATTTTAATTCCCATATTTTTTTAATAAAGAGAATTTTGAAAATAATAAAATGTTTTTAAATCTGTTCATTCTCATGTGCATGCATTTTATTGTTGTTCTCTAGTTATTTAAGGTTGTGTATTATAATTGCTTGTCGTTAATGCGTTACACTATTCTTGAATGTTTTAATTGCTAGGGCATTTAGAATAAGGTTTGTAGAATAGGTAGTGAAAGGTTTGATATTCCTCCACACACACTACACGTGCATTTGCATAACATGAATCCTCTACCCGGGTTCTGTCCTTTTATGTGGGAGTAAAGTAACTAAGCCTTCGTGATTGATCCTCCGTATGGGCTAGTGAAACACTTTCGGAGTATAAAGTACCTAATGCCTTCGTGATGATCCTCCGCATGGGCATAGGAAAATATACTCTAACGAATTGAACCCGCTTTTATCGGGGTGCCTTACTAGCCTTCACCGGCGACAGTGAGGAACAATTCAGGGCCTTAGAACCGATTCACCCTCATATAGTGAACCTAGGCGAAGCCATGCCGAATTTTCGTTAGATATACCGAAAATAGGAACACATGGAGGGACATTTCTAAACTTTTTGTTACCTATTTTACACTCCGAATAAGTGTAGTAGATCGTGCAATGATGTACGTACATCGCCCGTAATAAATGTGATACTCCGCCTCGAAGGCATCGTGATGCCTAAATAAGCAGATATTGTTGGGGCAGATGTTCATTAGCTGTTTTTTAAATAAATAAAAAATCCTTTTTCAAGCATTTTTTGCATGTTGCACATTTCATGCATGTGTGAATAGAGCATGTACATTTTGGTTGTATTATTGATCTCGTTTTTGCAAAAAATGGATGGTGATAATAGTTTCATTTCATGATTTCATAAAACCAGTAGTATTGCATGAACATTTTGAATTGGCTATGTTGATGATTAAGTTCCTCCGATTCTTATTTCCTCCGTGATATCTTCCTCTTTGCATTTTGCATCCGATCAATTATTTGTCAGGTTGCATTCATACATTCATAATCAGCATGATTTTTCTGTATATATCCATACATTAATCTGCTTATTCTTTACATGCATCAGGTTGACTTTGGGTTGCATTCATAACAAACACAGTCAGCATGATTTCTTTGTATATGTTCATGCATTAATTTGCTTATTACATACATCATGTTAGCATTAGGTCGCATTCATGACACACATGGTTAGCATGATTTTCTTTGTATATACTCTATATCAATCATTCATTGTTTGCATGTATCATAATTGACACCGTGTTGCATTCATAGGATATATGATCATTCATTGGGAAATATGCTAAAATGCACATGATCAGTCATTGCATATATCCATGTGTTGATTTGTTTATTCTTTGTTTGCAACATGTTGGCATTGTGATTGCATTTATTACATATATGGTCAGCATGTTTCCATTGTACATATCCATACATCATATTGTTTAGGCTTCACATGCATCAAATTGCATTCATGGCTCATTCATCATGACATACATTTGGGGGAAATAAAATAGAAGTTGGCTTGGCTTTAGGAGTCTTTGAAAGAATTTCCATTTCAAATCAGAAGAAGTACTGAGTACACTTTTAATACAGGCTGGTGCTATGGAGGATGAACAAGTTGCCCGAATGAAAAAAATGGAAAGGGAACAGAGAGAATTGCGAGAACAACTAGCAAAATCTCAAGCAGAATCCAAGGATCAGATGACTAAACTGATGGAGCTAATGTCTGCTGTAATCAAAGGAAAAGGATACACCGAAAACTTTGTCGCCGGAGAAGGGTTAGAGGTACAAAAGGGCCAAGATGAGGTCGCAATAAGTGATGCCCAGAACACTGTTAACCCCGTCAATGTCCTAAACTCAGATGATCCAGCTAAACAGGCAAAGTTGAAAAGGGTTGCAGTAAATGAGGTTGAGTTGGCAGATTCCCAAGGGAAATATCAGTTCTTAGATGAAAGGCTCCGGGCAATAGAAAGAACAGATGTATTCGGGAGTGTGGAGGCGAAAGAACGATGCTTGGTCCTCGATTTAGTCATCCCTCCTAAGTTCAAGATCCCTGACTTTGTGAAATATGACGGGACGACCGATCCATCAGCCTACATCACTATGTTCTGCCGAAAGATGACAAGTCAGATAGATAATCATAAGCTTTTAATTCACTGCTTTCAGGATAGCCTCAGCGGGTCCGCAATTAGGTGGTATAGTCAGTTGAGCAAGGATCAGATTCGCTCTTGGAATGATTTGGCTAGGGCTTTTCTAAACCAGTACAAGCATATGACCGACATGGCGCCTGACCGTCTCACATTGCAAAATATGAAGAAAAGAGCTACTGAGAGCTTCAAAGAATATGCGCAACGGTGGATGAGCCTGGTCGTCCAAGTACAACCGCCTTTAACTCAGAAGGAAACCACTGCCCTTTTTGTGAATACACTACAGGCCCCATACTACGATAGACTTGTCGGCAACACCATGAAGAATTTTTCGGACATGATAATTTCAGGGGAGATGATTGAGAATGCTATCAAGGATGGGAAAATTGAAGGAGAAAGAACATCCAATACCAAGAACAGGGCATCTGAAAATAAAAAGGAAGATACCCAAGTCGTGGAAGACTTTGCCCCATCTCCCCAATTCTCCTCGTATCAGCCATTTAACTCTACCCTGAACAATGTCTCTCAAGGTTTTTATCCCTACCAACCAATGACTGCAACTACACCAGAATTTACAACTGTCTATCAATCGAACATCCTCGGGAATAATCGAAGGGGGCATAAAAAGTGAAAAATAAATCAGGTTGACCCGATTCCTGTGACATACAGTGAGCTACTACCTCAACTCATCCAGAATCACCTTGTGACACCCATGCAAATAGCGCCTCTGAAGCCCCCTTATCCGAGCTGGTATGATGCTAATGAGTGTTGTGGGTACCATTCTGGCAATCAAGGTCACTCAACAGAGAACTGCCCCGCTTTGAAGTACAAGGTCAGAGATCTCATCAAGGCTGGTTCGATAAGTTTTGAAGATGGGGAAGCCAAGTGTCATAAGAAACCTTGTGCATGATCATATTAGGTTTTTGACACATGTAGTTCTATACACTGTGATGATGAAAGCACTTGTCTCATGTTAACATCTACATGAATTAAATAAATTTTGAATTTTAAATGCTTTGTGTTTGTTGTGTTTCAACAATAACTTGAATTTGCAAAAACAAGCATTAAGGAATTTTTAGTGATGGATAGTCTCAAGAAGATTGATGATCAGTGTTACAAATGACCCAATACCTTCTCCATTCTCTTTAGGTTTTCCTAAGCCTAAATCTCTTAAACCAAGAGCACTTGAAAGACCTAATGCTTCAAGGGATATGAATGATTTGACTTCATAGAAGTATTGTCATTGCAGAATAAGCAAGGATGTAAATCCTAGTCTAGGCTATAAACAAAGGAATGAACTTTTTGAAATTTTTCGAATTCCTTGAAATTCAAACAAATGAGACATTCTTTCAAGAGTCTAGATTTTGATAATTTGGTGTGTGTCAAGATTGTGCTAAAACCATTCATGACCTTTCCCAATAACCACAAAACACTAATTGCCCAAACATCATGATTGACATCCTGGGGCACAATGATTAAACTAGATTATCCCTTGTCCCAGAGAAAACCCGTTTTTGGGTCATATTTTCCTTGTCTCTTCAAAGAACTCAGATTGGAAACTCAGCCTTTTCAAAATAGACCTAGACTTGCTATGTTCCTCGTTGATACAAATTCTCAAGGTTAATCAAATTGGGGCATCATATGTGGAAATGATGGATACATGGTGAATAAGGATGGATTAAACGCATGAATCGTTGGGGCATGCGATGAAAAATGAAAAATGAAAAAATTTGTGATATCATGCATATGAGAATTCGGATGATTCCAAAGTGCAAAATGAAATTCTGAATATCTATTTCCCCTGGGGATTGCTTTTCAAAGTGAATATTCGTGCTTGACATGAGGAATGGCCATCTTTCATATCCCTTCACACAAAAAAGAAATCATCCATAGCCACCCCTTTTGAGCCAAAAGAATTCTTTCTTGTTTGAACCTTGATCAAGGATCACCCTCTACACTAGGGGGAAAATGCAAGGAAAGATTTTTTTAAAGATCATTGAGAAATGTGTCCTAGCTCAACGACAGATGCAAAGCAAATGGAGCCCCGAATAAAGACGGGCTCACTCCGTTGAAAAAGAATGGGGGCAAAATGGAAAAAGAAAAAAGGAAAAATGTGTGAAAGATATGGCAAATTGAAAGCCAAAAGCAAAGAAGAAGAAAAAAAGCAAAGTCAAAAGGAAAGAAATGTCCAAGAAAGAACAAATGCTTCAAAGAGAATCCTCCTCAAAAAAATAGATCCTTGATCTGATTACCCTCAAACACATATTTTGGGCCTATTTATCCTTTCTTTCTGAACCCTAAGCCATGGCCTACGTTACGTGCTTTAAAAGTCCATTTTGATCAAGCATGAATATTTAATTTGAAAGGTTTTTCCTCAGATTTTATCCCATTTCATCGAATTATCATTTCACTAAGGAAGAATTTAGAATTCTCAAGTGTATGGTAAAAATGAAAAAAAAATGGAAAGAATGGGACTCTAGGGCGAAAACCCAAAAACGGGCGGTTTAGAGTAAATTTGGAAATTTTCGATGCCATCTGTGTCGATACCCAAAAAAAAAAAAGGTCATCTTAAAAAAGGTGGTCATCGAGGAACATCTAGGAATTCCTGAACCCCCGAAATTGTCAGCTCTCATTCGGAGGATTGTCTTCAAAAAACTGAAACTTTTTTCCTCCAAGATCAAACTTTCCGATTTAAACATCCCAGCCAATCTTGACGCTTGTCAAAAAGCCTTGATATGGAAACTAAAAGAATGTTGAATTTGCTTGGTTCTCAATGAATTCATGATTTATAAAACCTGTTCCATTTGTGAGCCTAGAAAGGACATACATTTTTGTTGTGAAGTTTTCCTGGAAAAGCCAGAATCTTGTTATACCAAGCCTTGCCAGTTGAAAAAACCCAGATTAATACTTAGAGAATTTTCTAACAGTGATCATCAATCATCAAAAGATTTGTACATCATACACTGTGGAGTTAAAAATTTTGGCTTAGAAGTTTTCCTTAAATAAGCAAAATTGTTTTTCAAAAAGGGAAAATAAAAATATTTTTGAAATACCCATTTTTGATGTTGACATGAGACAAGGATTTTTCTAACCCAAAGATATAGAACTGCCAGGATAGGTCTTGACTTCCATATATGAGAAGAAGAAATCGAACTCAGTTCAGATCTCTATTGATGAAAGTTTGAAAACTTTTGGGGCAAAGAGAATAGCCAAAATGAATTGAAGGTATACTCTGATTTGAAGAGGAAAAATGAATTTGAAAGGCTAAGCCAAAGTCTAGAAAAACAACCGGGGGCATTTACATCACTCATGAGCACTCATCTCTTTATCGAGCTTTTGCATCTGCACAGTGTCGACAAGCATTTGCATCATTCATGGGTATTTGCATTGGCATTATTCCATAAGCATCTGCATTTTACCTTTACATTTACATTCTTCATGGAATTCGCATTTGTGTCATCTCAAGCAATTGCATCATTTCTAGAATCATTGCATTTTCATTATTGTGTGGTAATTGTAGTTACACCATTCATAAACCAGTTACATGAACACAATTAGTAGGGGCATCTGCATCATGAAACATGGGCATCAATCCAGGCCATTTGCATTTGCACTAAGAAATATTTTACATTTGCACCACGAAGCATGAGCACCTTGTTAAAAGACATGTGCATCTGCATCATTTCTCAAAGCTTCTGGTGGGGATATCCAGAATTTTACAATTTTAAAAGTGAACAAGTCTTCGGTGGTGATAGTTGAAGCCTCTGGTGGAGATATCCAGGGTTTTATAATTTTAAAACATGAGAAATTTTATTCTGAAGGAGTTACCCAGAATTTTACAATGAGCAAGTCTTTGGTGGTGATAGCCAAAGCTTCTGGTGGGGATATCCAGAATTTTACAGTTTTAAAAGTGAACAAGTCTTCGGTGGTGATAGCTGAAGCCTCTGGTGGAGATATCCAGGGTTTTATAATTTTGAAAACATGAGAAATTTTATTTTGAAGGAGTTACCCAGAATTTTACAATGAGCAAGTCTTTGGTGGTGATAGCCAAAGCTTCTAGTGGTGATATCCAGAATTTTGCAGTTTTAAAAGTGAACAAGTCTTCAGTGGTGATAGTTGAAGCCTCTGGTGGAGATATCCAGGGTTTTATAATTTTGAAAAATGAGAAATTTTATTCTGAAGGAGTTACCCAGAATTTTACAATGAGCAAGTCTTTGGTGGTGATAGCCAAAGCTTCTGGTGGTGATATCCAGGATTTTGCAGTTTTAAAAGTGAATAAGTCTTTGGTGGTGATAGCTGAAGCCTCTGGTGGAGATATCCAGGGTTTTATAATTTTGAAACATGAGAAATCTTCTTCTAGATGAGTTATCTAGAATTTTATATTGAGCAAGTCTTTGGTGGTGATAGCCAAAGCTTCTGGTGGGGATATCCAGAATTTTACAGTTTTAAAAATGAAAAAGTCTTCGGTGGTGATAGCTGAAGCCTCTGGTGGAGATATCCAGGGTTTTATAATTTTGAAAAATGAGAAATCTTCTTTTGAAGGAGTTATCCAGAATTTTTTCAACATGTGCATCTACATCAAGAAGCATTTGCATCAATCTAAGTTAGTTAAATCTGCATCAAGAAAGTTTGCATCAAAGCAAGTCATTTACATTTGCATCAAAGACATTTGCACCAATCTAAGTCATTTGCATCTACATCAAGAAGCGTTTGCATCAACAAAAGACATTTGCATTTGCATCATGAAGCATTTGCATCATCTCTTAAAGCTTTCAGGTATAATCGATTTCGTTTCCTTAAGGCGAGTCGAGCCCCGAAATCATCGTCGAGGTAATTTTTTTATTTATGAACAAGTCTTCGGTGGTGATAGCTGAAGCCTCTGGTGGAGATATCCAGAGTTTTTTTTAAAGTCCTTTGAAAAGGTAGAAAGTCTTCGGTGGTGATAGCTGAAGCTTCTGGAGATGATACCCAGAATTTTACAGTTTTAAAAATGAGCAAGACTTCGGTGGTGATAGCTGAAGCCTCTGGTGGAGATATCCAGAGTTTTAAAATCCTTTGAAAAGATAGAAAGTCTTCGGTGGTGATAGCTGAAGCTTCTGGAGGTGATACCCAGAATTTTTACATTTTAAAAAAAATGAGCAAGACTTTGGTGGTGATAGCCGAAGCTTCTGGAGGAGATATCCAGAATTTTAAACACAGCTGAGAACAAGACAGGTTAATGCCCCGAGACCATCGTCGAGGTCATTTCCTTTCTTACAAATCGATTTCGTTTCCTTAAGACGAATCGAGCCTTGATTAGGTAGGGAATTCAATTTAAAGACAAATCTTCAATTTACTGTTTTTTTTTTAAATAAAAAATTAAAAAAAATTAAATTAAAAAAATAAAAAAAAAATGATGAAAAAAATTGAAAAAAAGAAAAAATGAAAAATGAAAAAATAGAAAATGAAAAAAAATGAAAAATGAAAAAGAAAAAGAAAACCCCTTTCCTTTCCTCCACATGTGATTTCACTGACCGTACAAAATTAGTGTTGGTTTATCTTTGCCTGATTCCTGATTCTCAGCAATAGCCAAAGAGGGGCAGCTGTAGACACCTAATTTTGTCCGGACCACTAAACATGTATGTTTTCTTCCTATATTGATGTTTCCGAGTGTAAAAGGACTTTTTTTCATCCTGCAGGTGGTACTCCGAGACTTAGTTTAAGAGGGCGAGCACAAAAAGTCAAACTCGAAAAAAGTCAACCCCGAAAAAAGTCAACCCCAGAAAGTCAACTACTGAAAAAGTCAACCCATTTTCAAAATCAAGATTTTAAGTTCAATTGAAAAATGGAGAAAGAATTTTTATAATCCGAGGTCTACATTGAAAGATATGGAGTCCGGAAGTTGGGATTTGGAGATTCAGTAGAAAAGAAACCCTAATCCGAGAAATTTGGGGAAAAGTGCTTAAACGATCAAACTGGTCGAAATTGAAGGTTCCAAATGAAAGATAAGCACTGACTACGGGTAATGGAGAAGTCACTTGCAAGAAAAAACTGAAAGAAAAATCAATCCGGGAGAAAACCGAGAATTAGGGTTTTTAGTGGATTTCGGTGAAATCGGGAAGAATCACAGAAATGGCCCGACTTGGTAAGACCAAAGCCCCCAATGGATGAGGAATGATTAAAAAGGATGGCCCAAGGCTCAGATTGAAGAAAATCTGAAAATCGGACTTGTTTTGAGCAAAACCGGGTTTTGGAGGTTAAAGGGCAAAATTGGAAAAATTTGGGAAAATTAGCAAATGGACTCCGAAAATTCTGAAAAAATTTTCAATCTCATTCTTAAATCATTTGAAGGAGATTGACGAAAGAAAATCTTGATTCCGAGTTCGTTTGCAAAATGGCCAAATCCCGGGCTTCTAATGCAGTAATTCAAAAAGATAAATCCCGGAAAAATAGCAAATGGACTCCAAAAATTCTGAAATTTGGCAAATATCATTTTTAAATTATTTGGAAGAGATTGGTGAAAGAAAATCTTGATTCCGACTTCGTTTGCAAAATGGCCAAATCCCCGGCATCCTATGTAGTAATTCAAGCCGATAAATCCCGAAAAAATACCAAATGAGCTCCAAAAATTATGAAAACTTCCAGATCACACTTTTTAATTATTTTGAAGAGATTGGTGAAGAAAAATCTTGATTTGGAGCTCGTTTAAAAAATGGTAAAAAGTAGGGGCATAAAAGGACATTTTAGGAAGAAAAACTCCAAATAAATGGCAAACGGACTCCGATAATTTTGAAAACTTCCAAAACTCAATATTTTATTATTTTGGAAGTATTAAAAAAAGAAAAATTTAATTTGGAGCCCGTTTGATATTTATTTTGCATTCGGGGGGCAAAATGGTCGTTTCACCCAAGCAACCGAAAATGGCTTCTTTGGGCCTTTCAAAAATCAGAGCTGGGCTGGAAAAGAGAAGTGCTGGCCTGCCCAAGCCCAAAGGAAGGAGGAAGCTTAGGATTTTTTTTCAATCAAGTGATTAAAAATCAAGAGTTAAGTTAGAGATTTTCATTTTTGAGCCTAAGTCCCAATCCCACATCCCTTTGTAATGTCAAGCCAAGGCGGTGCTCACCTTATAAATAAGGGGTCTTGGCCTTTGGTTGAAATCACCCACTACCCCTTGTGAGATAGTCTATACACTTGTATTAGGATTATCCGGGTGGTGAGTCATAGTGTTTTTGTTGAGAGGGTTTGTAGCTTAATCCGTTCAAAAGCTACTCTGAGGGTTTGTAGCTTAATCCGTTCAAAAGCTACTCTGAGGGTTTGTAGCTTAATCCGTTCAAAAGCTACTCTGAGGGTTTGTAGCTTAATCCGTTCAAAAGCTACTCTGAGGGTTTATAGCTTAATCCGTTCAAAAGCTACTTGTGAGAGGGTTTGTGGCTTAATCCGTTCAAAAGCTACTCTGAGGGTTTATAGCTTAATCCGTTCAAAAGCTACTTGGTGAGTTTTCATTTTAAAATAATGTTTCTTGTTCTTCCTTCATTTCCTTTCTTAAGTATATTTTTCTTACATTTTGTTTTTACAATAAACTCACCATGGCCAAATGGCCTACATTATTTATTTTAAGTTGTTGTTTTTTATTCATTTTACCATATTGTTTATGCTATTTTCTTTATTTTTGATGTTTTAAATATTATGTTATTTCATGTTCTTAAGTTATTTTTAATTTGGTTGCTTTGTTTGTTGCCATTTATGTCTTAGATATCATGTTTTTGCATTTTTAATTTTTTGTTTTCATGTTGTTTAAATTTGAGCATGTTTTAGAGTTAGCATATTAAGTGTTTGTGAAAATGCTTGTGTGATTCTTTGCATGATTCTTGTTTTATATCTTAGTGAGCATGTTTTAGATTTGGTATATTAGGTGTTTGTGAAAATGCTTGTGTGATTTTTGTGTTATGACTTAGTTTTTCATGCTAGCATACCAAGTGTTTGTGAAAATGCCATGCTTGTTGAAGCTTGGGGCCATTTGGCTACTCCATGTGTTTTGCATTGTGTGTTGTATTTTTGTCATGCTAGTTGTTAGGTTTTTGCATTTGCATGATATTTGGTTGGATTTTTGAATTAAGCATGCCTTGTGTTTGTGAAAATGCCATGCATGTCTTAGGTCTAGGTTACATTAAATGTCATGCAAGTTCATGTTAGGTCTAGGCCATATTATTTGTGTCATGCATTTTCCTTACATTTAGGTTTAGATCCATGCATTTCATGCATTATGTTTGCTGCATTGTTTCATGCATTTCATGTTCATGCCACTTGAATAATGACTTGAGCCAATTAATGGTTCAAGGTCATGCTCTCTTGAGCACACTTGTGGAAAATTAATTTTGTCAAATTGATTATTCTACCTTTGTGATTTTTTTACTTAGCCAATTTTTATCTAACTTTCAAAAAGTCCTAGCTACTGCTTTCAAGTCATTTTATGAGTTTCAAATATTTTTATTTTGATTTTTAAATGATTTTATCAAGAAAAAAAAATGTGTTGACAAAGCAGTTTTTTTCAATTTTTTTCAAAAAAACTCGTACATCTCTGATTTTTCTGGGAATTCATCTTTGATCACAAAATTAAGAAAATGTTTCCTCATGTAGTTTTACATGTCTTGAGTCTCCAGTATTTGTTTTAGAATTTTTGGAATTTTTAAAAATAGGATAAAAAATCGTGGATTAAAACTGGACAGTGGAGTTAGAATTGAATTTAAAGAAAAACAAAGCAGTTTTTTTTCTCCTCCAAAAACTCGTACATCTCTGGTTTTTCTGGGAATTCATCTTTGATCAAAAAATTAAGCTGATTTTTTCTCGTATAGTTTTACATGTCCTGAGTCTCCAGTATTTTTTTTAGAATCTTTGGAATTTTTCAAAATCGGATAAAAAATCGTGGATTAAAACTGGACAGTGGAGTCAGAATTGAATTTAAAGAAAAACAAAGCAGTTTTTTTTTCTCCTCCAAAAACTCGTACATCTCTGGTTTTTCTGGGAATTCATCTATGATAAAAAAATTAAGCCGATTTTTTCTCGTATAGTTTTACATGTCCTGAGTCTCCAGTATTTTTTTTTAGAATTTTTGGAATTTTTCAAAATAGGATAAAAAATCATGGATTAAAACTGGACAGTGGAGTCAGAATTGAATTTAAAGAAAACCCAATTTTCTGATTTGGTTAATTTACTTAGAGTGGGCTGATTAGGAGGGTTAGCTATTGACTTAGGGTGGTTTCTAAGCCTTTTCAAACTCTAAAAATGGTTTTTCAAGTCTCGGGTTAAGGGTAGTAAAATCCGGATTTTTAAACTTAGGAAATTAGAGTCATTTTAAAAATTTTAGCCCAGTTTTTAGTTTTAATTCAAGCTTTTCAAAATTGTTTTCAAACAATCACAAAGTATTTTGGTTTTAGAATATTTAATTTGACATATTTTCCTAAGGTAGCCGGATATCTTTTTAGATATACGGATTTCCTTAATTAAAGGAAAAAATACATTTCATGCATTGCATTTTTATATTCATGCATTTTATATAATATGTGATTCTTGCCATAATAATGTCTATGTGTCATGACATTTAGGTTGCATTATATTATTTAGATTTTGCTATGTCATTTTATTTATGTCATGCCTATACATATTCATTTCTTTTAAATGTTTTCAAAAAAGATAATGGTTTTCAATAAAAATAAAGATATTCCCGATTTAAAATAATTCATGAGTTCTCTACCGGGTTTGCTGGAGGGAATATCATCAATTATTATTAATAAAGGAATATCTTTCTTTCAAAAAAGAGAATGATTCGGAAAGTTTTCCAAAACTAATAAAAATTTATATATTTTGCCACGTTTGTTGGGGAATATAGGAAAATTTTGAATTTATAAATTTCGGATCATTGTCAATAAAAAATGAAATTATTTTTCTTTAAATTGGGAATTAATTTGAAATATTAAATTTAAAACCAACTTTTACCGAGATTTGAGATAACACACGATTAATAAGGTACCGATTTATACGGGCGTTGTGGGGGTGCTAATCCTTCCCCACACGTAACCGACTCCCGAACCCGCTTCTTTGATTTCTCTGGTTTAAAACGCAGACTTGAAATTGGTTTTTAAAATGTTTTAATTAATTTTTAAAATATTTTATAAAACCGGTTTTAATAGGTGGCCGATCACACCTAGCTAAAAAAGATTGGTGGCGACTCCATGTTTTTTTTAAGGTCATTTTCAAAACCTTCATTTTTAGAGGAATTAAGTCGACTTTTCCTCGTTTTTTTTTAATGTCACGCCTAACGAATAATAAAGTCTTGCGATGAGACTCGTCGTTTTTTTTTTTAGGTTGCGACATAATACATTGACTAAATTACTCTTTTTACTATAGTACAGAAATTATGTAGATACTTAAACCATTTTTTTCTCCTAAATGGCTAAAACTATTGGCAGGATCGGATTTGGAAAGAATGATGAGCGATGTCATTCAGCATCTGTCATTGCCATGTTAAATATTTCAGTCCCCTCCATCGACGCCTCTTGTTTGCTCCTAAGTTAGATCTTTCCAACACAACTGTTTGGTGCCATCATTGGTTGGTACTAAAAAATCTGTTCGAATTTAGATATTGGTCCTCCCCTGGATCACTTTTCCTAAATCTAGGTACAAAATAAAAAATATAATTTTTTAATATTAAAAAAAAAAAGCCTCAAAGGCTTGAGGGGTTGAATTAAGTTTTGAATAAGTAAAATTTTTTGTTATTCATGCTTGACCTGATTCGACTCATAAATAATTCTAATATAAAAATATTAAATTTAAATATTATATATGATATTAAAATTGCTAATAATATATAAATTTTTATAATGAAATATAATTTTTTTATTTTTTTAAATATTATAATTTATGTTGCATATGAAAAAAAAATATAAGAATTAAAGTTTCAATTTCAAAAAAAATTATTGTTTAATTAAAATATGCATAAAATTATTTTATATTACAAAAGAAAAACATAAGATTATATACATTTACAAAAATAAAAAAAGTTAAATGCACAATTTGTATTAGATATTGTAATGGTTTAACTTTTTTTTTTTATTTGCTTTTCCTTTAAGAGTATAGAATACAAAATATTAACATAATAATTGTAGCAATCTAATTTTGTCCGAGTAAATACCCAAATCAAATCCATAAATCAAATACCCGAATCGAATCTCAAGTAAAAAAAAAAATCAATTGATGTTTTAAATTGCCAATTTTTAACTTAATACTTTCGGTCCGCTAATTCGATTTTTTTTGTATTTAAGTTAAATTGAGATTTCAATCGAGCTTGATTCAGTTACATCAATCGGATTAATTTTGTTTTAATTGGGTTTACCGATCGTATATCCAATGGGCTTATTGTTATTGTTGGTTCTTAAGCCTTGGGCTAGTTTTAAGATTATTGGGCTTTGAGGACCAAGTAAGAGCCACCCATTTCAGGCCCATTCTGGACTAGCCCAGGCCTGCCTAGCATGCCTAATACTTGCACACACCAACCCGGGCCTAGCCCAACTAGGCAGCAAGCCACCCCAAACTGGCCTACACAGCAGGCCACCTGGTGGCCCAACAAGGCCGAAATGACCTGATAGCCCCGAGCAGCAGGTCACACGAACATGCTGCCATCGCCTCTGCACCTCCCCCTAACCTACTTGCCCACTTGACTGACACCTACCCTACCAATGCCACCCACTTGCACCCTAGGCCACCACCCACCTAGCCCTAGGCAGCCGCCCCTAGCCACTGCCCTAAACAACCCCGAGAACCCCTTATAAAACCCTAGATCCAAAACCCACAAAGGGGGGGAGAGTCCCTGGAACAAACTAAAGGAAAAACAGCAAAAAATCACAATCAACAGCAACAACAACAAAAAAAGAGAAGGGGTGAGGAGGCTCGGGTTGGAGTTTAAGACCGAACGGACGACCAAAAACGAAGATCGAAAGGTGAGAAGTCTCGAATTTTGATCCTAGATCTACAAGAATTGGGAGTGATTCGATCAAAACTAGTAGGATATCTGGAAAGAGGAAGAAGAGAGGAAGGTTTCTGGTTTAATTTTGGTCGGAAAAGTGATCGGAGCACGGCGGCTCGTGACGGGTCACGGCTACGACACCGCCGTTTTCTGGAAAGTTTGAGTTTTTCGGTGGCTATTTGAAGAACAATGGAGAGAGGATATGAGGAGAAAGAAAAGAGGGTTTAGAGGAGAGAGAGGGAGGTCGGAAAACTCAGAAAAAAAATTGGGTTTTATATAAGGTGCAAAAGCACCGTTTTGATTAAAGAGGGGGATCCGCGCGCCAGCCCGCCAAGCGACCCGACCATTTGCAGTCCGACCCGGCCAGGAAAGAAAGAAAAAGAAAAAAAAAAAGAAAAAGGAAAAAGAAAAAGAAAAAGAAAAGAGAAAAGAGAAAAGAGAAAAGAGAAAAGAGAAAAAGAAAATGAAAAAGAAATGAAAAAGAAAAATAAAAAGAAAAAGAAAAAGAAAAAGAAAAAGAAAAGGAAAAAATAAGAAAAAGGAAAAAAGAAAGGAAAAATAAAAAAGCAGTTTTTTTTTCTTCAGGAATTAATCCGAGCATCCGAACGTCGAATATTCGCAATTTTTCAAGGTAATTTTTTTTATTTTCGTTATGTTCATTTTTTATCCATTGTTTATTTTATTTGTTTATTTTATAATACTTTGATAATTTTATTTCCTATTTCATATATGTATATATATTTTTACTTTTATTATAGTAATTATTATTATTATTGCATATGATTACTTTTAGCTCTCTATTTTATTTTTATTTTTAAACCATTATCCTTTGTGTATATATATATATATTATTATTATTATTATTATTATTATTTAGAACGTGTTGTTACTTTTCAAAGAAAAAAATCAAAGATGACATTTCAATGTACACGAATAAAAAAATGTCTTTTAGATTATTTTTGGTAAAGGAAATTCTCTAAAAACAGATTCTTTTGTGGGATGATCGGAATATCAATCTTTCCTCGAAACGGTTCGATTAAGCTTAGTTACCGAAACATTATCGAAAATATCAGAGTGGTTCAGAAATTATTTTTACATAGATAATTTTTTTTATTTTAAAATTAATTACAAAAGGATATTTTTATAGATTTTCATTTTTATAATTCCTCCATCAATAAAATATATCTTTTAAAATTATCTTCGGTAAATGAAATCTTCTAAAACAGATTGTTTCTCGAATGGTCGGAGTATCAATCGTTCCACGAAACGGTTCTAGTAAAATTAGTTACCGAAACGTTATCGAAATTATCGGAGTGATTCGGAAATTATTTTTACATAGATGATTTATGTTATCTCGAAACTAATTATGAAAAAGACGTTATATTTTTGTTATTGCTTCTTCACAAATAAAAAATGGCTTTTTTTAAACTATTTTTGGTAAAGGAAACTCTCTAAAAACGAATCCGTTCTCAGAAAGTCGGAATATCTATCGTTTCTCAAAACGGTTAGTGTAAAAATAGTTATCGAAACATTATCGAAAATATCGGAGTGATTTGGGACTTATTTTTACATGCTTCAAAAATGATTATAAAAAAAACATTGTCTCTCATTCGTTTTAAAATATTCGTTTGAATAAAGTGTACTAAGGGAATTATTATTAAATATTAAAATTAAAATCATTTTTTCAAGATTTAAGATAACACGTGATTAATTGGTACCGTTATTAAAACGGGCGCCGTGGGGGTGCTAATCCTTCTCCACGCGTAACCGTACTCTCGAACCTAATTTTTATTTCGTAGACCAAAAATTATCTTTTTAACATATCTTAATTAATTTTAAGATATTATTAAAAGGATAAGTTTTCATAGGTGACCAATCGCACCTAACCAAAAAGATTGGTGGCGACTCCCTGTATTTATTTTAAAAAAACGTCGAGCGGCCAAAAAAAATCGTTATTACAATAATTAATGTAAATGCATCTATTTAATTGATTTAAAAGATAAATAGAAAGAATTAAACTAATGATAATGAACGATATTTAAACTAAAAGTATTATCAAATTCAACATATCAAACTACAAATTCTACAAATGGGGATCAAATTGAAAATATATGGAGGGGTCAAACATAATTTTACCTTATTTTTTAAGTGATGCTGCACAAGCATTCCAAAAATCATAAAAAAAATTTAGGGGTTCTTAAATTCACCCTTACATTTTTTGGATTTTAATTGATGGGAAGCAGGTTCTCATGTTTAGTATGCCATATTCCTAAGAATGTATCTTTTCTTTGAGAATCATGTTCTCACAATCATTGGTAATGTGATTTCCATGAGGAAATGTGATAAAGTTACTTTTTTATATTATGAAAAAGTTAAAATAAAATTTTAAGACAAAATTACTCATTCAAACAATATGAATTCTTCTTCCTATTTGGTTTCCACGTTTCTTTCACTTTATTATAATATTTGAATATTGTTTTTAGTTATGAAAATTTGTTGATTGTTTTTTAAATATAAAAAAGGTTAATCTCATATTTAGTCCTTGTAGATACCTAATTTTGTCCGGACCCCTAAAATCAGGTACGTTTTCTTCCTAAATTGATATTTCAGAATGCTAAAAGGCTTTTCTCATCCTGTAGGTGGTACTCCAAGACTTAGTCTAAGAAAGCAGACAAAAAAGTCAAACCCAAAAAAGTCAACCCCAAAAAAGTCAACCCCGAAAAAGTCAACTACTAAAAAAGTCAACCCACCTTCAAAATCTAGATTTGACTTTCAATTGAAAAACGATGAAAGAATTTTGATAATCCGAGGTCTACATTGAAATATATGGAGGTCGGAAGTTGGGTTACGGAATCTCAGTAGAAAAGAAACCCTATTTCGGGAAATTTCCGAAATGGCTCATAAAAAAGAAAAGAGACATTTTCAACTCATCGATCTTCAAGAAATGACTCTTTATATGGAACGACTACATTGAAATGACAAATAGCCTTCTTTTTCATCCTTTCACAAATGCGAAAATCAATCAGTAGTTACCCCTTTTAGCCTAATAAAATTTTTCAAATGAACCCTAACCAAGGATCACCCTCCACACTGGGGGGCAAATGCAAGAAAAGACCTTCTCAGGGATCATTGATTCATGCTTTGAGAACAAATCAGAAGATCTTATGTCAAGGGCCAAATGCACAATAAATAATAATAAAAAATAAAAGAGTTTTGAAATTGCTACATCAAGAGTGGAATTGTACACAAAAAATAAATAAATAAATAAATAAATAAAAGAAAATAAAAGAGATGAAATGAAATGAAATGAAGTGGTTTCTCAAAAAGAGCCCTTCACAGGTTGCAAAGTGATCCTTGGTGTGATTACCCTTGAGCATGTATTTTGAGCCTGTTTATCCTTTTATTCTCAAACCCTTAACCTTGGCCTACGTTATGTACCTTGCAAATCCCATTTTGATCAAACATGGACATTGAATTGAAGAGCTTATTTCTTGAATGAGACTTTAGTCTCTCTTTTCTTTCTTAAAATATTCTGAGTCATTTGACACATTTTGAACAAGATTTTGAATTCTTAGATTCATGATGGAGCAATCAAAAAAAAAGGAAAAAGAAAAAGGTGAGGATATAAAGTAAAAGCTTAAAAGAAATGAGGCAGGTTAGGTCGGAACAAAAACTTTTGGAATCCACCTTTGATATTGCCAAAATCTGTGAAAAATAGATGTCATTTTGAAGAAACCAATGAGCATCGAAGACTTTTCCAAATTCTAGAATGACGGTCTGCTCAAAGATTGAGGTCTAGCTTTGATAACCATCTCTTCCAAAATGAGCACCCAATACCTTGAGCCTGTCACGGCTAGTTTTGATGCTCGTCCAAATTACCATTACATAGAGACTAAAAGATGTCAAATTTGCTGGCACTTCAAAAAATGAATCATTTGATAAAGTTAGAATCTCAAGGAATTCGTTGTTTAGAAAATTCATGTTTCATTGGTAAGCCTAAATGAATAGGGCATATTTCTTGTTGTAATGCTTTCTCAGATAAACCAAAACCTTGCGATCTTGAATCATTTGAAAAGACCATATTGACATTGTTCAAAGTTTTCTAATAGTGGTCATCAAGTTTCAAGAGCTTGAATGTCACGTCTTTTTTCTAAAAACGATTGTTTAAAAAAAAATAGATTGTTTGAAAATAACATGCTTGGATAATAGGAAACAATTTGTGTGGGGCAACATTTTGTTCAAAAATTTTTCTAGATAAAAGTTTTTGGAGAAAAACAACAAAAGAAGTGAATTGCAAAAAAGTGAAGAGACTTTTCAAGATTATCACGATTTTTTTTTTTTTGGCAAGAAGTTCTGATCAAAAGTAGGTTCTCTCTAAATATGTGTGGAATTTTTAGGAAAATACAATGTTTTGATAAAAAGCAAGAGTTCTCATGATCATGGGTCATAGAAGTGTTGGAATGAATCTTGTTTATATAGAGATGCCTTCGAATTTGGATGAGAAAAAGTTTTGGAAAAACAGAATACTGCAAGTGCAAGCTCAAGGAAAAATCTTGCACAGGTTAACAAGATAATGTGGGGATCAACAGAATGATGGCGGATTTAGAAACTATTAGGGCAAAATAGATGGCAAGAGATTTGACAGAAGATTTAAAAAAGTTATTTCCTTTTTATACAGCAAGAATGGTACTAATCAACCTATCCTCGGTAAGACTGAGGTGAAAGGAAGACGCTTTATTTTGGGTACAGGCTTTTTCAAAATTTTGTGATGTGAAATGGAAAGCAAAATAAGAAGGTCGAGACAAACTTGGAGAATTCCAATGTCAGATATTTGAGAGATACTTGCACCATTCAGCAAGAATAGGCATCATGGCATCGATCATAGCATTTAGTGAACACTTGCATTGTACTGCACCATGTAGTTAGAGTCTTCATCATTTGCATTAGTAAGGGGGCATGTGCATCACCAATAAGTTATTGCATTTATAAACATGGCATTCATTGCATGAGGGAAGACATGTTTAAAGAAAAGTGGATTATTTCAAAGGTAGGAAACTTCGAGTAAGAAAAATTCCCAAGTTTTGGAAAATATATGAAAAAGATTTTTTTGAATTGATAGATGTTTTTGTCAAAGTTGAAGAATATTTGGAAAGTTTTTAAATGAAGAATGTTTAAGATTTGGTAAAGTCTTCGGTGGCAATATCCGAAGCTTTCGGTGGTGATATTTAAAAAAATTTAGTTATGAAAAGTCCTCGGTGGCGATATCCGAAGCTTCTGGTGGTGATATCCAAAAATTCAGTTATGATAAGTCTTCGGTGGTGATATCCGAAGCTCTCAGTGGTGATATTCGAAATTCATTTTTGATAAGACTTCGGTGACGATATCCGAAGCTTCTGGTGGTGATATCCGAAAATCCTATTATAATAAGTTTTCGGTGGCGATATCCGAAGCTTTCGATGGTGATATCCAAAATTTAGTTATGATAAAGTCTTCGGTGGCAATATCCGAAGCTTTCAGTGGTGATATCCGAAATTCAGTTATGATAAGTCTTCGGTGGTGATATCTGAAGCTTCTGGTGGTGATATCTAAAAATCCTGTTATAATAAGTTTTCGGTGGTAATATCCGAAGCTTTCGGTGATGATATCCAAAACTTAGTTATGTTAAGTCTTCGGTGGCGATATCCGAAGCTTTTAGTGGTGATATCCGAAATTCAGTTATGATAAGTCTTTGGTGGCGATATCCGAAGCTTTCGGTGGTGATATTCGAAATTCAGTTAAGATACGTCTTCGGTGGCAATATCGAAGCTTCTAGTGGTGATATCCAAAAATTTGGCTATGATAAGTCTTCAGTGGCGATATCTGCAGCTTTCGATAGTGATATTCGGAAATTCAGTTAATAAGTCCTTGGTGGTGACATCCAAAGCATCCGGTGGTGATATCCAGGGATAAGTCATCACTTTCGTAAGACCAAAGGCAGAAAGTGAGATAATGATCTAAGTTGTGTTCAAACTCATTGTCAAAAATTCAAAGTTCATTTTTAAATTTTCAAATTTGTGGAGCCTCTGATTAGAGGAGCATCGTTTTAATTTTCAAAGTTGTGAAAATTTTCTTTTTCATATTTCAAAGTTGTAAAGCATAGACATAGTGGTCCTTTTTCAAATTTAAGCTAAAAAAAAAGGGGGGGAGAAATTTTGTGGAGATCAATGATACCGGACAATATTATTGCTTATGTCTTTACCCTATTACTGATTCTCAGCAATGTGCAAAGAGGGGCAGCTGTAGCAATCTAATTTTATCCTAGTAAATACCCAAATCAAATCCTGAATCAAATATCTGAATCGAATCTCAAGTAAAAAAAAAAATCAATTGATGTTTTAAATTGCCAATTTTTAACTTAATACTTTTGGTCCACTAATTCGATTTTTTTTTGTATTTAAGTTAAATTGAGATTTCAATCGAGCTTGATTCAGTTACATCAATCGGATTAATTTTGTTTTAATTAGGTTTACCGATCGTATATCCAATGGGCTTATTGTTATTGTTGGTTCTTAAGCCTTAGGCTAGTTTTAAGATTATTGGGCTTTGAGGACCAAGTAAGAGCCACCCATTTCAGGCCCATTCTGGGCTAGCCCAGGACTGCCTAGCAGGCCCAATACTTGTACACACCAACCCGAGCCTGGCCTAACCAGGCAGCAAGCCATCCCAAACTGGCCTGCGCAGCAGGCCACCTGGTGCCCCAACAAGGCCGATCTGTCCTGATAGCCCTGAGCAGCAGGTCACACGACCATGCTGCCACCGCCTTTGCACCGCCCCATAACCTACTTGCCCACTTGACTGACACCTACACTGCCACTACCCACCTAGCCCTTGGAAGCCGCCCTTAGCCATCGCCCCAAACAACCCCGAGAACCCCCTATAAAAACCCACAAACGAGGGAGAGTCCCTGGAACAAACTGAAGGAAAAACAGCAAAAAAATCACAATCAACAGCAACAAAAAAAAAAAAAAAAAAAAAGAGATCCACAAAAAAAAAAAATAGGTTGGGTCTCTGGTTCATTATATCCAAGAGGTTAGGGTTGTTTTTTTTTTGGAAATCGGTCGGTGATTAACAAGGAGAAGGGGTGAGGAGGCTCGAGTTGGAGTTTAAGACCGAACGGACGGCCAAAAACGAAGATCGAAAGGTGAGAAGTCTCGAATTTTGATCCTAGATCTACAAGAATTGGGAGTGATTCGATCAAAACTAGTAGGATATCTGGAAAGAGGAAAAAGAGATGAAGGTTTTTGGTTTAATTTTGGTAGGAAAAGTGATCGGAGCACGGCGGCTCGCGACGGCTCACGGCGACGACACCGCCAGTTTCTTGAAAGTTTGAGTTTTTCGGTGGCTATTTGAAGAACAATGGAGAAAGGATATGAGGAGAAAGAAAATAAGGTTTAGAGAAGAGAGAAAGGGGTCTAAAATTGAGGGGGGAAAAAAAGAAAATTGGGTTTTATATAAGGTGCAAAACGCATCGTTTTGATTAAAGAGGGGGATCCGCGCGCCAGCCCGCCAGGCGACCCTACCCATTTGCAGTCCGACCTGGTCAAGAAAGAAAGAAAAAGAAAAAAAAAGAAAAAAGAAAAAGGAAAAAGAAAAGAGAAAAAAGAAAAGAGAAAAGAGAAAAAGAGAAAAAGAGAAAAAGAAAAGAGAAAAAGAAAAAAAGAAAAAAAGGAAAAAATAAATAAAAATAAAAATAAAAGGAAAAGGAAAAAAAAGGAAAAGAAAAAATAAAAAAATAAAAAAATAAAAAAAAAAGCAATTTTTTTTCTTCAAGAATTAATCCGAGCATCCGAACTTCGAATATTCGCAATTTTTCGAGGTAATTTTTTTTTTCGTTATGTTCATTTTTTATCCATTTCTTATTTTACTTTATTTTTATTTTATTTATTTATTTTACAATACTTTTGATAATTTTATTTCTTATTTCATATATGTATATATATTTTTACTTTTATTATTGTAATTATTATTATTATTGCATATGATTACTTTTAGCTCTCTATTTTATTTTTATTTTTAAATCATTATCCTTTGTATATATATATATATTTATTTATTTTATTTATTATTATTATTTTTTAGAATGTGTTGTTACTTTTCAAAAAAACAAAAAGTAAAAAATCAAAGATGACATTTCAATGTACACGAATAAAAAATGTCTTTTAGATTATTTTCGGTAAAGGAAATTCTCTAAAAATGGATTCTTTCATGGGATGGTTGGAATATCAATCGGTCCTCGATTAAGATTAGTTACCGAAACAAAATCGAAAATATCGGAGTGGTTCGGGAATTACTTTTACATAGATAATTTCTTTTATTTTAAAATTAATTACAAAAGGATATTTTTATAGATTTTCATTTTTTAATTCCTCCATCAATAAAATATATCTTTTAAAATTATCTTCGGTAAATGAAATCTTCTAAAACAGATTGTTTCTCGAACGGTCGGAGTATCAATCGTTCCATGAAACAGTTCTAGTAAAATTAGTTACCGAAACATTATCAAAACTATCGGAGTGATTAGGGAATTATTTTTATATAGATGATTTTTGTTATCTCGAAACTAATTATGAAAAAGACGTTATATTTTTGTTATTGTTGGAAATTCTCTAAAAACGAATCCGTTCTCAGGAAGGTCGGAATATCTATCGCTTCTCAAAACTATTCGTGTAAAAATAGTTATCGAAACATTATCGAAAATATCGGAGTGATTCGGGAATTATTTTTACATGAGTAATTTCTTTTACTTCAAAAATGATTATAAAAAAAAACATTGTCTCTCATTCGTTTTAAAATATTCTTTTGAATAAAGTGTACTAAGGGAATTATTATTAAATACTAAAATTAAAATCACTTTTTCAAGATTTAAGATAACACGTGATTAATTGGTACTGTTTTTAAAACGGGAGCCGTGGGGGTGCTAATCCTTCCCCACGCGAAACCGTACTCCCGAACCTAATTTTTATTTCGCAGAGCAAAAATTATCTTTTTAATATATCTTAATTAATTTTAGGATATTATTAAAAGGATAAGTTTTCATAGGTGACCAATCGCACCTAACCAAAAAGATTGGTGGCGAGTCCCTGTATTTATTTTGAAAAAACATCGAGCGGCCAAAAAAAAATGTTATTACAATAATTAATGTAAATGCATCTATTTAATTGATTTAAAAGATAAATAGAAAGAATTAAACTAATAATAATGAACGAGATTTAAACTAAAAGTATTATCAAATTCAACATATCAAACTAAAAATTCTACAAATGGGGATCAAATTGAAAATATATGGAGGGGTCAAACATAATTTTACCTTATTTTTAAGTGATGCTGCAAAAGCATTCCAAAAATCTTAAAAAATTTAAGGGCTGTTAAATTCACCCCTACATTTTTTGGATTTTAATTGATGGGAAGCAGGTTCTCACATTCCTAAGAATGTATCTTTTCTTTGAGAATCATATTCTCACAATCATTGGTAATGTGATTTCCATGAGGAAATGTGATAAAGTTACTTTTTTATATTATGAAAAAGTTAAAATAAAATTTTAAGACAAAATTACTCATTCTAACAATATGAATTCTTCTTCCTATTTGGTTTTCACGTTTCTTTCACTTTATTATAATATTTGAATATTGTTTTTAGTTATGAAAATTTGTTGATTGTTTTTTAAATATAAAAAAGGTTAATCTCATATTTAGTCCTTGTAGACACCTAATTTTGTCCGGACCCCTAAAATCAGGTACGTTTTCTTCCTAAATTGATATTTCATAATGCAAAAAGGATTTTCTCATCCTACGGCTGGTACTCCGAGACTTAGTCTAAGAAAGCAGACAAAAAAGTCAAAGTCAAAAAAGTCAACCTCGAAAAAGTCAACCCAAAAAGTCAACTACTAAAAAAGTCAACCCACTTTCAAAATCAAGATTTGACTTTCAATTGAAAAACGATGAAAGAATTTTGATAATCTGGGGTCTATATTGAAAGATATGGAGGTCGAAAGTTGGGTTACGGAATCTTAGTAGAAAAGAAACCCTAGTTTAGAAAATTTTGGAAGAAATTCTTGAATGATCAAATTGGTCGAAATTGAAGGTCTCAAATGAAAGATAAACACTGACTATGGATAATGGAGAAGCTACTTGGAAGAAAATTTGATAAAAATGTCAATTCGGAAGAAAATCGAGAATTAGGATTTTTGGTGGATTTTGGTAAAATTTGGAAAAATTACAAAAATGGCCCGATTCGGTAGGACTAAAGCCCCTAATTGATGAGGAATGATTAAAAAAGGATAACCCAAGGCTCAATTTGAAAAAATCTAAAAATCGGACTTGTTTTGAGCAAAACCGGGTTTCGGAGGCAAAAGGGCAAAATTGAAAAATTTGGGAAAAATAGCAAATGAACTCCAAAAATACTAAAAATTTGCAAATCTCATTCTTAAATCATTTCAAAGAGATTGGAAAAAGAAAATCTTGATTCGGAGTTTGTTTGCAAAATGGCCAAATCCTGAGCCCACTATGCAAAAATTCAATAGGATAAATTCCGAAAAAATAGAAATGAACTCCAAAAATTTTGAAAATTTGAAAATCTCATTTTTTAAATTATTTGGAAGAGATTGGCAAAAGAAAATATTGATTCAGAGTTCGTTTGCAAAATGGTCAAATCTCGGGTCCCCTATGTAGTAATTCAAGAAGATAAATCCCGAAAAAATAGCAAATGAGCTCCAAAAATTATGAAAACTTTCAGATCACATTTTTAAATTATTTGGAAGAGATTGGTGAAGAAAAATCTGGATTCGTAGCTCGTTTAAGAAATGGTAAAGTTTGGAGGCAAAAGGGCAATTTTGGAAATAAATCCAAAATAAATAGCAAATGAACTCAGAAGATTTTGAAAACTTTCAGAGTTTAATTTTTTATTATTTCAGAAGTATTGAAAAAAGAAAATTTGAATTTGGAGTCCGTTTGCTATTTATTTAGGTTCGAGGGGCAAAAAGGTTATTTCACCGAAAAAATCAAAAAGGGCAAATTTGTAATTGAGGAAAATATGAAAGAAGAAGGAATTGATGGGATTTTTCTTCTCTTGGTCAGCCAGCATAGAGGAGAAGAAGGAAGCTTGAACAATTTAATTCCTTAGTCACTATCAAGCCATATGCTACCACTAACACCTTGTAAATGGTCCCCCCTTTCATCCAATGGCTTAGGTGGTTTGTAGGAAAGTTGAATGCACCATCCAATGGCCAAGTTTAAATGCCAAGATGACATTTTTATTTGTCATGAAAGAACGCTCATCTAATGGCCAAGAATGGAAGAAAAAAGATGAGCACAATTCATCGAAAGGTGAGCATTCATTCGGCCAAGCAAGGGAGTGCATGGGATTGTCTCTTTTCATCCAATGGCTTAGGCCATCTACAAGGGCTGAGTACACATGTTGAGGGCTGGATTTAATCTACAAGATGTCATTTTTCTGTTATCCTCATCCAATGACCAAGAATGGAAGAGCACAACTCATCCAAGGGTAGGCACTCAAAGGGGCAAGCAAGGGAGTGCATGGGATTGGTCCTCTTTTGCATCTAAGGGCTGAGGTTATTAAAAGGGCTGAGTACACATCTTAAGGGCTGTTATCAATTGGCAGGATGACATTTTTAGGTTGTCATGAAAATATCTTAATCTAAGGGCCAAGATTGGAGGAGAAAAAGTACAAATTCCTTCCAATAGTGGAGAGGCCATTCGGCCAAGGCTAAGGGAGGGGAGTTGATTTCATTTTTTCATAAGTTTTTGGCTGAATTCAGTATCTAATTTAGCAAAAAAAAAAAAGGTTTTGAAAGAAAGAAAGAAAAAAAGGTTTTCAATAGAGAGCTTGAAGGTAGTCATCTCTACCAAGCTCTAGCATAGCTTTCTTCTTGTTTTCCATGGTGTTTTCTTGATTTTATATCTTGTTTTCCTACTACATTTTTCATAGAAATAAAGTTTTTTAAATGTTTACTTAAGTTTTCATCTCTTCTTCTTCATCAAAATGGTGGAAAACAGTTTTTATTTTACATGGTTTTATGCTTGGTCGAATGTGGTTGTTTGTTTACCTTGGTCTTTTCTTTTTTTCTTCCTTGCATGTTGTTGTGGAAAAATGATTTTTAGAAGGTTTGTTTAAGTATTTTATATTCTGATTTTTTACAAAAAGATGAAGCAAAAAAGGTTGAAATGGCTACATGATCTTGGCAAGACCAAGTGACCATGGTTAGGGGAGAGGCTATGCCCATTTTTACCTTCCATGAAGCTCACCTTAATTTTGCTGTTTAGCATGGTTTATTTTCTGATTTTTGAAAGGGAAAGACTTCATAATCTTGGCAAGACCAAGTGATTATGGTTAGGTGAGAGGCTATGCCCATTTTATACCAACCATGGAGCTTAACTTTCCTTGTTTTATTTACTAGTTTTGCTTGTTATTTGCTTTGCATGTCTATGTTTAATTTTATATATGTTCTTTACATTATTTTCTATGCTATATTTGTTTCTATATTTCATTTCCATGCTTGATATTGTTTCCTTGAAAAGATTCGGCCATTGTGTCATATGCTCATATTGTGCATTTTTTTTCATGTATCATGTCTTATATTATAAATATGTTTGCATTTTTCATATTTTCTCATATGGTCATTCGGCTACTCCATGTTGCTATGCCTCACATGTGCATTTTCATCTTGCTTCTTGGCTTGTTTGCATCTCCATGCCATGAGTTAGCATATCTTGATATTTAGTAGGCCTCACATGTGCATTTTCATCTTGCTTCTTGGCTTGTTTGCATCTCCATGCCATGAGTTAGCATATCTTGATATTTAGTATGCCTTACATGTGCATTTTCATCTTGCTTCTTGACTTGTTTGCATCTTCATGCCATGAGCTTGTGCATTTTGATTTTAGTATGTCATATGCTTGTGAAAATGTCATGACATTATGCATCTTGATATGATTTATCATATATTTGTGTCATTTACTAGATAGGAGTGCATTAGAGTATCATGTGACCATTCGGCATCTTCATGCATTCCTTGCCTTGTCATGCATTTGCATTTTGTTTAGGTAACATTCTTTGCATTATCATATCTTGAAATTGTGTATTAGTTGTTGTTTGTTCCAGCATTAGCATTAGTTTCATTAGTCATTGTATGTTCATAGTATTGCTATGCATTTTCATTACATTTTAGGTCTAGGCCATATTGGTATTGCCATGCATTGCTATGCTACTTAGGTCTTAGGTTACATTAGCATTTTCATGCATATTCATAACATATTAGGTCCAAGTCATATTTGCATTATCAAGCATTGCATGCATATTAAGTTAGGATAGCATTTATTGCCATGCAAACTCATGCTAGGCATTTAGGTTATCTTGAATTGTCATGCATTTCCTTTACCATTTAGGCTTTAGACCATGCATTTCATACATTTAATTTGCTGTATGTTCATGCATTCCATGCCATTGCCACATGATTTATGACTTAGGTCAATCAATGGCTTAAAGTCATGCTCTCTTGAGCATACTTGTGGAAAATTAAAGAGTTGTCAAATTGATTATTCTATCTTTGTGATTTTTTTTACTTAGCCAATTTTTTTCCAAGGTTTTTAAATGTTTTAGCTACTGTCCTTAGGTTTTTAGGATGACCTCCAACAATTTTTACTTTGATTTTTAAATGACTTTATCAAAGGTAAAAACTGTGTTTTGACAAAACAGTTTTTTTTTTTCACCAGTACCCGAACTTCTCCGATTTTTTTGGGCAGTCATCTTTAATCAAAAAATTAAGCCAATTTTTTCTCGTGTAGTTTTACATGTTCTGAGTCTCCAGTATTTTTTTTTAGAGTTTTTTGAATTTTTAGAAATAGGCTAAAAAATCGTGTGTCAAAACCGGACAGTAGAGGCAGATTTGAAATCAAAAGAGAAATAATGGTTGAATTTGGCTAAGGCATTTAGAGAAGGTTGGTTAGAAGCTTTAGCTACTGTCTTAGGGTAGTTTCTAAGCCTTTTAAACTTTAAAAATGATTTTATAAATCTCGGGTTAAGGGTGGTCAAGTCCGGGATTTTAAACTTAGGAAATTAGAGCCATTTTAAAAGGGTTTGGTAGGGGTTTTAATCTTTATTCAATTTTTTCCTCAAAATTGTTTTCAAACAATCACAAATTTTTGTTTTTTTTTTTAGAAAATCTAATTTGACATATTTTTCTAAGGTAGCCGGATATCTCTTTAGATATACAGATTTCTTTATTTAGAGGAAAAAATACATTTTCATGCATTGCATTTTTCATGTCCATGCATTTTATTTAAATATGTGATTTTTGCTATGATATTTTCCATGGTATTATTATTATTTTGATTTACATTTTATGATGTTATATTGTTTGCCATATGATTTTGAATATTTCATGATATCCCATTTTTTTTTATTTAGTCATTTATTTTTGTCACATTATTTAGCATATACTATGTTCATGCATTTTTATTTTATTTTCATGCATATTTTATGATAGCATTATTTTATGTTTCATGTCATTTCATCATCTTCCATGTCATTTAAATTATATTATTTAGAACATGCCATGTCATTTAAAATATGTCATATCATTTAAAATTGTCATGTCATTTAAATCATTTTATCTCATTTAGAATATACCATGATACTTAGGATTTTTTATTTCACCTAGAATATACTATGTCATTTAAATTATGTCATATCATTTAGTTTGCATTATATTATCTAGACTTTGCCATGTCATTTTATTTATGTCATATATGTTCATGTTCATATTTTTAAATGTTTTGAAAAAGATAATGATTTTCAATAAAAATAAAGATATTCCCGAGTTAAAATAGTTCATGAGTTCTCTACCGGGTTTGCTGGAGGAAATATCATCTATTATCATTAATAAAGGAATATTTTTCTTTCAAAAAACGAGAATGATTCGGAAAGTTTTCCAAATAAATAAAATTTTCTATATTTTGCCGATTTTGTCGGGGAATATAGGAAAATTTTGAATTAATAAATTTTGGATTATTTTCAATTAAAAATGAAATTATTTTTCTTAAAATTGAGAATTAACTTGAAATACTAAATTAAAAACCAACTTCTTACCGAGACTTGAGATAACACATGATTAATAAGGTACCGTTTTATACAGGCGTTGTGGGAGTACTAATCCTTCCCCGCACGGAACCGAGTCCTGAACCCGATTCTTCGATTTTCTCTGGTTTATAATGCAGACTTAAAATTGTTTTAATTAATTTTAAAATGCTTTATAAAACCGGTTTTAATAGGTGGCTGATCACACCTAGCTAAAAAAGATTGGTGGCGACTCCATGTCTTTTTACGAGGCCGTTTTCATACCCTTCGTTTTTCTAGAGGAATTAAGTCGATTTTTCCTCGGTGTTTTTTAATGTCACACTTAACGAATGATAAAGTCTCGCGATGAGATTTGTTATTTTTCAGGTTGCGGCGGTCCTTAAATTATAATAAATGTGCAATGAGGTATCTGTATTTTAAAAATATGCAATGTGGTACCTATAGTATCATTCCGTCTACCAATGTAGTAGACCAATCCCTTAACACCGTTAACTCTCAACAATGACATGGACAATTTGCTTATGTGGCATTGCCACGTGTCATATTTTTAAATAAAAATAAACCTTTTTTTTCTCTCCCCTCCCCCTCGATCTCCTCGATTTTCCAGTGTTTCAGGCTGAATCCGGCCAATCACTGACCGAAAATGGCCTGAAACTTTAGGAAATCAAGGAGATGAGAGAAAGGAAGAAAGAAAAAAAAAATTAAACCTTAAAAAAATATAAATGCCATGTAGGTAAATTTGATGATTTAGTAAATGATGTGACTTTTTTTGTTTACGTGTCATACTAGGATTAGTCAAACTGTCACCTCAGCATACATATTTAAAGGTATTAGGAAGTTGGTGTGCATTGATAGCCGGACTAAAACTTCAGGTACTACATTGCATATTTTTAAACTACAGGTATCACATTGCATAATTTACTATAGTTTAGAGGCTAAATATGACATTAACCCAATATAGAAAATACTTAGATATGAAAAATATTGTTTGTTTCTTAAAATTATAGTATATTCAAGGTTAAAAAATCAGACCAAATGTCGAATCGGTTAGACTTTCGATTTTTTATTCAACCGGTTCAACTGGCCGATTTGATCAAAATGCTTTTAAATTTATAAAAATAATAATTTTAAGTAATAAATATAGTAAATAATTAATAAGAATATGTATTTAGCTTAGTGCTACGATATTTAATATAAAACCAAGAGGTTAAAGATTCAAATCTCATCACTTATAAAAAAAAAATTGAAAAAAAAAATTAAAAAAAGGTTTTTACCGATTTTTACCAGATAAACTGGTTTTTCAACGGTTCAAAAAAGCTCGATTAATATAGTACCGGACCGAACATGCCAACGATTTTCGGTTCAAGTGGTTCGACCGACCGGTCCGGTTCGATTTTTTATTCACTGAGTATATTTTATTTTCATTTTAATTGATAAATATAATTTTAGAAAGTACCAATAATGTTTATGGAAATATTACTTTTAAATATTTAGTACAAATGTTTATTAATAATAAATATTATTTGAAAAATGTTAAAATTAATAAAATTTGCATTTTCTTGATAAGGGTAATTGTGAAAATTACCATCATATTCTTAGTAAAGTGTTTAGTGAACCAAACGTGTCAATGTAACTTTTTTAAAATTTTGATCAACACTTTTTTATATATACTAAATACTGTAATGTTATTTTCTCAGCAATTTAATTTCCAATAAACATATTTTCATCAATCATATTTCATTAAAATAATGAGATGAGATGGCACTAAACACCCCTAAAAATAAAGTTTGACATGTTCATGGGCGGTCACGACTCGAATTTTATTTTATTTTCCTTATCCAAGCCTTAGTCGGGTCCGAAACTCATATCACTGTTCAAAATAATATTAAAATATTTTAAAATTATTTTTATATTAATATTTATAATTAAATTTAATTAAAAATATTTTTTTATTGATGAACAATAATTCAAACCAGATTGGCCCAAATTAAAAAAAAAATTATTATCTAGACTCGGCCTAATACGGGCAGGCTAACAAGTATGTTGTAAAGTGGATCCTTCCATAATTTTTTTTATAAATTATAGTAAAACTTTTATTTCTTTGAAATTTTTTTGCAAGTAGACTGAATAGGCTTGGGCTTCAAAGTAACTCACAATAGCTTAAAAATGTACTAAACCCAGCCCAAGCCCAAGTAATTTTAATTTTTGTGCCCTTCTTTTTCTTTGCAATTCCATTACCGAACTGAAAAATGAAAACCTGTTATATTAGATTTTACCCTGGGTTTCGCTCCTCTTTAAACTTTCAAATCAACTCCATCCGCATCCGCATCCTTGCCTCTCTGCTTCTCTAATTTGAAGCTTTGGAAGACCACGCTTGTTTGAAGTTACCCAGGTCAGCTCCTACGTCTCCCCCTCCCCTTTTCTTCGTTAACTGCTTACACCTATATATATATATATATACGGCCAACGTCGGCGGCGATGTTATGCTTTCCCTTTGCTTCTTTCTTTTATTATGTTATCTGCTTCTATTGCCTTTATGTTTCTTGTAAATTGATTTCTGTTTCAAGTTTGGGTCAGCGCTTTCATCCTTCTAAAATTTATTATAGTTTTTGGGTTGTTCCATCAAAATCATGCCTTTTTCTTAAAAATAAAAAATTAAACAATGTGGGAAGCTCTGTTGCAGTTTAAGTATTTGAGAAGCTTTTGTTGTTTCATAAATTTGGTCCTGTGGTTAGTGTGGAGCTTTAATTGGGATGAAAAAACTCTCAATCTTGAGAGAGGGAGAAAAAACCCCGCATGCTAGTCTGGGGCTGTCAACAGTAATAGAGGTTTCTGCTTGAATTTGATGGTTGCTTACTTGCTTTACTATAAACTTGATTTAGATGATTTAGATGTGATACGGTAGGGTTTAGAGGCTTCACTTCCAAGTTCCAAGGTCCTGAAGGATTCGCATTAAACTTGTATGATTCATTCTACAACTTCAAAGAAAGTATAATTGCCACAGAAATTCTCATTAACTTTTTTAATAGGTTAGGCGCATACGATCTTGTACCAGGATTTAGACTAAAATGAAAACTAAAGGATTAAGTGCAATCGTTAGGCTTTCTATAGTTGTTTTTCAGTACAGTCCATTCTGGAAAAGCTTAAAAAAAATTTCTTAAATACACTGACTTGTAATCTGAATAAAATAAAATAAATCTTTTGTTTCTATAAGATTTCGCTTTCAAGATCATGCTCTTATTTTGAGAGTTAGTTTTACTATTAATTCATATACTTTAAAGGGCAAGTAATGAGCCCTGTGTTGACATCTGTCAAAACATCTGTCCGTGCACTGTTCATTGTCTCTCCCCTTTTAGCATATTCGGTTTTGCAAAACGACGTCGTCTTTTTCGCTTTCATATTTTTTTACTGCATTTATTATTCAGGCGTTTGTTTTGGCTATGCGTTTTGCCTTCAAGAACTTTCTCTTATACACCGGATATTATAATGAGTTTGTTGTTTTTTTTGGGTTCACGCGTTAACAACTTTTAAAACGCATTTGTCAACCCGTTATTGGTTAGCTCTTCCCCTTTGGCACACTTGATCCTGCGAAGCAACATCGTTTCGTGTTCTCTTTCATGATTTTTGTTTTGTATTGTTATGTTTCTTAACTTGATCTTTTAATACATTAATATTCGCGCGTAAGCCATTAATTTTTTTACACGTTAATCAAGTTCTTTTCTGACATTGATCTTTTAATGCATTAAATTTTAGCTTGTCAGCTATTAAATTTTTTACGCGTTAATCAAGTTCTGGCAATTAACTCGCTGGCATGAAGTTAACTCCGCCAGCATTAAGTTCTTAACGCGTTAATTTTAAGGTGCATATCTTTTAATTAGTCGTTACCAACTGTAAAAACACGTAAATAAAAAAAAAAACGCGTATGTAGAGAGAATAGAGAAGGTGAAATCAGATCGAGAATTTTGTGTAGATTAAACCATTTCTCTAGGGTTTCAAAGCTGTTTCTTCTCTGCTCTTTGCTGCTCCTGCAAGAAAAACCGCAAAAGGACTCGCCTTGCTTTTGCTCTTCACGTCGCAGCCATGGAACTTATTTGTCTATCTCTCTTTCCCTTTTTTTATACGCATACGTACATACGCGACTGAATTTGTTCTTTGTTTCTATGTTCATATTATTCCAGAGAAGAACCATAGAGAAATCTGCAAATACCTCTTTCAAGGTGCATATCTTTTTTAAATTTTTCTTGTAATTTATTCACTCTCATTCATTTCTCGTTTCTTATTCGCTTGATTGGTTAGAAAATTGAGCTTAATTTTGATTCATCTTATTTGTTTTTATCATGTGATGAGTCCTATGTCCATTCTTGTTGATGAGAAAATGAAGTGAGCTTTTCATTTATTCTGTTAAGAAGCATTTAAAAAAGCTGGGATTTTTAGTTTTGGTTATCTCCATGTTTCTTTTGAGACCTTAACAGCCAAAGCAGATCTTAGCAGATGACTGTTTTGTGTTTCTCGTTGAAAATTGCTTGTGATTTTGTAGAGGGAGTTTGCTATGCAAAGAAGGATTACAATCTTGCAAAGCACCCCGAGATCGATTTGCCCAATTTGCAGGTCATTAGGCTGATGCAGAGCTTCAAGTCCAAGGAATATGTCCACGAGACATTTGCTCGGATGCACTACTACTGGTACCTTATTAATGATGGGATTGAGTTACTCAGAATCCCTCCTCTTCTTAAATTAGTAAGATATTATTTATAATTGAATCCGGTTAATCGATACGTATAAACACTGATTAAGAATTATTAAATACTATTTAAAAAAAATACATTTAATGCAATACTTTTACTATATACATTTATAATTGAATCAGGCAAAATCTTCCCATTGCCTTTTACATCTTTTTTCATTCTTTGCCTTTCGA
This sequence comes from Fremontodendron californicum, assembly GCA_030761205.1. Lineage (NCBI taxonomy): Eukaryota > Viridiplantae > Streptophyta > Magnoliopsida > Malvales > Malvaceae > Fremontodendron > Fremontodendron californicum. The sequence goes on along the minus strand of JAULJL010000004.1, from coordinate 26,050,717 downwards.
CCTTCTTTATATACGATGTTTTGTTTTCGTAAAAAATTGTTCCTTTTATTTATTTGGATGCTAAGAAGAGATCATTCAAGAAGTTTAGCTTCAAAGTCGTGATTTTGGAAAAAAAAAAATTGAAGACCTTTTGAGTCATGGCGTTGCAAGAATACCTGGACAAGATGCAGCTTCGCTAGAACTATCGAAATCTCTGGCACACCGATCTCATGATGAGCACTATTTAACGTGACCCTACTTGTATTCTTCTCTTCCCCTGCTTTCATTTTTTCTGGGTTTTTATTTTTTATTTTTAATTTTTAGTTTGATTGATCATTTCTTTTCTTTCCTTTATGGGTTTTTCTTTTTCAGATTGCTGCTTTGCTTTTTTATGGTAAGTAATCTGAATCTGTTTTTTTTTTTTAAATTAAAATTTTTTCGGTGGTAGTCCGGGGCTTTTAGCCTTGTAGGAGCCTATGGAGAAGACACTAAGAAGTTCTTGAACTGGCTCTTTGGTTATAATTTTAAAACCATGTAATGCCTGAACATGCAAATAAAACTAATAACAGTTCCATTTCAAAATATTTACTGTTTTAACATTTGATGTTACAATCATAAGAATGCAACTATTTTGGCTCCTCGAGAAGGAAGCTCAAATAATACCGGATTCAAAGCCTCTCCTACTAAAATGCAGTTGAAGAGTGCCTTACATATCTTGGTAGGAAAAATTCATGGAAAGTAATAGAATGATATTTATGGATTTTGGTAATGCAATTCTTTGATGCATCTTCCATGCTTATTTCTTTGATTTCTATATTCTTTTATGTAATCTCTGCCTTGCCTTTGATATCCACTACAGAGTCACCTTGTGCTTGAGAACTTTGATCCCCTTCAACTGAATCATCGTTTGATGGAGGTTGGTTATGTTGATTATCAAAATGCAATTTGTACTTCAGGGCTGGATGATCAGAGCCAAACCCTGTCTGTTTCAATGACAGCCACAATGGACACAATGGGTAATCTTATTCTAGGTAAAAAATTTCACTATTACTTGTGATTCTCAATGCTTAGCTTTTAAATATTCATATACACATGGTAAAATGATCATTTTGGTGTGAAAAATATAATATTGTTGCGTTTGTGTTGTTATTATTCCGCTCCTGTTTAGCACTCAAGGAAGCGTGAGAGTGCATGGAACTTCATAATGTTGTTTGTTTTCACTGCTCTTAACAAAGTCTTTAGATTCTAAAGTTTAGATCTTATTGTTTCATAATATAATAGATGAACTAGCATTTACTTTTATAGTATCTGTAGCCTTTGTTTCTGCAAAATATAATGCATAAATGGGCTTTATTATGTACGTCTTTCCTTCCAGTTGTTCTTTGTGTACATGTCCAGTGGATCATGTTAATTTGTTGGTGTACTTGCTTATTTTTTCTTAAGTTTAATCTGTCGTTTAGGAAGCAGCCGTCAGTTTGCTGGGTTCAGCACGGAGGTAGATGACTCTATCATTCTTCATATATGGAAACGGGCTGAAGAGTTCTTTCCCAAATTAAAAGAACTGCCCCCTACAGATTTCATCAAGAACAGAGAAGTGAGAGTAGGGCTACGCCCTTACAGTAAGTCCACATATATTTGGTCTTGTGGAATATTTTGTATCATTGGGATACAACTATTTGAAATTTATACATGCAGAATAGTTTGATCTACATAAAATTCCTGAAATGATGTCTTTACTTATATCAGTGCCTGATGGGAAGCCAGTCATAGGACATGTTCCTGGTTTGTCAAACTTGTTCCTTGCAACTGGGCATGAAGGAGGAGGGCTCTCTGTGGTAACTTCTGTCTTCTGTACTATATTCTGGAAACTTTATATTGTTCCATTATGGAATAAACACTGTGGGTTTTTCCTTGTTGTTGCATTCAAATCCATAAACGGGCGATCAGTTGATCACTGATCCTTTTGTACAAGGTTTTGTTCTAAGCTAGCTCCACATCTTGTATGTTCATGAAAAATTATTCATCACGTTTGTTTAATTTTCAGGCTTTAGGAACTGTTGATATGGTATTGGGCAATCCCATGTATGTTGATAATTCACCATTTGCTGCTCAAGGTCGATGTTAGTACAATGTCCCAATGAACAGTGAAGAAGAAACATCATGGAGCTATTTGTTAAGATTAAAAACTCGTTTTGTCAGCCAAAATTAATGCTCTGGAATCGCATTAAATAAAACATGAGAAAAATAAGCTCAGAAGTATATAAAAACATTCTTTGTTTTGACACACAAAAAAAAAAAATAGAATAGGTTTTTGATGGGCATGGAGGAAAGGATCCATCTCAATTTGTTTGTGATCATTTGCCCAGAGTTATTGTTGAGGATGCTGATTTTCGCTTAGAACTTGAGAAAGCGGTCCAGTTCATTCATGGAGACTGATGCTGCATTTGCAAAGTCATGCTCTCATCAGTCTGCCCTGGCTTTTGGCACTACTGCTCTCACTGCAATGATATTATTTTTTTAGATATATGGGGCACAGTTGATTGTAAACAGAAACTATTCTGTTATTGTACTATTTTTTAGATATATATTTATTGTACAGAATTGTCATCTGCTGATAGTGCTAACATGAACTTTTCACAGTTTAAGAACCATTTTTTTGGTTATCCTCTGACTCTCGGGTAGTTTCTTAACCATAGAAACTTCCTATAGGGATATTTGGGATGCAAGTGGATTGCACAGGATAGGACCAAGAAGTGGCCGGTGTAGTTTATGCTACTTAGGGCTAGTTTAGTATTGCTGTTGGAAAAAGCTTGAGTTGAAAAAAGCTTGAGTTGAAAAAAATGTGGTTATAAAGTGTTGTGAAAAAGTGTGATTTAAAAATTTTAAGTGTTTAGCATTACTGTGAAAAAGTGTTGTTGGAAATTGAAATGTCAAAAAAAGATATGTTTAAAATAATAAAAGTGTAGAGATGTGAGGATAATAAAGTCATTTTATCCAAAAGCCAGTTTTTAAAGCCCAAAAGCTATATTTTTTGGCTTTTTGGTTTGGCTTTTCAAACCATGGTTTCAACAGCAGAAGCTAATTTTTTTTATCTGTTTAGCATTGCATTTGCGGTGAAAAGCAGCTTTTAGCCTTAGAAAATTCAACTCAACACTACCATCATCGAAATGAAGAGTTCTATATACAATGCAGCCTAAGCTACTTGATGCATCCAACTCTAGCATTGAATACCAGCATGGAATTCCATGACAGGTTGTATGCACATGTTTCCATGAACACACATAGCAACATATCACAAGACTGTTAAACTGCAATAATAAATCCTTCCCAAGTTTCATGATCTTCAGACAGGTGGGATCAGTTTCTGATCTGGTTACATATCTAGGCAATCATCTCCTAGCAAACAGGCAAAAACACTAGCTTTCTTCAAAACAATCACTTTCACAGAATTTTTTTAGTACAATTTAAAGAGATGAATGTTTCCATTGTTAATCTTCTTTACCAAGGCTGAAGATGCCAAAAGCTCATTTGGCTTGGGAAACCAATTCACTTATTTATAAACAGAGAGCTAAGATTTAAGAACAAAGCTTTAAAGCTTTCTCACTTGTTTTTTATGTGTGAGTTTATTTTTTAATTACAATAATATGATAATAAAGAATAAAAGATTGCAAATAGAGATATAATTTGTAAATGAAATATGATAGCTTGGCATGGCCTGTTAATAAATTATTATACAATAAGAAAAAATGTTGAATAATCAAATTTTTAGAATAACATAACTAAGAATATATATATATATATATATATAAAAGTGGAGCACAGATATTGTTAAGGCATAAATTTGAAAGAAAAAAAAAAAAAAAAAAGATAACAACTCAGATTACATATGTCATCATAAAAAAAAAGTCAACTATTATAAGCATCAGGAATTATCACATGATATTTGTAATTTTGTCTAGATTCTTGTGTAAATTCTACTGTGTCAATTCTTGCATTTCTAATCTTGATTATAATATTCTTATTATTATTATTAATTAGTTTGTCGAATTTCCATGATGGTAGTGTTGAGTTGGATTTTGTCGGAAGAGAGGGAGGTTACCAAAGGCAATGGATGGAATGGAGGTTATGTGGAAGTTACACTCAAGCAATATTTCGGTAATAGGCAGTGAAGAAAGGTTACGTGACAGCACACTTAAGAACGCACTGTCTGTTCAGCGGGAAAGAGTTGTACTTGCGTTCCAGAGAAAGGTTAAGTAGCGGACTTCTTAACAGTCTCCATATCTCAACCTCCAAGCCATGCTCTACAGGACATCCCAAGAGTAGAACAAACCTAAGAATCCTGCTAACCTTTTAGGGTTAGCTCCACAGCGTTACACAAGCGACTAGAGATTGCTATAGAGTTGTTGCAGGGAGGACTACTGCTAGAAGTGTTGTTATTAGGAGCACTGTTGCCAAGCAATGATGTTCTAGGGAAAACTGCTACATGGAGCGCTGCTACCAATGAGCATTGTTGTCAGGGAGCACTGCTGTTAGGGAGCGCTATCGGCTACTAGAGAATGTTGCTATCAGGGAGCACTATTGCCATGTAGAACTGCTGCCAGAGAGCACTGTCAAGGAGAGTTGCTAACAAGGAGGCTGTTTCTCATGAAGAGACTGTTACTAAGGAGCGCTACTTATAAGAGTTGTGCCTGTATGACATGTTATTGATAAAAAAAACAAGTGTCTACATTTTGCCCCCTGCATGAGAATTTTTTAAAAAAGTTTTTCATGCACTGCGACAACATAAAAATAATATCGAGCATGCAAAATATAATTTGAAATTGGGTACATTTGTCTTTTTTTTGTTGTTGTGAAATTTGACAAACTAATTAATGATAATACAAAAAAATAATAATAATAAATATATATATTGTATATGCATATATTTTTTTTAGGTCTACAGGCTGCTTATGTAGGCAGCCATGCGATGCAGGTAGCCATGCGATGATGTAGGGAGACGGCGGAGAGGAAGATTGGAACAAACCCTAAAGAACAACTGCGGTGGTAGGTGGTGGTGATGAAGGCTGTAAGTGGCTGAGGATGGTGAAGGTTATGGTGGTTGTAGTAATTCAGAGAGAAAGTTGCATAGAATTTCTCAAGAGCCAAAAGTTTGTCAAACTGCCAAAAGATCACAAATAAAGCATTTGGACCTTTAATTATAACCTCCCCAAGGAAGTTACAAGGATGAGTTACGAAGAGAGTGGAAAGTTATTAGGAGATCACTCACGTGTAAGTAACACCAATCATGGGTAGTGGGAGAGAGAGAGAGGTTACCAAAGGTAGTGGATGTAATGGAGGTTATGTAGAAGTTACACTCGAGTATTGTTTTGGTAACAGACAGTTAAAAAAGGTTACGTGACAGCACACTTAAGAGCGCACTGTCTGTTCAGCGAGAAAGGGAAGGGAAGCACTTGTGTTCCAGGGAAAGGTTAAGAAGCGAACTTCTTAATAGTCTCCACATCTCAGCCTCCAAGCCATGCTCTCTGGGACATCCCAAGAGTGGAGCAAACCCAAGAATCCTGCCAACCTTTCAGGTTTAGCTCCACAGTGTTACACAAGCGACTAGAGACTATTGCAGAGCTTCTGCAGGGAAGACTGCTGCTAGGAGTGTTGTTGCCAAGCAGCGCTGCTGTAGGGCACGCTGCTACAAAGAGCACTGCTACTAAGGAGCACTGCTGCCAGAGAGCACTACTGTTAGGGAGCGCTTCCTGCTGGTGGAGAATGCTGCTATCAGGGAGCACTGTTGCCAGGTAGCACTGCTACCAGAGAGCATTGTCAGGGAGCGTTGCTAACAAAGAGGTTGTTGCTCACAAGGAGGCTGTTACTAAGGAGTGCTACTTATAAGAGTTGTGCCTGTATGACATGTTAAAAAACAAGTGTTTACATTTTGTCCCCTGCATGAGAATTTTTTTAAAAAAATTTCTTATGCATTACAACAACATAAAAATAATATCGAGCATGGAAAATATAATTTTGAAATTTGATGCAATTGTCTTATTTTTTTTTTTGTTGAAATTTGACAAACTAATTAATAATAATAAAAAGAATATCATAAAAATATATTTTATAAATACATATATTTTTTTTAGGCCTATAGACCGCTTGTGCGTGCCAGCCCGTATGCAGGCAACCATGCGATGATTTAGGGAGACGACGGAGAGGAAGATTGAAGCATACCCTGAAGAACAAGTGTGGTGGCAGGTGGTAGTGATGAAGGCTATAAGTGGCTGAAGATGGTAAAGGTTATGGTGGCTGTAGTAATTCAAAGAGAAAGTTGTAGAGAATTTCTCAAGAGCCAAAAGTTTGTCAAATTGCCAAAAGATCACAAATAAAGCATTTGGACCTTTAATTATAGCCTCCCTAAGGAAGTTACAAGTATGAGTTACGAAGTGAGTGAGAAGTTATTAGGAGACTACTCATGTGTAAATAACACCAATCATGGGTAGTGGGAGAGAGAGGGAGGTTATTAAAGGTAGTGGATGGAATGAAGGTTATGTGGAAGTTACACTCGAGTAATGTTTTAGTAACAGACAGTGAAGAAAGGTTACATGACAGCACACTTAAAAACGCACTATTTGTTTAGCAAGAAAGGGAAGCACTTGTGTTCCAAGGAAAGGTTAAGAAGCGAACTTCTTAACAGTCTCCATATCTTAACCTCAAGCCATGCTCTTCAGGACATCCCAAGAATTCTGCCAACCTTCCGAGGTTAGCTCTATAGTGTTACACAAGCGACTATAGATTGTTGTAGAGCTGCTGCAGGGAGGACTACTGGTAGGAGTGTTATTGTTAGGAGCATTGTTGCCAAGTAGCGCTGCTGTAGGGAACACTGCTACTGGGAGCACTGCTGCCAGGGAGCCCTGTTGCCAAGGAGCATTGTTGTCAGGGAGCATTGCTATTAGGGAGCGCTACTGTCAGGGAGCAATGTTGCCAAGTAGCATTGCTGCCAGGAGCGCCGCTACTAGAAGCATTGTCAGGGAGCGCTGCTGACAAGAAGGTTGTTGCTCACGAGGAGGCTGTTACTAAGGAGCGCTACTTATAAGAGTTGTGTCTGTATGACATGTTATTAATCAAAAACAAGTGTCTACACTAACTTAATGCAACATTTTTTTGCAATGCGATGTCTACCTCATCGTGGAACTAGGTGGACGCTTTCCTTACGTTGAGGCATGTGTTTTTTAAATACCAAACACAACAATATTACTATATATATCAATCGATGTCAGAGTTATTGACCTCCATCTAATTGTGCAAAATCTTTTCAAAAATTCAAAAATTTATCTATTAAGCATTTTTATATATTATGTAGGTATACATATACAAATATATATCTTAACATGTAATAATAAATAAATACAAAAAATCAAATTTAAAGGATTTATCACCCGCGGCGAAGCGCGAGCTTTCACTAGTTTTATGCAAAGGTAATGTCATTACCAATCTACTATTATGAAAATTGAGTCCTCAGGGGCACATAGGAAAATTTTGAATTTAATTAAAGGGTTTTATTGTCTTATTTTGTCATCTTGTATGGGTATTTTTGACTTTTTACAAAGAATCCTTAGGGACCTAAAGGGTATTTCTTCAAATGTTTCAAATTTATTTATCCTATTTTGTTTTTTATTTGGGGCAAAAATATTTTTTTGGCAAAAAATTAATAAATATATTATTATTAATGAATATATATTCTAGAAAAATCTTTTTTTCCTTAGGTCGATTTAGGATTTGTACCGATTTGCTCGGGTAAAAAATAAATTTTTTATTTTAATAATTATATTTATTTTAATTTTAAATAATGTATTTAAATGGGTTAGTTCGCACGTTTACTTGCAGGTCGATTTAAGATCTGTTATCGATCCGCTCGGGGAAAAAGTTTTTAAAAAAAAATTTACTAATCATTTTTATTTTTATTTTAAATGATGAATTTAAAGTGGTTGATCCGCACGTTGACTCGCAAGTCGATTTAGGATTCTTACCCACTCGCTCTGGAAAAAAGTTAAAAAAAAAAGAAAAAAGTAAACTTGCTGTTAACTTATGTGAGAAAATCGATCGTACGAGAAAATAAAATACAAATCATAATTTTATTTTCTTATTTTTTATATCTTATAATAACGTGTACAATAAGGTTTAAATATTTTTTCAAAAATATATATTAATAACATTTGCAAATGCATTTGTATTATGTAATTTATAAATAAATAATTATTATAAATTTAATTTTTATAATTAAAAAATATAATTATATTAATATTATTACAATTTAAAAGTAAAATATTTAAATAAATAATTATTATTTAATAAAATATAAACTAAAATTAAATTATTATTATTAATTAATTAAAAAAAATTAAAAGTACCTCGATAATGTGGGGTCTTTTCTCTAGTTATTACTTATAATAGGTGTATTTTCATTCTTCACTTTTTTTCCCTTAAATTCCTTTTTGTTATAATTTTACATGTGGATTTTGTTTATTTAGTTCCCTACTTTAAAATTCAATACTGGTATCTCTTGAAGTCTTAGTTCTCTATTAGCAACTTTACCTATTTTTTTTCTTGGCTCTAATCAATTTTTTGCTCTAAGATTATTGTTTGTCTTGGTTGTTTTAAGAGTGATGAATTTTGTGTAATTCGTATTTTTATTCTATATGTTGTCTGTTTGTCTCTTTCTTATCAAGGGAAAAAATGATTGAAATGTGTTATTGATTGTTTTTTCATTTTTATCATGACAAAAAAAGAAAGTATTTGATATTGTCTCACTTTATATTCAGAAAACGTACACTGATCTCTTTCAAATCTAACATTTCCCTTTTTTTTTTTTTAATACGTAATACCCAAGTCACTCTTATGATCTTTTCTTCTATTCTTTATTTAACAATATGTCTCTGTCATTATCAGTGGTAATGTTTTTTCTTTTTCTTTTTATTCTTGTTTTTGTTTTGAATTTTTTGTGTTGATCTCATCTCCAAGCAATGTCTAGTCAACTTTTATTTTCTGGTTAAAACTTGGTTAAATATGAAAAAAATTGTCCTCAATAAGTAAGTTATTGTTAAACGGTCTAATAAATAAAAGTTATTTAAAAAAGAAAAATGAATAATTAGAAATTATTATAAAGGATATTAAAGACAAAATTACCCTTAATGAAAAAATTTACTTTTCCTTTCTCTTTCATTAAGGAAATAGTATTTTTTTTTAAAATTTTAATTGAAAATAAATTTAAAAAATAAAATATTTAAATATATTTTTTAAAATTTTAAAAAAAAAATTTTAAAAATAAAGAAAAATTAATTTTAGGAATATTAATTTTATTCTTTTAAATTTTTTAATTAAAAAAAGTAAATAAATAATTTTAAAATTTATTTCTTAAAATTAAAAATTTTTTTATTTTCAGAATATTTATTTTTAATTAAAAAGTAAATTAAAAAATAAAAGAAAAAGAGAAGAGAATGTTTTTTTATCAAGGATAATTTTGTCTTTACAATATCTTTTATAACAATTTCTAATTATTCATTTCTCTTTTTCAAATAATTTTTATTCATTAAACCATTTAACAATAACTTACTTATGAGAGCATGTTTGATTATCAATAATTATAACTCAATGAAAAATCTCTAAACATCTCTATTTTTTTGAAGCAAGCTTTGAAAAAACCATCTTGAAATATGCAATAGCCAAGCTAGTCTATATTAACCTATATATATCCATTAAAAAAAATTCTTTATTGGGATTAATGCTTGACATGTGTTAAGCTTCCTTTACTTGACATGTTATATTAATTTATTTTTTAATTATTTTTATTTTATTTTTAAATAATATATTTAAAGAGATAGATTCGCACATTGATTCACGAATTAATTTAGGATTCGTACCCGACTCACTCGGATTTAAAAAAAAAATGAATTTGCAGCTAACCAATGTGAGAAAGCCGAAAAAATCCCTAATATTAACTTGGCAAGCTTTTTTTTTAATTATTTTTTTTAGTTTTAAGTTTTTTTTTTTTAGTTTTTTTTAGTTTATATTAATTTATTTTATTATTTATTTATTTTTAAATGATATATTTAAAGAGGTTGGTTCGAACGTTGACTCGTGCGTTGATTTAGGATCCATACCGGACCCGCTCATAAAAAAGTTTAAGAAAGAAAAAAAGCGAACTTACTACTAACTAGAGTGAGAAAATTAATCAATCGAGTTAAATATAAACAGTAATTTTATTTTTGTTATTTTTTATTTGAATAATTAAATATGCAAAATAAAATTTAAAAATGAGTTAGTAGTTCATTAATTTAAAAAAAAAGAACTTGATGCTAACTTATGTGAGAAAATCGATTCAACGAGAGAATAAAATACAAAATATAATTTTATTTTGTTATGTTTCATTTATTAGTTTTTACTTCCTAAAAAAATATATACTATACAATAAGATCTAAATATATTTAAAAATATATATAAATAACAATTAAAAATGCATTTATATTTCATAATTTATAAATAAACAATTATCATAAATTTAATTTTCATAATTAACAAAATATAATTATATTAATATTATTAAAATTTAAAAATAAAATAATTATTTAATAAAATTCAATTTAAAAATTATTTTTTTATTATTAATATTTTTCATTTATTATTTTTTTACCTTCTATATATAAAAATATACACTATACAATAATATTTAAATATATTTTAAAAAATACATATAAATAATAATTAAAAATACATTTATATTATGTAATTTATAGATAAATAATTATAATAATTTAATTTTTATAATTAAAAAATATAATTATATTAATATTTATTATTATTAAAATTTTAAAATAAAAAAATCATTATTTATTATTATTAATTAATGAAAAAAATTACAAAAATGAAAAACCTCGTGAAACGGGGCTTGATTCTAATAAATAAGTTAAAATAAAGTAAAGGGAAAATGTCTTAAATCTAATTGGGCCACGTGTTGGGTTACCTGGCAACCTAGAAATTGGGTTTAAGTTGAAGGGTTGAAGTCGAATTGGTATTACTATTAAACCGGTTTAGCTGCCGCTTTCTCTACAAGCTTCTTCTTCAGCTACATGCACAATTAGCAAAATTTTTGCATAATTTCAAAGCAAGGTTTTTCTTTAGGGGAGAAATTAGCTCAGAAAAACAAAGAGATAGCGCAGTCAAGCAAAGAGGCTCGCAAGAAATAGGCTGCGATATCCAAGCTTGTCTTTCCAAGAACAATTTCCTTCTTCAAAGGTAAGAAAGATGTTTTTTTTTTTTCTTCTTCTTTCTATCATGTGATTTTGCCAAGTAATTTAGAAAATTTGGTTAAATTGGGTATGATTGGGTTTGCACCATCACAATCTTTTCTAATTTAGAACTTGATTTGGGGAAATTGCAAAAAGAAAAAAAACCTTCCTCTGTCCAGCCGTGACTATGAGTTTCCGCCGTGTCCCCGTCGTATCCCCGCCGTGTCTGATTTATTTATTTATTTTTTATTTTTTTGACGTATCCGGACGTGTCCGATACGTATCCAGCCGTGTTGGACACGTATCGGACACCGGTACGCAAGGGCACACGGCCTGTCCGTGCTTCATAGCTGATAATCTAGAAATATAACTCAATGACAAATATCTTGACATCTCTGTTTATATGAATCAGGCTTTTAAAAGGCCATTCATGGATCTTCTCCAAACATATGCAGATAATAGTGATGGTGAAGACCAAAATCAGCAACCATCTACTTCATCTCCAGACTCTTCACCCCCACGACTCATCCCCTGCAAATCTGCTGCACCTAAGGTTGATGACACAATGCTGGCCCTAACTGCAGCCAAAGCACACCAAGCCCATTCAAAGCCCATTGATCCAACCCAGCATGTTGTTGCCTTCAACCCAACCTATGACCAACTCTGGGCTCCTATCTATGGCCCAGCTCATCCATATGCCAAGGATGGCATTGCTCAGGGCATGCGCAACCACAAGCTGGGATTTGTTGAGGACGCCTCCATTGGCTCCTTTGTTTTTGATGAGCAATACAACACCTTCCACAAATATGGTTATGCGGCCGACCCTTCAGGAAACAACTATATTGGTGATTTGGATGCTTTGCAGAAGAATGATGCCATTTCAGTCTATAACATCCCACAACATGAGCAAAAGAAGCGGAAAATTGAGAAAAAGAAGGAAATGGAGATGGAGGAGGATGAGGATGAGGTTGTGGGTGGTGAGAGTGAGGTTGATCCAACAGAGATTGATAATCCAGCTAGTGATGTGTGGTTGATGAAGAATAAAAAGAGTCCTTGGGCAGGTAAAAAAGAGGGGGTGCAAACAGAGTTGACAGAGGAGCAGAAGAAGTATGCAGAGGAGTATGCAAAGAAGAAAGAAGAGAAAGGCCATCCAGGTGAGAAAGGTGAGCACGTGGTGGATAAGACTACTTTTCATGGAAAAGAGGAGAGAGACTACCAAGGAAGGTCTTGGATTGCACCTCCTAAAGATGCAAAAGCAACAAATGATCATTGTTATATACCAAAGAGATTGGTACACACTTGGAGTGGGCACACAAAGGGTGTTTCAGCTATTCGGTTCTTCCCCAAGTATGGGCATTTGATTCTCTCTGCAGGGATGGATACTAAAGTGAAGATCTGGGATGTGTTTAATTCAGGCAAGTGTATGAGGACATACATGGGTCATTCAAAGGCAGTAAGAGATATTTCATTTTGTAATGATGGCACTAAATTTTTGACCGCTGGATATGACAAGAACATCAAGTATTGGGATACTGAAACTGGGCAGGTTATTTCAACTTTCTCAACCGGCAAGATTCCTTATGTAGTTAAACTTAACCCTGACGAAGATAAGCAGAATATTCTGTTAGCGGGTATGAGTGATAAGAAGATTGTGCAGTGGGATATTAATACTGGACAAATTACACAAGAGTATGATCAGCATTTAGGGGCAGTGAATACCATTACATTTGTCGATAACAATAGGAGATTCGTTACTTCAAGTGATGACAAGTCACTTCGAGTATGGGAATTTGGAATTCCTGTTGTTATAAAGTATATTAGTGAGCCTCACATGCACTCTATGCCATCTATTTCGCTTCACCCCAACACAAATTGGCTTGCAGCTCAAAGTTTGGATAATCAGATTCTTATTTACAGCACCAGGGAAAGATTTCAGCTTAACAAGAAAAAACGGTTTGCTGGGCACATTGTGGCTGGCTATGCTTGCCAAGTCAATTTTTCACCAGATGGACGGTTTGTTATGTCTGGAGATGGAGAGGGTAAGTGCTGGTTTTGGGACTGGAAGAGCTGCAAAGTATTTAGAACTCTCAAGTGCCATGAGGGAGTTTGCATTGGGTGTGAGTGGCATCCTTTGGAGCAAAGTAAAGTTGCAACTTGTGGCTGGGATGGCTTGATTAAGTACTGGTGAGGAACCTCTGATCTGATGATTGTTTTAGGTGGATAATTTTGTTGTTGCTTCAATTTTTTTTATATTTATATGTTGCTATTGCTTTTTTTTTTTTTTTTTTTTCTTTTGGTTGGAAGTAGGATCATTCATTAAACATCAGGAATTGGTTACAAAATTATGCTCTGCTGAAGAAACTCTTTAAGCTCATCAGGAGCATTACAAAGATCCCAATTCCCATCAAGATTAGTCGACACAGTCCATCTAGCAACATTATGAGCCACATAAGTCTTAGTCCTACTAATATATTTACATGATACATTCCTACAATATTGCATACAGCAAAGCAACTCCTCTTTGATAGGAAGAAGACACACTGGCCATCTTGCATCAGGTTTATAGTAGATAGCAATGAAGTTGAGTCTGTCATAATCAGTACTTTTGCTGGACTCACCAGCCTTGCTAATCTGTACCCTTCACTGAGACCAATAGCTTCCGCCAAAAGAGAATCGCTGCCATTATTTATACTAATTATACATTTACAAGCCTTTCCTTTATTGTCTAACAACACAGCAGCTCCTGCACATCTTTTTCTGCTACTTAAACAGCCCCATCAACCATTATCCACCAAGAAAATTCCTTAGCTCCTTGGGACAAGGGAGCTAAGGTCATCCCTTCCTGTTTTGCTATTGCTAATCCCATCACAAATGGTTATATAATAAGTCCATGTGATGAATATGTCAAAATGGTTAAAATTTTGGTTGATTGTAACCCGTCTCTCTCTACATTTACCTTCTTTTTTTTGAGCAAGAAGATACTTTCTTACTAAGGATCACTTGTTTAATACAAGCATTCCTAAAACCGTAACATGAATGTGACCTTAAAGTTTCTGCTGTAAATAAAAGACTAATCAAGCTTGTTCTTGTTCTGGTTCAAATCCCCAGTTGATGGGATTGTTGTGGAAATTAAAGCCATCATCAGTTCTATGATCTAGGTTCAAAAAATTACTACCTTGAAGATTATGGAGTATGGACATCTCTTTGTTTCTTTTTCCCCTTTGTTCTTTTTGTCAATAAGTTGTCCAAATATGAAAAGTGTGAACAGTAGTGTGCATCTAGTCTTTGTCTTTTTTACATATCTTTAGCTTTCTTTTAGGTTCTCGGCACCCTGTTCTCAAGTGACATATATATATATATATATATATATATATATACACACACACACACACTAATTTACAACTGTCACTTTTTTTCCATTACAGAAAGAATTGGAGCAATTAAATGGGTTGCAGAGATAGCTTGGCATGCTTATGTAATCAACTTCCTGGCTTAGCTCTTCTCTCTTGGCATGCTGTTTGTGTTTAATGAAGTTGTCATTTAACTCCACATATCTTCAATCCTATGATATTTATGTGTAATCTTGAATAGGTTAATACTGCTTTTCTACTGCTGTTCTCTGATATTAAGGATTTGATTAATTTCTTTACCAAGTTCTGAGTACCATTTGAATTTTTCTGAGTTTTATTTTGGTGCTTTAGGCAGGATTTTATTCTACGGATAAGTGTCTAACTATTCCTTTTCAAATAGGCTGGCCTACAATTGCTGCTATGGCATTTTTTTAGAATATATTTGGTTGTTTGCATGAGTTTAATGGTGCATCAATGCAATGCTCAGGAAAGTTTGCTGAGTCTGGTTTGTACACTGGAATTTGAAGAACAACAAATACCCTTTGTTTCTTGATAGTTAAGTAGGGGCAGGGGGTGGGGAAGAGTTTTGAAGGCAGGAATTTCATTTCAGAGGAGATGTGGATACCATTGAGGCAATTCCTCAGAAATGAAAGAAAGATGTCACTATAGCTAAGGCAATGCCTTAGCCACTTTGTTATTGCCAGACTTGAACAGATGCAAGCAGGAGAAGTGACTTGGAAAGGGGCTGGAATGTTATCCAATTCTTATTTGTTTGGATGGCTACCTTATGCTATGCCCATGGGAGCTGACTATGCCCATGGGAGCTGACTTGCAGTAAAACGAGTTTTTCAAAGTCTTTTATTAAACATCTCAAGAAGTTATAATTGTTCACATAGTTGTTAGATAGTTGCATTTAATTTTAACATTTTATTCTCTTTAGAAGTCAATAAATGCCCATAAGCTGTAGTCTAACTTCTGTTACTTGGTTTGCAGGGACTAATTTAGTTTTTCAGATATTAAAATGAGAAGACTGGAGGAGCCAAGTCATGAAGTTTAACTGCTGGACTACAAGAAGGACGGAGTTTGTTTGTGGAAAATTAAGTACTTACTAGCCAGCTTCCAAAAATACCATCACTATGCAACAATACTGCATTAAGTCCTAAAGCTTTCGCAAGTTATTGTGTTAGCTGTGGTGGAATTTGTACTTGTATTGCATACATTTCTTCTGGCCTTTCGTGGATTAGATAGATATGCTTTTGCTGGTCAAGCTTGTAGTAAGCCATCAGCAATTTCTTTTTATTCTCCCCATCCCTACTCCCTACTTTTGCTTGTAGAATATGGTAATAGCTTTTTAGTGTCATACCTCTTTTAACCGGTGTTAGAGCCAAACCATAGTGTATCTTTCCTTTATTCTTATTTTGCAATGAAGAGATAGAACGGTTAAATGAGGTTCTAATCATTTTGTTTAGAATAAATAGATTATGGGTTCGGTTAACAGTTGCCTATATAGACATCAATTAAGATATATTTAATTATAATTTTAAGAATTTTTTTTTATTTAATATATTATTTTTAAATTCATTTATTGAATTTAAAAAAATAATAATACATTGATTATTATTTTTTATTTATTTATAAATATCATCTTAATCACTGTTGTTAAACATTAGTTAACATTTTTCATAGATTATATTAGTTGGCCCATGGCTAAACTTCCTGTTCTTTTAGCGCGTAGCAAGGCCAAGGCTTCTCCGGAGGCCTTCCTATCCTACTCCACAAGTTTTTCCGTCATCGCCAAGAGCTGCACCAGGATTCAGATTCACCATACAAAGCATGGTGGAGTTCTGGGGACCCAAGTACCAGCTCAAGGAATTCCAATCATATAATCGAACAGATTAAGTATTTCAATCAAACCAATGACAACCATAAAATGAATATAAGTAAACAAGTGTCACAAAAATAAATAATAGAGTAAATCACAAATTATATGTTAAAAATCTTCAATGTAGGGAAAAAATACATATAAAAACATGAAGCAAATTTATAATTGAATAATCAGAAACAATGTTTATATCTTGAGTTAATTTTTACCAAAATTTGTTATCCACGGTATATATCAGTAAGTTGGGTTAAAAAAACAAAATACTAGTTATTAGGTGTTGATGGGTCGAACTGCAATTAAATTTGTTTTTGATATTTTTTATTTAAATTTGATTCGAAAATTTATTTTATTATTTAAAAAAATATTAAAAAATAAATTTTATTACTAAACATAATTTAGAATCGAATTAATTCAAATTTAATATAATACGGCTTAGACTTATCGCCCGACCTTTGAACACGTAAACCCTTATCATGTCATTCAGAAGTCTATTCAATAATATTACATCATGTCATCGTATCTTTATATGTCATAAGCCAAATAGAAACCCCCCTCCTAACAAAGTTAAAACATGGCAAATAAAGAATAAATCACTTCTTCCATCGGTTTCTCTTCCTAGTTACTTTTTTTTTGTTTTTTTTTTTTATTTTTGGTCAACTAAGGTTTCGTCCAAACCTGATCATAAATCGAAGAATTTGATAGGTTTAGTTTGTATTGGATCAATCTAAGCAAAATTTTATTGATTCGAATTGATTCAGTTCGAATCATTGTTTAATCATTAAAAATTATTTTTTTAAAAATTTAATTATATATATTAATATAAAATTAATATTTTAATAATAAATGAATAGTAAATGTGGGCTTCCGAATCTAGTTTCATTGAATAAAAAAGAAAAATATTGAAGGGGAAGGGAAATCCAAAAACATTGACTGCCTTTTGAAAAAAATATTTTCAAAAATGAAAATCTCTAATATTCTCACAAATAAATAGTAGAAATCAAAATTTAAAAAGAAATCAGGTTTTAATTCTTTCTTCTCTCTTCAAAATCTCAAAGAAACCCAAAAAAATAAATTGCTTCATCATACCAATGCTCCTTCACCATTGTTTCTCAAGCCTTAGTAAGTAGGAAGATTATGGGTTATAAACACTTTTATTTGAGTTATTGGTAGGGGTGTTCATTTGGTTAATTCGGTTAATAACCGAACCAAATTACCCAAAACCGAATTAACCGATTTTTTTTTTCAATTAACCGTTAACCGAACCGAATAATTAATTCGGTTAATTAACCGAACCGAAATTATTTCGGTTAATTCGGTCGGTTTCCGAATTAACCGAAATAAATAAAAAATTTATTTTGCTAACCTATTTTTTTACATGATTTTGTATCCAAATTATCCATCCAAGTCCAACCAATCAAAATCCAAAAGCAAAGCATATTATAAAATCCAAATATGAAACAAACACAGCTAAAAAAAATGATAAAACATGAACATTATATAGTCTCAAAGACTCAAAAATATATCTAAATTAATATATAAATTAATTTTTAGTTTTTAATATATAAATTAAATAGGAAAGGTTATTAGGGTTTTTAGTTTTTAATATATAAATTAATTTAAAAAAATATATATATATCTAAACTCATAAAATCTTGTTGTTTTAAGCATTTCGGTTAATTCGTGTAATTCGGTTATTTTCGCTTAACCGAACCGAATTAACCGAAAACCGAAATTTCTCAAAACCATTAACCGTTAACCGAACCGAATTTTATTCGGTTAACCGATTAACCGAACCGAATTAAAATTCGGTCGGTTAATTCGGTTAAAACCGAATTATGCACACCCCTAGTTATTGGAATGTAAAAAGAGCAAAATAATAAAGAATTGTGAGATGATTGTTACCGGAGGTAAAACTAAAGAATGACCGAGATAAGTATAGGTGGATTTTTTTTTTTTATCATTTCCCGATACATATAAGAGAAAATGAGGAAAGGTGATTGTCTTTTTAATATTATTAGTAGAGCTCGCGTTAGGCTGCGTCAAAAAAATTTCACTCTTTTTCTAATAGGTGATAGAATCGAAATGTTTTAAAAATATTATAAAAGTAATTATTTAATACAATATGAAAAATATGATTAAATAAGTAATCATGAAAAAGAAATTTTGAAATAAGTAATCAAATGTATATTGCTTAAATCATCCTTTTCATCCTAAATTTTTTCTCAAATCTCCAAATCAATTTATTAAATACTTCAATTATCTTAAATTTCATCTCTATTAATGAATAGAATGTCATAAATAACCCAATATCAATAGCTAAAAATCTAAAATAACCCCAAAAAATTTCACACAATATCCTAATTAACTTCCAATTATAATTTATGTTTCGTCTTAGTTGTCTTAAAATTATGTCTCAAATATTTCAACGGGTACTCACATTATTTTGGAGATAACTTTAATATTATAGAAGATACTTGCGGGTTTTTTTTATTCAAATATAACCAAAAAAAAATTAATTCTCAAAATACCGTTCATTTCAGATTAATTCCCAAAATTCGCTTGTTTTAACACTAGCTGGGAAATCGCCATCCCCCATGGCGACTTCCCAGTGTAAAAAAACACATTTTGGCAAAAAACACCAAGGGAAATCGCCATGGGGGGTGGCGATTTCCCTTGGTGTTTTTTTGCAAACTTTGCAAAATAAACCAAGGGAAATCGCCACCCCCCATGACGATTTCCCTTGGTTTATTTTGCTAAATTTGCAAAAAAAAATGAAGGGAAATCGCCATGGGGGGTGGCGATTTCCCTTCATGTATTTTTTTTTTAAAATTAATAAACAAATTTTAAATTTATTTTTTAATTTGTAAATTTTGTTTTTTAATTTTAAAAATTATAAATTAAATTAAAATATTTTTTAGGTTTGGTTATTTAATTTTTTTAAATATATATTAAAAATGTAATTTAATTTATTATTAAATTTTTATAAAAAATAAAAATATATTTCTTATTAAAATTTAAAAAAGAAGATTATATTGATTATTAAATTTTTATGTCAAAAATTGTATTTTTTATAATTTTGTAATATTATAAAAAGCAAAATTTAATTTATATCAAAAATAATTTAATGATGTAAAATGTAAACAAATTTTTTTTAAAGAAATTTATCGAGTAACTTTTTTAAATAAAGAAGTTATTTTTAAGTTGGTATCATAAAATAATTTTTTTAATTTGATTTTTTTTATTGAGTTGGTATTCGATTAACTCGTGACATCAATTTAATCATTGTTTTTAATAATAGTATAGATTGTTACAGTTTAAAACTGGATATTTGATAAAATAATTTTAATTTAATTTATGATTAAAATTTTAAAAAAATAAAATTTTATTTCTTATTAAAATTTAAAAAAGAAAATTTTATTTCAGTCCATCAAATGCTGCAGAAAATATTGGAATTGGATTTTCTTCTGCAATGGATAAGACTGATGATTTAGGGTTTTAGAGAGGTTTCAGCTATTTTTCAGTCCATCAAATGCTGCAGAAAATATTGGAATTGGATTCCTTCTGCAATGGATAAGATTGATGATTTAGGGTTTTAGAGAGGTTTCAGCTATTTTTCAGTCCATCAAATGCTGCTAAAAATATTGGAATTGGATTCCTTTTGCAATGGATAAGACTGATGATTTAGGGTTTTAGAGAGGTTTCAGCTATTTTTCAGTCCATCAAATGCTGCAGAAAATATTGAAATTGGATTCCTTCTGCAATGGATAAGATTGATGATTTAGGGTTTTAGAGAGGTTTCAGCTATTTTTCAGTCCATCAAATGCTGCAGAAAATATTGGAATTGGATTCCTTCTGCAATGGATAAGACTGATGATTTAGGGTTTTAGAGAGGTTTCAGCTATTTTTCAGTCCATCAAATGCTGCAGAAAATATTGGAATTGGATTCCTTCTGCAATGGATAAGACTGATGATTTAGGGTTTTAGAGAGGTTTCAGCTATTTTTCAGTCCATCAAATGCTGCAGAAAATATTGGAATTGGATTCCTTCTGCAATGGATAAGACTGATGATTTAAGGTTTTAGAGAGGTTTCACCTATTTTTCAGTCCATCAAATGCTGCAGAAAATATTGGAATTAGATTCTTTCTGCAATGGATGAGACAAAGGATGGGATTTATCAATCAGATTTTGCATTGAATAAGTTATAACTTTTTCAGTCAAATAGTCTTAGGCAGAATATGAGAATCAGATTCCATCCTATACAAAGGATGGGATTTGTCATCTGGTACAACATAATGAACCATTATAAATTCATAATACTTATGAAGGTTTACAATACCCCCTACAACAGTTTTTCAATCAGATTTTTCCTGAGTGCTAAAACCTCCTCATTCTCATCCTTCTATATTTCTTCTTTCTTTTGCGGAGTGATATTACCTACATTCTCATCTTTCTTAGTTTCATTACTACACAACATGAGCAATAGAGTGATCGCATTGGTCTACTATAATGGCCAAATTCATAATACTGACGAAGGTGCTACCTTTGATTGTGAACGTCCTAAAAGTTTTCGTGTTGAAGACGACGTCACATTAGAGGAACTGAAGCTGCAAATTCATACAAAAATTAAAGCTGGAAATAGAAAAGGAGTTTCAGAGGTTAAGTACAGGCATCCTCTTTCTATTGGTAAAGGATGTGTCCGATATAGAACATTTCCACTTGAAGATGATGATGATGTCAGATGCATGTTTTATGCTCATGAGACATTTGCAAATGTTGGTGTACTTGTGTTATATGCTGACATAGATGATGTTGACGATGATTGCGGCTTTTCAAATGTTCGCACAACAGAAAACTTTCCCATAGAAGATTATGATTCTGGGTCGTTCTATGTTCACACTACATACGACGTTCCCACAGAAGAAGTCGTGCCCTTATCTCAAGCTACAACTTTTCAGACTTCATTAGTCTCACAAACCCTAATTCCTACTACCCTCGAAGATGAGCCAGCTGGTGTTGATCCTGTTCATCCACGTGGAGTCCATGGTGAAGATGTTGGTGAATTTAGTGAGCAGGAAGAGGATGCTGAATTCGCAAGTGATGACAATACTGATTCTGACCCAGACGTCGTCCCTGCTGAGATCAACACTCATGGAGATATCAACACTCATGGAGATCTTCCCCCATATGAGGCTGCATCCCATATGCATACACTGGATCTGGAGGCAATGCATGTGCCGGAATTTCCAGAGTATGCTCATACATTAGCTACGCCTCTGACATTTGATCCATCTGCAGTTGATCTGTGTGTTGGGTTACAATTCCCAACGAAAGAGGCTGTGCTTTCAGCTATCAAGCACTATAACATCAAAAACTCTGTAGATTACAGAGTAATTGAATCTGAGCGGACGAAATATTATGCCAAGTGCGTAATGTATGGGAATGGGTGTAATTGGAGAATAAGGGCAACTTTTATGAAGAAGAAACAGCTATGGGAGATTAGAAAATATGAAGGGCCTCATACTTGCACATCGGGGAGGATTTCACAAGATCATTGCAAGTTAGATTGTAACATGATCTGTTCATGCATTTTGTCATTGGTCCAAGCAAATCCGAAGATTTCCGTTTCAGTTTTGATCGCTGAGATGCGAATCCGGTATGGATACATCACCTCCTACAAGAAAACATGGCAAGCAAAGCAAAAGGCAATTGTTCGAGTATTTGGCGATTGGGAAAGATCATACAATGAGCTACCTAAATGGTTAGGTGCAATGCAACATTTCGTGCCTGGTACAATTGTGGAATTGCAAACGGTACCTGCATATCACGGTGATCGACTGGTCCAGAATATTCCATCGGCTATTTTGGACATTTAAGTCGTGCATTGAAAGGTATCCGTATTGTAAACCTATTGTGCAAATAGACGGTACTTTCTTATATGGAAAATACAAAGGCACATTATTGTTAGCTATTGCACAAGATGGCAACCGAAACATACTGCCAATTGCCTTTGCCATTGTGGAGGGTGAGACAACAGAGGCTTGGTCATTCTTTCTCAGTAACTTGCGTAGACACGTGACAAAACAGCCTGGCATTTGCTTGATGTCTGATCGACATGAAGCCATCAAAGCTGCGATTAGACGCGATGGTGGATGGAATCCTCCACATGCATATTCAGTGTACTGCATTCGACACATTGCAGCGAACTTTATGAAAAAGTTTAACAATAAGGAATTTCATCGACAAATTGTTAACATGGGTATGGAATCAAATCATAGTTATTTTATCTCTTATATTTCGTTTAGCATATAAAATAATACTGAAATTCATAACTTTTTTGTTTTAAAATTTATTAGGATACGAGTTGAGGCGACCGAATTTTCATTTCATGTATGACAATCTTTGTGGAGAAAATGCAGAGGCGGCTAATTGGCTTGATAGGATCCCAAGGAGAAGTGGGCGCAGTCATATGATCAAGGAAGACGTTATGGCCATATGACAACCAACCTAGCTGAATCTATCAATTCGATGTTGAAGGGAACGCGACATCTTCCCATTACTGCTTTAGTGCAATCAACATATTATAGGTTGGCTGCACTTTTTGTTAAGATGGGGAACAAGCAAATTGCCATGATGGAGGGAGGGCACACATATTGTGAAACAGTCACACAGGCTATGCAAGAAAATCGCAGGAAAGCTAACTCCCACATTGTTCGTAATTTTACGCGAGCAAATCAATATTTTCTGGTTGAAGAGTTAGTTGATCCACAAGAGGGTGTTTCTGCAATGAAGTACAAAGTCAACCTTAGTGAAATGTGGTGTGATTGTGGAAAGTTTCAAGCACAAAGGTTTACTTGTTCACATGTAGTTGCTGCCTGTGCACATGTCCATGTAGATTGCATGCAATATGTGGACAAAGTCTATAGACTGGAAACTATATTGAATGTTTATAGACATGAGTTCGAAGCTGTTGGAAATGAAGGTTACTGGCCTCAATATGATGGTCCAGAAGTGTGTCCCAATCAAGAAATGCGGAGAAATCCACATGGTCGGCCAAAATCAAGTCGTATTCGTAATAAAATGGACCTCAGGGAGAAAGGCCAACCAAAACGTTGTGGATTATGCAGAAATGAAGGTCATAACCGTCGAAATTGTCCGCATCGATCTGGCACATTGGGGGAGACTTCGCATCAACAATAAATGAATTACATGTTTTTGTCAACTTATCATGTACTTTGGATTATTATTTTACATATAAGGGAAAATGTAATGCAAGTTTTTTTGTTTTTTGTTTTTTGTTTTTATCTAATACAAATCAATTAACAAAATTTACAAAAATTTGTTCATAAATTTTAAATAATAAAATATACCTTACGAAATTTCTTTTTTTTTTTTTAAATTATAAAAAAATTTATTTTAATTTAATTTATAATTTTTAAAATTAAAAAACAAAACTTACAAATTTTTAAAATTAAAACAAAACTTACAAATAAAAATTTTGATATAAAAATTTAAGAAGAAATATTATTTTCTTTTTTTTTTTAATTTTTATAAGAAAATTTTATTTCCATATTTAAATTTAATAAGAAATTTAATTTAATTTATAATTTTTAAAATTAAAAAACAAAACTTACAAATTTTTAAAATTAAAACAAAACTTACAAATAAAATTTTTGATATAAAAATTTAAGAAGAAATATTAATTTCTTTTTTTAATTTTTATAAGATTTTTTTTTTCCATATTTAAATTTAATAAGAAATTTAATTTAATTTATAATTTTTAAAATTAAAAACAAAATTTACAAATTAAAAAATAAATTTAAAATTTGTTTATTAATTTTAAAAAAAATACATGAAGGGAAATCGCCACCCCCATGGCGATTTCCCTTCATCTTTTTTGCAAATTTAGCAAAATAAACAAAGGGAAATCGCCATGGGGCGTGGCGATTTCCCTTGGTTTATTTTGCAAAATTTGCAAAAAACACTAAGGGAAATCGCCACCCCCCATGGCGATTTCCCTTGATGTTTTTTGCCAAAATATGTTTTTTTATGCTGGGAAATCGCCATGGGGGATGGCGATTTCCCAGCTAGTATTAAAACAAGCGAATTTTGGGAATTAATCTGAAATGAACGGTATTTTGGAATTAATTTTTTTTGGCTATATTTGAATAAAAAAACCGATACTTGCGCTATGCACGGATTTACATATTTGATTTTGTGGATTTACAAATTTGACTTAATTATTTGTGCAAATTTTAAACTTGATATATATATATATATATATGCATAGTAGATTTAATGATCAAATTACTACGTCAATGAATTTAGAATTCAAATTGAATTACTATGACAAATTATTCAAAACATAAGATAAAATTTAAATGAACTTAAAAAATCTTTACGGGTAAATTAATAAAAAATGTAAAAGCTTTCGAATCGTTAAAAGCAACTTCAATCATTTCAATTCATAAGAATATTTCTGAATTAGTAATTTCATCAAATATTTTAATAAATTTTACTTTACTTTCATATCTAGAATACATACTTATAATAGCATTGTTAAAAGGATTCAAACTACTAGATAAACATTTCATCTCCAACTGAATCCCATGAATCTGCTGTCATTCTATTAAACATCACATAAAAATATTAATTTTTTTTTAAAATAAATTATTTATCAAAAATAACTTTTGAAACATTATATTATTATAGTAAACTTTAATATACGTGAATACCAATATAATTAATAGCGATAATTCTAACAATAATGATAGTTACAGTAATAAATTAAAAGTAAAAATTAAATATATTGAGTGATTATTCTTAAACTATATAATTAATATCATGAACATACTTGTAGGCATAATTGATATATTTTTATTAGATATCAATATTTATATTTTATTAATAACTAATGTGTGTATATTTTATTCTTGTTTCAAAAAATATATTAATGATTATGTTCCTATTTTTTTAAATGACTATATATCTTGTATAAATATATAAAAGCCAAAATTTTTGGCAAAAATGGAAAATGTCCTACATAGATACCCTAACTTTTTGACATGTGGACAATTTTTAATAATCAACATATGTCCTGCAATTAATTATTTTAACTTGATTTAAAATTTAAATTACATTTTTAATTGGCTTACCTTTTATATAAGTATGAACAAATAATAGATTATTTTTTTTTTCCCGTATCTCATAAAATACATATTAATTCATGGTCAACTTTTCATATTATCTTATATCTTATATAATCTTATATAAATATATAAATATATAAAACCAAAGTATTTGACAAAAAAGACAATTATCATAAGTGAATAATCTAACTTTTTGACATGTGAATAATTTTAAATAATTGTCATGTGCCCATTACTTAATGTCTCTTTAAAAAAACTTAGTTCACTTCCATTTTAATCATTGATACAATTAGTATTGATTTTTAATTTATATATATATATAACCTATGCATCGAACGAGATTAAAACTAGTTAGTATATTATATTTGGGGCTAAACTAACCCCAAAATCCCCTTAAAGATGACTTAAAAGATTAAATTAGCCTTAAAAAATAAGCTAATGTCCTAAATTAACCTAAAAACTTTGGTCAAAGTCCTAAATATCTCCATTTAGAGTTCATAAAAGTCTAAATCACCTTTAATGCTATAACTAAATGCCGTAATTAACCTTAAAACCTCAAGTTTAAAGTCAAATTTATTCCAAATAATATAATTCTTTATCTCAAATAGCCCTTAAATCAAGTTTATTATCCAATCTTATTTGTCTAAAAAATAATATACCACAATCTCAAATTAAGTAATCTCAAGCATTTGGGGATAGCTTTAATATTTTGTTATTGATTGATTATTGATGATTAGAAATTTTTTATTATTTGATTAAGTAAATCTAACATGAAAAAAATATGATAATATGATGTAATTAATATTATTGGATGTTCCATGAATGACGTGTAGAAAAGATTCATGTAATATTTTCTACTCTTGTATCTAGTCATTTTCTGTTACCTTCAAAGATACCGACGGTTTAAACGGGTATATGGCTAATTACGTGCGAGGTTGTATGCTAGAGTTCTTTAGTTTGCAACTTTACATATTGAGATTGACAGTTAGCTTTATTCCTATCTCATATTATATTTTCCTTAAAAAGTTTGTTTTGTATTTTTCAATTATAAAATTTACCTTATATTTGGATTGAGGGGAGATGAGGAAAAGAAAAAAAAACAGGGTAAATATGGAAAAAAAAATTCTTTGTTTAGCTATCATTTACACTATATTTGGATTGCGAAAAGAAATGAAAAAGAAAGAAAAGGGAAAGTGAAAGTGAAAGGAGGAAACCATTTTTTCTGTTTGAAAGAAATTTTAAATAAAAGAAATGGTGGGGAAAGTATATCTCGTTTTTATTTTTTTATTTTTATATC
Organism: Fremontodendron californicum; assembly: GCA_030761205.1. Classification (NCBI taxonomy): domain Eukaryota; kingdom Viridiplantae; phylum Streptophyta; class Magnoliopsida; order Malvales; family Malvaceae; genus Fremontodendron; species Fremontodendron californicum. Next base: position 26,023,796 of record JAULJL010000004.1, on the reverse strand, counting down.
CAACTTTTTTTAATACCCAAATTGATAAAAATAAAGAGGAAAGCAAAGCCAAAAAAATGTTGGGTTTATATGAAAAACATGCCCTCCAAAGGAAGTATTTGTCAAAATGGTATAATTATTAAAAATTATTTGAAAAAAAAATGAATAATTAGAAATTATTATAAAGGATATTGTAAAGACAAAATTACCCTTAATGAAAAAACTTACTTTTCCTTTCTCTTTCATTAAGAAAATATTATTTTTTAAAAATTTTAATTAAAAATAAATTTAAAAAATAAAATATTTAAATATATATTTTTTTAAAATTTAAAAAAAAAGAAAAATTAATTTTAGGCATATTATTTTTATTTTTTAAATTTTTTTAATTAAAAAAAGTAAATAAAAAATTTTAAAATTTATTTTTTAAAATTAATTTTTTTTTATTTTCAAAATATTTATTTTTTAATTAAAAAGTAAATTAAAAAAATAAAAGAAAAAGGGAGGAGAAGGTTTTTTTATCAATGATAGTTTTGTCTTTATAATATCCTTTATAACAATTTTTAATTATTTATTTTTTTTCAAATAACTTTTATTCATTATACCATTTAACAAATACTTCCTTTGGAAGACATGTTTTTCATATTTACCCAAAAATGTTCTACCATGTTAAATGTTTATTACAACCTTTTATATTTTATAAAATTTAACATTTCCTTTCTTTTCAATTTCTACTAACCTAACCGCATAAAATATATAAAAAAAGACATAGCCCCATATCTTTTGGCTTTTGCAGGTTGTAGCTTAAAATTGCTTACCTTTTTCGTGTCTCTCTCTTTTTTAGCTTCCAAAGTTAAGTTTGATTTTGCATTTTTTTACGGTGACGATTACGGTACGAATTTTTTAATGCGAATACTGTCCTTCATTTCAATTATGATAGTTGGATGTAATGACGTGAATTTCAATGATTGATGCAATCATTCATTCAACTGAGTTGAAATAAAAAAAAGTGATTGTAAATGATAATAATTGAAGCGGCTACAAATGGTAAAACGAATTTGAGTTTGCTTTTATAAAAAAACATATTTATCATAAAAGAAATAAACATTTTTTATGAAAAGATTTTTTTTTATAATAATTAATAAACAAAGATTACGTAATTATTTAATTTATCATTAATATTTTTTATTATAGATAATATTATATTTGACCTTATAATTTATAAATATATTTACTTAATATTTGTACCAAAAATGTTTAACATAATATTAAAATTTTCATAATAATTTTAATAAAAAATATCATGTGTATTATTTTATTTTTTGAAAAAAAAAGTATCTGGGTGGCTTTGGACTATAGCATTTAGTTGTATAGGTCGACCTGGGCGAAATTTTGAGGCTCGAGTTGTAAGATCAGGTTAGGCTTGAACAAACATGTAAAATGTTGACACCATGCCTAAGTCTGACTCGAACACTATCCGACTCAACTCATGAACACCTTTATTCCAAAATTTAATATTAAAAAATATTGATTTTTTTTTTAAAAAATATTCCAAAAACGTTTATACCCTTTGTCGCAATCTAAAAAATAACATCATAATAACAAGTCTCATCGCAAGACTTTATTATTCGTTAGGCGTGACATTGGATAAATAGAAAAAAAGACGACTTAATTCCTCTAGAAATAAAATAAACGGTTTAGGGTATGAAAACGGCCTCGTAAAAAGAAATGGAGTCGCCACCAATCTTTTTTAGCTAGGTGTGATCAGCCACCTATTAAAACTGATTTTATAAAACATTTTAAAATTAATTAAAATATTTTTAAACCAATTTCAAGTCTGCGCTATAAACTAGAGAAATCAAAGAAGCGGGTTCGGGAATCGGTTACGTGCGGGGAAGGATTAGCACCCCCACAACGCCCGTTAAATCGGTACCTTATTAATCGTGTGTTATCTCAAGTCTCGGTAAAAAGTTGATTTTTAATTTAGTATTTCAAGTTAATTCCCAATTTTAAGAAAAATAATTCCATTTTTAATTGAAAATGATTCGCAATTTATTAATTCAAATTTTTTCTATATTCATCGACAAAATCGGCAAAATATAGAAACTTTTATTCATTTGAAAAACTTTCCGAATCATTCTCATTTTTTGAAAGAAAGATATTCCTTTATTAATGATAATTGATGATATTCCCTCCAGCAAACCCGATAGAGAACTCATGAATTATTTTAATTCGGGAATATCTTTATTTTTATTAAAAATCATTATCTTTTTCAAAACATTTAAAAATATGAACATGAACATGTATGACATAAATAAAATGACATGGCAAAGTCTAGATAATATAATGCAACCTAAATGATATGACATAATTTAAATGGTATAATATATTCTAGGTAAAATGAAAAATCCTAAGTATCATGGTATATTCTAAATGAGATAAAATGATTTAAATGACATGACAATTTTAAATGATTTGGCATATTTTAAATGACATGGCATATTTTGAATGACATGGCATATTCTAAATTATATAACCTAAATGACATGGAATATGATGAAATGAAATGAAACTTAAAATAATGCTATCATAAAACATGCATGAAAATAAAATAAAAATGCATGAATATAGTATATGCTAAATAATGTGACAAAAATAAATGACTAAATAAAAAAATATGGGATGTCATGAAATATTCAAAATCATATGGAAAACAATATAACATCATAAAATTTAAATCAAAATAATAATAATACCATGGAAAATATCATAGCAAAAATCACATATTAAATAAAATGCATGAACATGGAAAATGCAATGCATGAAAATATTTTTTTTTCAACTAAATAAAGAAATCCGTATATCTAAAAAGATATCCGACTACCTTAGGAAAATATTTCAAATTAGATTTCCTAAAAAAAAAAACTTTGTGATTGTTTGAAAATAATTTTGAGGAAAAACTTGAATAAAAATTAAAACCCTTACCAAACCCTTTTAAAATGGCTCTAATTTCCTAAGTTTAAAATCCCGGACTTAACCACCCTTAACCCGAGATTTATAAAATCATTTTTAAAGTTTAAAAAGGCTTAGAAACAACCCTAAAACAGTAGCTAAAGCTTATACCCAACCCCCTCTAAACGCCTTAGCCAAATTCAACCATTATTCCTCTTTTGATCTCAAATCTACCTCTACTGTCTGGTTTTCACACACGATTTTTTAGCCTATTTTTAAAAATTCAAAAAAATCTAAAAACAATATTGCAGACTTAGAACATGTAAATATACACAAGAAAAAATTGTCTTAATTTTATGATTAAAGATGACTGTCCAGAAAAATCAGAGAAGTTCGAGTACTGGGTGAAAAAAACTGTTTTGTCAAAACACATTTTTTGCCTTTGATAAAGTCATTCAAAAATCAAAGTAAAAATTGTTGGAGATCATCCTAAAGACCTAAGGATAGTAGCTAAAACATTTAAAAACCTTGGATAAAAATTGGCTAAGTAAAAAAATCACAAAGGTAGAATAGTCAAATTGACAATTCCTTAATTTTCCACAAGTATGCTCAAGAGAGCATGACTTTGAGCCATTGATTGGCCTAATTCATAAATCATGTGGCAATGACATGGAATGCATGAACATACAGAAAATGAAATGTATGAAATGCATGGTCTAAAGGTCTAAATGGTAAAGGAAATGCATGACAATTCAAGACAACCTAAATGCCTAGCATGAGTTTGCATGGCAATAAATGCTATCCTAACTCAATATGCATGCAATGCTTGATAATGTAAATGTGACTTGGACCTAATATGTTATGAATATACATGAAAATGCTAATGTAACCTAAGACCTAAATAGCATAGTAATGCATGACAATACCAATGTGATTTAAGACTCAATATGCATGGCACTACCAATATGGCCTAGACCTAAAATGTAATGAACATGCATAGCAATACTATGAACATATAATGACCCATGAAACTAATGTCAATGTTGGAACAAACAGCAACTAATATACAATTTCAAGATATGATAATGCAAAGCATATTACCTAAACAAAATTCAAATGCATGACAAGGCAAGGGATGCATGAAGAGGCCGATTGTAGCTGCATGATGCTTTAATGCAATCCTATCTAGTAAATGACACAAGTACATGAAAAATCATATTAAGATGCATAATGTCATGACATTTTCATAAGCATATGACATACTAAAATCAAAATGCACAAGCTCATGGCATGGAGATGCAAACAAGTCAAGAAGCAAGGTGAAAATGCACATGCAAGGCATATCAATATGGAGTAGCCGAATGGCCATGAAACAAAATGATGGCATTTTATCATAGCATTTTCGTAAGAACATGGCGTACTAAAATCAAAATGTACAAGTTCATGGTATGGAGATGCAAACAAGTTAAGAAGCAAAAGGAAAATGCACATGCAAGGCATACTAAAATGGAGTTGCCGAATGGTCATGTAACAAAAAAAAATGCAAACATGTTTATAATATAAGACATGATACATGAAAAAAAAAATGCACAACATGAGCATATGAACACAATGGCCGAATATGCAAGGGAAAGTTATTAAGCATGGAATAGAAATATATAAGTAAATATAGCATAGAAAATAATGTAAAGAACATATAAAAAATTTAACATAGACATGCAAAATAAATAACAAGCAAAACTAGTAAATAAAACAAGGAAAGTTAAGCTCCATGGTTGGTATAAAATGGGCATAGCCTCTCACCTAACCATAATCACTTGGTCTTTCCAAGATCATGAAGCCTTTCCATTGAAAAAAATCAGAAAATAAACCATGCTAAACAGCAAAATTAAGGTGAGCTTCATGGTAGGTAAAAATGGGTATAGCCTCTCTCCTAACCATGGTCACTTGGTCTAGCCAAGATCATGTAGCCATTTCAACCTTTTTGCTTCATCTTTTGTAAAAATCAGAACCTTAGAATACTCTAAAAAATCTTCTAAAAATCATTTTTCACAACAACATGTAAGGAAGAAAAAAAAGAAAACCAAGGCAAGTAAACATGCCATATTCGGCCATAGCATGAAACCATGTAAAAAAATTGTTTTCCACCATTTTAATGGAGAAGAAGAGATGAAAACATAATTAAACATTAAAAAAACTTTATTTCTATGAAAAATGTAGTAGGAAAACAAGATAGAAAATCAAGAAAACATCATGGAAAACAATAAGAAAGCTATGCTAGAACTTGGTAGACATGACTACCTTCAAGCTTTCTATTGAAAACCTTTTTTTTTTCCTTTCAAATCCTTTTTATTTGCCAAATTAGCTACTGTTTCCAGCCAAAAAAAATATGAAAAAATGAAACCAGCCCCCCTCTTTAGCCTTGGCTGAATGGCCTCACACCCTTGGATGGGAATTGCATTTTTTTCTCCTCCAATCTTGGCCTTTAGATTAAGATATTTTGATGACAACATAAAAATGTCATCTTTCCAATTGATAGCAGCCCTTAAGATGTGTACTCAGCCCTTGTAGTAACCTTAGCCCTTAGATGCAAAAGGGGACCAATCCCATGCACTCCCTTGCCTGCCCCCTTGAGTGCCTACCCTTGAATGAGTTGTGCTCTTCCATTATTGATCATTGGATGAGGACAACATAAAAATGACATCTTTTAGATTAAATTCAGCCCTCAACATATGTACTCAGCCCTTGTAGATGGCCTAAGCCATTGGATGTAAAGAGATAATCCCATGCACTCCCTTGCTTAACCGAATGGATGTCACCCTTGGATGAATTGTGCTCATCTTTTTTCTTCCATTCTTGGCCATTAGATGAGGGTTATTTCATGACAAATAAAAATGTCATCTTGGCATTTAAATTTGGCCATTGGATGGTGCATTCAACTTTCCTACAAGGCACCTAAGCTATTGGATGAATGGGGGACCATTTGCAAGGTGTTAGTGGTAGCATTTGGCTTTATAGTGACTAAGGAATTAAATTGTTCAAGATTCCTTCTTCTCATATATGTTGGCTGACCAAGGGATGAAAAATCCCAGCAATTCCTTCTTCTTTCATATTTTTCTCAATTACAAATTTACCTTTTTTGGTTTCTTTGGTGAAATAACCTTTTTGTCCCCCAAACCTAAATAAATAGCAAACGGACTCCAAATTCAAATTTTCTTTTTTCAATACTTCCAAAATAATAAAAAATTGAATTCTAAAAGTTTTCAAAATTTTCCGAGTCCATTTGCTATTTATTTCGGATTTATTTTCGAAATTGCCCTTTTTATGCACCCGAACTTTACCATTTTTTAAACGAGCTCCGAATCCAGATTTTTCTTCACCAATCTTTTCCAAATAATTTAAAAATATGATCTGGAAGTTTTCATAATTTTGGAGCTCATTTGTATTTCTTTGGGATTTATCTGCTTGAATTACTACATAGGGGGCCCGGGATTTGGCCATTTTGCAAACGAACTTCGAATCAAGATTTTCTTTCACCAATCTGTTCCAAATAATTTAAAAATGAGATTTGAAAATTTTCAGAACTTTTGGAGTTCATTTGCTATTTTTTCGGGATTTATCCTATTGAATTTCTACATAGTGGGCCCGATTTTTGGCCATTTTGCAAACGAACTCCGAATCAAGATTTTATTTTTCCAATCTCTTCAAAATGGTTTAAGAATAAGATTTGCGAATTTTCAAAAATTTTGGAGTTCATTTGCCAATTTTCCCACATTTTCCAATTTTGTCATTTTGCCTTCGAAACCCGGTTTTGCTCAAAACAAGTCCGATTTTTAGATTTTCTTCAAACTGAGCCTTCAGCTATCCTTATTTAATCATTTCTCATCAATTAAGGGCTTTAGATCTTTCGAATCGGGCCATTTCTATAATTCTTCCAAATTTCACCGAAATCCACCAAAAAATCCTAATTTTCGGTTTTCTTTCGAATTGACTTTTCTATCAGTTTTTCTTCCAAGTGGCTTATCCATTACCTGTAGTCAGTACTTATCTTTCATTTTAGACCTTCAATTCTGACCAATTTGATCGTTTAAGCACTTTTCCCTAAATTTTCTGAACTAGGATTTCTTTTCTACTGAGATTCCGTAACCCAACTTCCAACCTCCATTATCTTTGAATGTAGACCTCGGATTATCAAAATTCTTTCACCATTTTTCAATTTATCCTCAAATCTTGATTTTGAAAGTGGGTTGACTTTTTCAGTAGTTGACTTTTTCGAGGTTGACTTTTTTGGGTTTGACTTTTTCTATCTGCTTTCTTAGACTAAGTCTCGGAGTACCACCTGCAGGATGAGAAAAGCCTTTTAGCATTCTAAAACATCAATTTAGGAAGAAAATGTACTTGATTTAGGGGTCCGAACAAAATTAGGTGTCTACAGCTGCCCCTTTTTAGCTATTGCTGAGAATCAGGAATCAGGCAAAGATAAACAAACACTAATTTTGTACGGTTAGTGAAATCACATGTGAAGGAAAGGAAAAGGGTTTTCAATCATCTTCATTTTTTTTGTTGCAAAAGCTATAAATTTTAGATTTTGTCCTTAAATTGAATTTCCTGACTAATCAGGGCTCGACCCGTCTTAAGGAAACGGGTTCAATTTCAGTAGAAAAAAGTATGCCCGAAGGTCTTAAAAATGGTGCCCGGAGGCCTTACTCGTGATTTGCAAAATTATGCCAGAAGGTCTTAGAAATGGTGCCTGAAGGTCTTTTAAAAATGGTGCTCGGAGGTCTTAAAATGGTGCCCAAAGGTCGTTAAAAATAGTGCCCGAAGGTTTTTAAAAACGGTGCCCGAAGGTCTTTAAGAATGGTGCACGGAGGCCTTACCTGTGATGAAAAATTATGCCCGAAGGTCTTAAAAATGGTGCTCGAAGGTCTTACCCGTGATTAAAATACCTTGACGACATTCTCAAGGCTCGACTTATTTGATAAATAGAATGAATTCGATTTAAAACAAAAAGAAATACCTCGACGGTGGTCTCAAGGCTCGACTCATTTGATAAAACAGAATGAATTTGATTTAAAACAAAAGGAAATACCTTCGACGGTGGTCTCAAGGCTCGACTCATTTGAGAAGCAGAACGAGTTCGATTAGTGAAGCCAAAGTTTTCTTGATTCTTGCAATGTTAGCTAAATGCAATGATGAGAATGACATGCTTTGCAAATGCTTGTATGTTTCCTGAGGATGAATGCAATCAAATGATTGTGTCATGATTTCTAATCCATGGTTTTTTTGAGGTTCACAGATTATCTGACTTCATAACGGAGTCTTCAATTGTTCACTGATGCCCCATTTAAGGAACCTTTTACTCAAGATAAATTGTCAAATAGTCCTAGTTTCTGACTTTCGCTGAAATTCACAGATTTCTGATTTCATGACAGAGTCTCCAACACATTCATTGTTTTCCTTTACTTGGTGAATTTTCCATCAAGATTAGTGGTTTCCAAACTTTTCTAAGATTTAGATCTATTCCTTAGTAATACTTTTAAACTCCCTTTTATTAAAAAAATTTATATTTATTAATCATCATTCAATTTAATAACAAACAAAATGAAATCTCAAAAATGTATGAAAGAAAGTATGAAACAAGCAATTGTCATAAAAGGGGTAACAAAATTTATTGCAACAAAATGTTTTAAAATGATAAAACTGGATATCAAGGATATAAGAAACAAATGTAAAGTTATAGGTTGTTGATACCCTGGATGTGGAATATCTTGGACCCTTCTTTTTTCAAATCATCTGAAATTTCTCTTGAACGGTCAATTTACTTGGGTAATCTCTCGGCTTCCGTAGTTAAGTCAGATTGAGTTGTTCCCCTTTCCTCTGATTTTCAAATACTTTCTCCCCCTTTACACGAGCATTAATTCAAACCTTAATCAGTACTTGAGCTGCCCTTTGCGGGTTTTCAACTCAAGTGTCCCCCATTCGGTATTAAGTTGCCTTTTACAGGTTTTCGACTTAAACCTCTCCCCCTTTTTTTTACCATGCATTTGAGAATTCTAAATGCTTCCAAGGTAAAAATGTCAATTCAAAAGATGGGATAAATTCTGAGAACAACCTTTCAAATTAAATATCCATGCTTGATCAAAATGGACTTTTAAAGTACGTAATGTAGGCCAAGGTTTGGGTTTAGAAGGAAAGGATAAAATAGGCCCAAAATGTGTTTAAGGGTAATTGGATCAAGGATCATTTCCTGAGAAGAATTCATTCTTGAGACATTTGTCCCCTTTTTGGACTTTTTTTTTTATATATATATTTTTTATTGCTGGCTTTCTTTTGCCATTCTCTGATTTCATATTTTCCAATGGCTCTTTTTTTTTTTCCATGATTTTGATTTTTTTTTCTCGTATTTGTCCTCCAGTGTAGAGGGTGATCCTTGATTAGGGTTCAACGAAAGAAATAATTCTTAAGGCTTAAAGGGGTGACTAGGAATAATTTCTTCTTAGTGAAGGGAATATAAAAGATGGCCATTTATCATATCAAGCATGAATATTCTCTTTGAAAAATAATTCTCAGGGGAGATAGTTATATAGAATTTCCATTTCTACACTTGGAATCATTCGAATTTCCATGTGAATAACATCACACTTTTTTTTAAGCATAATACTTATTCAGTTCATCAGCATTCACGGGACGTCTAAAATCATCCCCGTCCATCCGAGTTAGAATCAATGGTCCTCCAGAAAAAGCTCTTTTCACCACATAGGGTCCTTCCTAATTTGGAGCCCATTTTCCTAGCGGATCCTTCACAATGGGGAGAATTTTCCTCAGTACCAACTCTCATTCTCAAAACTGTCTGGGTCGAACCTTCTTGTTATGGGCTCGAATCATCCTTTTCTGATACAACTGCCTGTGACAAGTTGCCTTCAATCTTTTCTCCTCGATGAGATTCAGCTGTTCATAACGAGCTCTGACCCATTCTGCCTCTTCTAAGCCAACCTCCATCAAAACCCGAAGTGAAGTAATCTCGACTTCAATGGGTAACACTGCTTCCATACCATATACCAAAGAAAACGACGTTGCCCTTGTAGATGTGCGAACCGAAGTGCGATATGCATGAAGAGCAAAAGGCAAGATCTCATGCCAATCCTTGTACACATCAGTCATCTTCTCGACAATCTTCTTGATGTTTTTGTTAACTGCTTCTACTGCCCCATTCATTTTCGGATGATAAGGTGCCAAATTATGATGCGTGATCTTGAACTAAGTACATACCTCTCTCATCATCTTATTATTCAGATTGAGAGCATTATCTGAAATAATTCTTGCTTGCAATCCATATCGGCATATGATTTCCTTCTTAACAAATCTGCATACCACCGACTTCATTACATTCATATAAGAAGCAGCTTTCACCCACTTTGTGAAATAGTCTATGGCCACCAGGATGAAGGCATGAACCGATGTCCATTTGAAGCTTTCGGAGTAATGGGCCCAATCATATCCATTCCCCACATTGAAAACAGCCATGGTGCGATCATGACATGCAATGGCGATGGCGGTACATGGATCTTATATGCATATATTTGGCATTTATGGCACTTCCGAGAATAACTGATACAATCTCCTTTCATCGTCAGCCAATAATATCCTGCCCTCATAATCTGCTTAGCAAGCATGTAACCATTAGCATGGGTGCCACATATCCCTTCATGGACTTCCTCTATGATTCTTCGAGCTTCGACAGACCCGATACATCTCAGTAGGACTTGATCTTTCCCTTTCTTGTAGAGAATCTTCCCATCTAGAACAAAACCCATTGCTAGCCTTCTCAGAGTTCTATTGTCATTTTCTGTTGCCTGTTATGGATACTGTTAACTCTTGATGTACTGCAAGATGTCATTATACCACGGGAGACCATCCACTTCTTCTTCGATACTCAAACAGTGGGCAGGAGACTCATATATGCTCATCTTGATCGGCACAACTTCCACCCCTTCATTCACTTTAAACATTGATGACAAAGTAGCCAGAGCATCCGTCATCCGATTTTCTTCTCGAGGGAAGTAATTGAAACTTACTTCTTCAAACTCCTCAAATAAACTCAATATGATTCTCGGTATCGGGTTAGCTTTATGTCTCGGGTTTCCCATTCTCCCTGTAACTGGTATATCACTAAGGCTGAGTCTCCGAAAACTTCCAAAACTTTGATTTTTCTGTCTGCTGCTGCACGAAGGCCCATAGAACATGCCTCATACTCAGCAGTATTGTTTGTACAATCAAAATCCAATCTAGCGGTGAAGGGATAATAATCTTCTTCTTGGGATATGAGCATTACACCGATTCTGTGCCCCGTGGCATTGGATGCCCCGTCAAAGTACATCTTCCACACTTTCTTCTTCAATGGAACCTCATCCGCTTGAGAAACATACATCAAATCTTCATCTGGGAAATCAAAGTTCAACGACTCATAATCTTCCACTGCCCGACTTGCTAAAAATTCAGCCACCGCATTGCCCTTGATAGCTTTCTGACTCACTTATACAATGTCATATTTTGACAACAAAACCTGCCATTTTGCCGTCCTCCCTGACAAAAAAGGTGCTTCCAACATGTACTTGATTAGATCTAGCTTGGTGATCAACCATGTCGTGTGGTACAACATGTACTGTATGAGCCTTCGAGCAGTCCAAGCTAAGGCACAGCACAACTTTTCTACCGACGAATATTTCAACTCATAGTCTGTGAACTTCTTGCTTAGGTAGTAAACCACTTGTTATTTCTTTCCAGTCTCATCAAGCTGCCCTAAAACACAACCATGGATCTCTCAAATACTAATAGATCCAATATCATCGGTTTATCCAGAGCCAGTGGCATGAATACTGGTGGGTTTGATAGATAATGCTTAACCTTTTCAAAAGCAATCTGACACCCTTCATCCCACTCTCCTAGATCACGTTTTCGAAGTAACTTGAATATTGGATCACATTTATCGGTTAACTGAGAAATAAACCGAGCAATGTAATTCAATCTCCCCAAAAAACCTCTTACTTCTTTTTGAGTACGTGGAGGTGGCAAATTTTGTATGGCCTTCACTTTATCCGGATCAATCTCAATTCCCCTTTTGCTAACAACAAAACCCACCAATTTCCCCGAGGTGACTCCAAAAGTGCATTTTGTCGGGTTTAGCTTGAGTTGAAACTTTCTTAGTCTTTCAAAGAGTTTCCTAAGATTCGCAATATGCTCCTCTTCTCCTTGTGACTTTGCAATCATATCATCAACATAAACCTCAATTCCCTTATGCATCATGTCATGAAACAAGGTCACCATGGCTCTCTGATACGTTGCCTCAGCATTCTTCAACCCAAATGGCATTATCTTGTAGCAGAATGTTCCCCACATTGTAACAAATGTGGTTTTCTCCATAACTTCCGGTGCCATCTTAATCTGATTATATCCCGAGAATCCATCCATGAAAGAAAACAAGGAACTCTTCTTGGTATTATCCACCAAAGTATCAATGTGAGGCAAAGGGAAATTATCTTTGGGACTGGCTTTGTTCAAATCTCGATAATCGACACACATACGCACCTTGCCATCCTTCTTTGGTACTGGAACAATGTTTTCCACCCATTTCAGATATTTTGCCACCTCTAAGAATTCAGCATCAAACTGCCTCTTCACCTCCTCTTTTACCTTTAACAGCATGTCCGGCCTCATTCTTCTCAACTTTTGCTGAATTGACTTGCACTCTGGCCTTAAAGGGAGCTTATGAACTACAATGTCTGGATCCAAACCCGGCATGTCTTGGTATGACCATGCAAATACATCTACATATTTCCGGAGCAAGGCTATCAATTCACCCTTTATTGATGACGACAATGTAGTCCCGATTTTAACCTCTTTAATCTCCTCATTACTTCCCAAATTCAACAATTCCAATAGCTCCTCATGAGGAAGTACTTGTTTCTCTTATTGTTCCATTTTTCTTAATAAGTCCGGAGGTAGACCATAATCCTCAATATCTTCGTCGGCCTCAAAATTACCCGTGCAAATGGGCCTCTCAAAATCAATTTCAGAATCACTGAAAGGAAGGTCCTCATATTCCCCATTCGTACACTTGTAAATAGGTGGGGAAGAAACAATATAGGAAAATATATATACAATGAAAGCAAAATAAATAGCATAAATGAAAGAATATGGACACATTAATATGAAGGAAATGCATCATGTTTGTTATTTATTGGATGAAAAGTTTTAGACAAAAGCCCATTATAAAAGAAATTTTTAATATCGGACAAAGATATTAAAGATTTGTTTAAAAGCATTACGTTGGAATAGACCTAAAAACTATGGGTAGCTCGGTTGCACTACAATTGGTCAGTCCATATCCTGGTGGACAAGGTCGCACCATCCAGTTAGCATTCTCTCTTTCAATTCTTTCTTCCCCAGTCGTGCAGATCTCCATATCATACATCTGCTCATCCTTATTCACCTGGAATCTCTCGAAGGTTTGCTCGATCATTATGAGCACATCATCAGAATTATTTTCTCCGAACAAAGAACCGACAAAGCGAAAGCTGTGAAAGATAGGTGGGAATGTCATAGGCTTCCATTCAATATCCATACCCGCAAGAAGGGTCATCCTCCTTTGTCGGTTCTTTTCAACTTGTTTCCTTTTCTCAAGGGCCTTCGAAAGATACCTTAGGCCAAACCGATCTTTCTTTCCCACTACTTCCATTGCTCGGGCCATCCCCTAAAGATATTTTTCGAGACTTTTTCCAGCCCTACAGCCTTTTCCCACCGTAGTTCTTACCCCAGTCTTGTGTTCTTGGACAGCCTTGGTTTTGGATTTTTTTGTCCTTCAGCGACGAAAACCGCATTTACAAATTCCAAAGATCGAAAGGAATATTCTACGGTATCTTTATTGGGTTCAACATAAGGATATTCAGTAGATGCAAAGGCTATTACGTCCTTTTCTGCTGATACAGTGACCAAACACCCCTCTATCACAAATTTCAGCTTTTGGTAGAGAGATGAAGGTACAGCCCCTGTTGAATGTATCCATGACCTTCCCAACAGGCAATTATAGGATGGATTAATATCCATGACCTGAAAGTTCATTGTATAGGTGTATAGGCCTATCTCCAGAGGAACCTCAATAGTTCCCATTACATCTCTCCTGGTACCATCAAAGGCTCTGACCATCGTGCAGCTTGGCAGCATATAAGAAACATCCACTGGTAATTTGGATAGGGTTGCCAAGGGCATCACATTTAATGAAGAACCATTATCCAAAAAGACCCTTGGAAATATATGCCCCTTGCAAGTGGTAGTTATGTGAAGAGCCTTTGTTGACCCAATACCATTGAGTGGTATTTCCTCATAACTGAAATATGTCTACCGCGATGTTTCCCACCAGTCTGTCTAATTTTTCTAACGATATGTTATTAGCCACGTATGCCTGATTCAACACTCTCAACAAGGCATTTCTGTGTGGTTCCGAATTCAAAAGCAAAGATAAGATTGAAATTCTAGCTGGCTGACGTTGCAGTTGCTCAACCATGCTATACTCACTATGCTTTATGAATTTTAACAACTCGCAGGCTTCCTTCTCATTCACTGGTTTTTTTATTCTGTTTACCAGGGCTGAACCCCTTTCTTCTACTTTTGACAAATCCATCTCAATATGGATTGGTTCAGCTGCTTTCTTCCCTTTGTCCGTTCCTCTATCTTTTCCTGTTAGCCCCTGTTCAACACCCTCAGGAGCATAACACCTTCCACTTCGTGTTAAGTGCCCCACACCTATGATATCCTGCTGACTCGAAGACCCAGGCATAACCATGCTGCAGTCATATTTCCATGGTGCAGCTTTGTTGTCCTTGTATGAATAGAAAACAGAGAAATCAATGATTAACTTAGACGCACTTTCTTCAACGACTGACATAACTTTCTCCTCTGATTCATCATAATAGATGACCAAGGGTCTTCCTATCCCATAGCCAGCTGCATTCTCAATAACCTCTACTTCCTTTTCTGTCTCCTCGTAAAACTGGCCTCCCCATCATCCATCATCTTTTGGACTTTAGCCAGAAAGTCCCCGCAGTCCTGTATGATATGACCTCCACATTATGAAATGGGCACCAATTCTGCACCCTCTTTGCAACCGTTTTTAAACTATCAGCATCTTCCACCATTCCTACCATAACCATCTCGACCCATATTGTCAACATTGGAGTCTTGACTTCCCTGGCATCTTTTTTTACCCTTCTGACTTCCCCTATCCATACTGCATTTACCCGATTCTCCACATGATCTGGCAATGGATTTCCTTCTATATTCGGCCCATTCTTTGCCCCAAACTTCACAACTCCGGCGTTGATCAGGCTTTGGACTTTCTTTTTAAAGGCTAGGCAATCTTTAGTCGAATGTCTTTGAATCCCTGCGTGGTATGCACAGTTAGTATTTGCATTGTACCACCTTGGATATGGTGGTGTTAGAGGTTTGAGGTACACGGGTGCAACAAGTTAACCCTGCAATAGTTTGGGATATAGCTCACCATAGGTGGTAGGAATCAGAACAAATTGGGGTTTTTGATCGTTCCTTGGTGAATGTTGGTCATTGCACCAGGCTCCCTGAGTGTTTGGGACAGTGTTTCGGGGAAGGTTTATTTGTGGGGATATGCCAGTTGGAAACGGCTGTTGTGGTATATTGGTATAAGGGAAGGGATTTTGGGTAAGGTGGTTCATATTGGGGTAATAAGGATTATACCCCAGGTAAGGTGTGTATGGGTGTAGGAGGTGCATAAGATGTGGTAGGAGTATAGGGCCTTGGTGGTGTATGTGGTTTGGGAGGTACATATGAGTATCGGTTGATACTAACTTTGTGGGTCTCCTCTTTCTTCCTAGCAGGGAATACCTTTTTCGGAGTAGAAGGCTCTCCCCTTTCTATTTTCCCATTTTTAATGGCTGACTCTATCATCTCCCCAGATATTACCATGTCTGCAAAGTCCTTGGTGGCACTTCCCACCAATTTATCATAATAGGGTGCTTTCAAGGTGTTGATGAAAAGCACTGTAGTTTCTTTGCTAGTTAAAGGGGGTTGCACTTGTGTGGCCAGATCCCTCCATCTTTGCGAGTATTCTTTGAAACTTTCAGTGGTCCTCTTTTCCATGTTCTGTAGTGACAACCTATCAAGTACCATATCAGATACATGTTTATAATATTCCATGAAAGCCCTGGCTAAATTCGTCCATGAACGAATCTTGTTACGACTCAGTTGGTTGTACCATCGGGTTGCAGACCCTGTCAAGCTGTCTTGGAAACAATGAATAAATAGTTTCTCATTATCATCGTGCCCCGTCATTCTTCTGCAGTACATGGTCAGATGTGCTGATGGGTTGGAAGTCCCATTATATTTTTCAAAGTCTGGTACTTTGAACTTTGGGGGAATTACTAGATCGTATACTAAGCTCATCTTTTTGGCATCTAGACTACCAAATAACTCCGCCCCTTCAACGACCCTCAGCCTCTCCTCCAGTAGTTGATATTTTTTCTGTGATTCTGTCATTTCGACCCTTTTCAGCTCAGTCATATTTGCTTTTTCCTTTTCAGCTAGTTCCTCAAAGTCTGGAACGTTAACATCATTTAGGTCAGTTCCCATATTACCCTTTCCTCGAACATAGTTCTGTGTCTCAGTAGCTAGCTGGATATAAACATAGGAGGCTGCCTCAATTGGCACCTCTTGGCCCTTTTGCTGTATGTTTTCAGGTTGATCCTCTTCAACTACCACCCTTTTCCCGGTGACCGAATTCTCTCCCAACCCTTTTTGTTTCATCATGGCACTCATCATTTCCATGAGTTTAGTCATCTGTTCTCGAGACTTCTCCTGAGATTTAGCTAACTGTTTCAGCAGTTCCCTTTGAGTTCTTTCCATTCTTTCAATTCTAGCAAGCGGATCGTTCTCCATAGCCCTGGCTTGAGATCGAGTATTGTAAGGGTGTAGAAAATCCGATTCTTTCTGAGTGCGACCAATTGTACCTTTAGTTTTGAAAACCATGAATTAGAAATTATTGACATATTTTTTTTATGCTTTATAAAAAATGAATGAATGAATGTATGACTAAATGTGAATGGATGAATCAAATAAAATGGATATGTACATGACTATGTATATGAATACGAAAGAATAAATGAATGAACAGGTGAAATGAACAAATAAGTGTTTAATGTATGAATATGAATGAATGAACAAGTAAAAGGAATAAATAAGTGGTTAAGTGTATGAATATAAACAAATTTCAAAAATGAATGATTATAAATATGAGTATGTACAAATGAACAAACAAAATATATAAAATTTGAATGCATTTGAATGTATTCACCTCGGGATAATTTCAACCGAACGGTCTTTCATTGATTTCCTAAAACTAAATACATCACAGATAGAAAAGATAAATCCGTAATTCGCCTTTCAAAGTGCTATTACAAAATTAGTCCTATAGTGACTTTCGTGGATCTTGAACTTTCTTTCACAGTCTCTTTTTGATTACCCTGCTCTTCAATTTGACCCCTACTTGTTCACGGCTCCTTGACGCATCAGCAGAAGCATCACCGTGTAAGCTTTTCTTAGCTTGCTTCTCCAGTTGATTGGCTTGGGCTTCCTCATGCTTCGCTCTCTCTTTCCAGTAGTTATTCTCTTTCTTGAGGTTTTTGACCTCATTCTCCCACTCCCCGAAAGTCTTGAGAGTCCCCTCAAATCTGAGCTCAAAACGGTACCTCTTGTTCTCCAAATGTAATTCCCGAAGATCGCCCTTAGCAGTGTCCCTTTCTCTCTTGATATTTTCCTTTTCTCTTTCTCGAGCTGATTCCCTATTTTTCATGTCCTCAAGCTCTTCTTGTAGTCGGGCAATCTTCTTGCTTATCTGGGATTTTTCTTTTTTAAATTCTGCCCTTGCGATTTGTAGCTCTAATGGCATTTCCCTTGGTGGAGGATTCATGAACTGGACCTCTTCCCCATCTGATGTCAGTAGCCTATCATTAACCCTTAATTCTCTCCATACCAGGTAATCAGGTGTAACGATGTTGGCATATCTGGCCATTTTTATCCGATGAGTTTTCTTCCATGCTTCAGTAACTGCCCGCACCATTCTAGAATACCCATCCTCTCCATAAGTGAACTCTGATGATCCTAGATTATGAGTCAAAGGTGTAAATTGCCGAGACTCAACCTATCTTTGAACCAACAAAGGCGCATAACTCACAGACCCCCAAATTTTGAGTAGTGGAACCTCGAGTTGTCCCCACATTTGTACATAATCGGCATAGGAACCATCCATGGAGCTCTCCAAGTCACCATCTCCCCTTTTAGATTTCGGAACATGTTAACCCATTTCTCTTCATCCCCGTCTTCAGGCCAATCATTTTGAAGGAATTCCCTAATCGGAACTAAAGACTTCATGTACGGTTTGAAGGAAACCTTTTCTATCTTCCAAAAGTGACTTTGAATCCAAATATAAAGGAGTTGTACATACCCCTTGACTCTCTCTTGTCCTTCCCTTTTGCAAAAATTCAAAGATCGGATAGTTTCAGCTAGGATGGCCGGAGATGGGTTGATCTTCTGTTCCAATTTTCAAAGAAATCAAACATGGCTATATCCACATGACCCAATATCTTCGAGAATATGATTAATTCGTAGATGGCTAGAGCAAAGATGTCCCTGGCTTTTTCTTTGTCGGAATAACCCAATATCAACTGTCGGAGAGTTTTCCACGAAATGCATCCATTTTTCTGCTTTGTATCCACATGACTCTCAACCCATGTTGTATCCATTCCTGTGATCCTAGCCACTTTCCTCTTAAAACCTGAAGGTTTCACTTCCTTCAAATATACCCGATCAGGATTAGGACATTCAATACGTAACAGTGCTGAATATTCTTCAATCAGCGGGGTCATATCCTCTTTGTTAAAAGTAAAACATCTATAAGCAGGATTCCAAAACTGTACCATAGCCTGAATCAACCCACTATTGACCCGAATCGGAATTAAGAGTGCTATATCTCTATATTTATGAGTGAAGGCTTCTTTCTCTGATATATTCCACTGATTCCAAATGTCGGCTAACCCTCGAAGATTATTCTGTCTAGAATCCACTTTGACCTTTTCCGGCAACACTGACACATAATTTTTCTTCAGGCAATCACCAACCTCCCTCTGATCTTTTTTCAACCGTGCCCTAACTACTGCATGATCTTCTATCACTGAAATAACCTGACACTCCATGAAAATCCTTTGGGTTGATGACTATCCCGAGGCCAATAAACTCCAAGTGTATGATGATGTCTATGATGCATGTCAAAAAAAAAAAAGAAAACAAAAAGAAATAGATTAGTAAAGAAATGAATTTACAAATATAACATAAATAACAACATGCTTTTTTTTTTAAAATGTCCCTAAAATTTTAACAGAGCTTCGGCATTACGACGTCTTTGGGACAAAATAATAAACTTATTACGAGCGATATGATGTTCATTCATCATCACCCAATTTGTAAAATCTAACATATAAAAAGATGGTAAAAGGTTGGAAATGTTTCTCCATGTGTTCTTAAACTTTGGGTATCTAAAAGAAATCCGGCATGGCTTCGCCTAGGTTCACTATATGAAGGTGAATCGGTTCTAAGGCCCCGAATTGTTCTTCACTGTCGCCTGTGAAGACTAGTAAGCCACCCGATAAAAGCGGGTTCAATTCGTTAGAGTATACTTTCCTATGCCGGTACGGAGGATTATCACGAAGGCATTAGGTACTTTATACTCCGGAAGTGTTTCACTATCCCATACAGAGGATCATCACGAAGGCGTAGTTACTTTACTCCCACTTAAAAGGACGGAACCCGGGTAGAGAGTTCATGTTATGCAAATGCAGATATAGTGTGTGTGGAGGAACAAAACAAACCTGTCACCACCTATTCTACACCCCTTATTCTAAATACCCCACTAAAATCAAACAATGTAAAGCATCAGTCAAGCAATCGTATAAATATACGCAACAAAATAACCAGAGAACAAATAATAATATGCATGCATATGAAGATGGACATATTTAAAATATTTTATTATTTTTAAAATTCTTTTTATTATTTTAAAAATATGGGAATTAAAATTAAATACCAATTAAACCAACAAAACCGAGACTTAGATAACACACGACTAATTCTAGGCCTGACTCTCTAAAAAATGTCCCCAGTGGAGTCGCCAAGCTGTTACAACCTAAAAAAATAACATAACAAATAACATCGTAATAACAAGTCTCATCGCAAGACTTTATTATTCGTTAGGCGTGACATTGGGTAAACAGAGGAAAAGACGGCTTAATTCGTCTAGAAATAAAATAAACGGTCGAGGGTATGAAAACGGCCTCGTAAAAAGACATGGAGTCGCCACCAATCTTTTTTAGCTAGGTGTGATAGGCCACCTATTAAAACCGGTTTTATAAAACATTTTAAAATTAATTAAAATATTTTTAAAACCAATTTCAAGTCTGCGTTATAAACCAGAGAAATCAAATAAGCGGGTTCGGGAGTCGGTTACGTGCGGGGAAAGATTAGCACCCCCACACGCCCGTATAAATCGGTACCTTATTAATCGTGTGTTATCTCAAGTCTCGGTAAAAAGTTGGTTTTTAATTTAGTATTTCAAGTTAATTCCCAATTTTAAGAAAAATAATTACATTTTTAATTGAAAATGATTCGGAATTTATTAATTCAAAATTTTCTATATTCCTCAACAAAATCGGTAAAATATAGACATTTTTATTCATTTGGAAAACTTTTTGAATCATTCTCCTTTTTTTGAAAGAAAGATATTCCTTTATTAATGATAATTGATGATTCTCCCTCAAGCAAACCCTGTAGAGAACTCATGAATTATGTTAACTCGGGAATATCTTTATTTTTATTGAAAATCATTATCTTTTTCAAAACATTTAAAAATATGAACATGAACATGTATGACATAAATAAAATGACATGGCAAAGTCTAGACAATATAATGTAACCTAAATGATATGACATAATTTAAATAGCATAGTATATTATAGGTGAAATGAAAAATCCTAAGTATGGTATATTCTAAATGAGATAAAATGATTTAAATGACATGACAATTTTAAATGATTTGGCATATTTTAAATGACATGGCATATTTTGAATGACATGGAATATTCTAAATAATATAACCTAAATGACATGGAATATGATGAAATGACATGAAACATAAAATAATGCTATCATAAATATGCATGAAAATAAAATAAAAATGCATGAACATAGTATATGCTAAATAATGTGACAAAAATAAATGACTAAATAAAAAATATGGGATGTCATGAAATATTCAAAATCATATGGAAAACAATATAACATCATAAAATGTAAATCAAAATAATAATAATACAATGAAAAATATCATAGCAAAAATCACATTTTAAATAAAATGCATGAACTTGAAAAATGCAATGCATGAAAATGTATTTTTTTCCTCTAAATAAAGAAATCCGTATATCTAAAAAGATATCCGGCTACCTTAGAAAAATATGTCAAATTAGATTTCCTAAAAAAAAACAAAACTTTGTGATTGTTTGAAAACAATTTTGAGGAAAAACTTGAATAAAAATTAAAACCCTTACCAAACCCTTTTAAAATGGCTCTAATTTCCTAAGTTTAAAATCCCAGACTTAACCACCCTTAACCCGAGATTTATAAAATCATTTTTAAAGTTTAAAAAGGTGTAGAAACTACCCTAAGACAGTAGCTAAAGCTTATACTCAACCCCCTCTAATTGCCTTAGCCAAATCCAACCATTATTCTTCTTTTGATTTCAAATCTGCCTCTACTGTCCGATTTTGACACGATTTTTTAGCCTATTTTTAAAAATTCAATAAAATCTAAAACAAATAATGGAGACTCATAACTTGTAAATATACACGAGAAAAAATTGGCTTAATTTTTTAATTAAAGATGATTGCTGAGAAAAATCAGAGAAGTTCGAGTACTGGGTGAAAGAAACTGTTTTGTCAAAACACATTTTTTGCCTTTGATAAAGTCATTCAAAAATCAAAGTAAAAATTGTTGGAGATCATCCTAAAGACCTAAGGATAGTAGCTAAAACATTTAAAAACCTTGGACAAAAATTGGCTAAGTAAAAAAATCACAAAGGTAGAATAATCAAATTGACAATTCCTTAATTTTCCACAAGTATGCTCAAGAGAGCATGACTTTGAGCCATTGATTGGCCTAAGTCATAAATCATGTGGCAATGGAATGGAATGCATGAACATACAGCAAATGAATTGTATTAAAGGCATGGTCTAAAGGTCTAAATGGTAAAGGAAATGCATGACAATTCAAGACAACCTAAATGCCTAGCATGAGTTTGCATGGCAATAAATGCTATCCTAACTCAATATGCATGCAATGCTTGATAATGTAAATGTGACTCAGACCTAATATGTTATGAATATGCATGAAAATGATAATGTAACCTAAGACCTAAATAGCATAGTAATGCATGACAATTCCAATGTGATTTAAGACTCAATATGCATGGAAATACCAATATGGCCTAGACCTAAAATGTAATGAACATGCATAGCAATACTATGAATATACAATGACCCATGAAACTAATGTCAATGCTGGAACAAATAGCAACTAATATAGAATCTCAAGATATAATAATGCAAAGCATGTTACTTAAACAAAATGCAAATGCATGACAAGGCCAAGGGATACATAAAGAGGCCGAATGTAGCTACATGATGCTCTAATGCAATCCTATCTAGTAAATGACACAAGTATATGAAAAATCATATTAAGATGCATAATGTCATGACATTTTCATAAGCATATGACATACTAAAATCAAAATGCACAAGCTCATCGCATGGAGATGCAAACAAGTTAAGAAGCAAGGTGAAAATGCACATGCAAGGCATACCAATATGGAGTAGCCGAATGGCCATGTAACAAAATGATGGCATTTTATCATAGCATTTTCATATGCACATGGCATACTAAAATCAAAATGTATAAGTTCATGGCATGGAGATACAAACAAGTTAAGAAGCAAAAGGAAAATGCACATGCAAGGCATACTAAAATGGAGTTGCCGAATGGTTATGTAACAAAATAAATAAAATGCAAACATGTTTATAATATAAGACATAATACATGAAAAAAAAAATGCACAACATGAGCATATGAACACAATGGCCGAATATGCAAGAGAAAGTTATTAAGAAAGGAATAGAAATATATAAGTAAATATAGAATAGAAAATAATGTAAAGAACATATAAAAAATTTAACATAGACATGCAAAACAAATAACAAGCAAAACTAGTAAATAAAACAAGGAAAGTTAAGCTCCATGGTTGGTATAAAATGGGCATAGCCTCTCACCTAACCATAATCACTTGGTCTTGCAAAGATCATGAAGCCTTTCCATTCAAAAAAATCAGAAAATAAACCATGCTAAACAGCAAAATTAAGGTGAGCTTCATGGTAGGTAAAAATGGGCATAGCCTCTCTCCTAACCATGGTCACTTGGTGTAGCCAAGATCATGTAGCCATTTCAACCTTTTTGCTTCATATTTTGTAAAAAATCAGAACCTTAGAATACTCTGAAAAACCTTCTAAAAATCATTTTTCACAACAACACGCAAGGAAGAAAAAAAAGAAAACCAAGGCAAGTAAACATGCCATATACGGTCATAGCATGAAACCATGTAAAAAAATTATTTTTCACCATTTTAATGTAGAATAAGAGATGAAAACATAAGTAAACATTAAAAAAAAAACTTTATTTCTATGAAAAATGTAGTAGGAAAACAAGATAGAAAATCAAGAAAACACCATGGAAAACAATAAGAAAGCTATGCTAGAACTTGGTAGAGATTACTACCTTCAAGCTCTCTATTGAAAACCTTTTTTTTTTTATTTCTTTCAAAACCTTTTTCTTTGCCAAATTAGCTACTGTTTCCAAACAAAAAACATATGAAAAAATGAAACCAACCCCTCTCTTTAGCCTTGGCCGAATGGCCTCACACCCTTGGATGGGAATTGCACTTTTTTCTCCTCCAATCTTGGCCTTTAGATTAAGATATTTTGATGACAACATAAAAATATCATCTTGCCCATTGATAGCAGCCCTTAAAATGTGTACTCAGCCCTTGTAGTAACCTTAGCCCTTAGATGCAAAAGAGGACCAATCCCATGCACTCCCTTGCTTACCCCCTTGAGTGCCTACCCTTGGATGAGTTGTGCTCTTCCATTCCTGGTCATTGGATGAGGACAACATAAACATGAAATCTTGTAGATTAAATCCAGCCCTCAACATATGTACTCAGCCCTTGTAGATGGCCTAAGCCATT
The DNA here is from genome assembly GCA_030761205.1 of Fremontodendron californicum. Classification (NCBI taxonomy): domain Eukaryota; kingdom Viridiplantae; phylum Streptophyta; class Magnoliopsida; order Malvales; family Malvaceae; genus Fremontodendron; species Fremontodendron californicum. Next base: position 25,999,447 of record JAULJL010000004.1, on the reverse strand, counting down.
GGATGAAAAGAGACAATCCCATACACTCCCTTGCTTAATCGAATGGATGCTCACCCTTGGATGAATTGTGCTCATCTTTTTTCTTCCATTCTTGGCCATTAGATGAGGGTTCTTTCATGACAAATAAAAATGTCATCTTGGCATTTAAACTTGGCCATTTGATGGTGCATTCAACTTTCCTACAAGGCACCTAAGCCATTGGATGAAGGGGGCACCATTTGCAAGGTGTTAGTGGTAGCATGTGGCTTGATAGGGACTAAGGAATTAAATTGTTCAAGCTTCCTTCTTATCCTATATGTTGGCTGACCAAGGGAAGAAAAAATCCCAGCAATTCCTTCTTCTTTCATATTTTTCTTGATTACAAATTTGCCCTTTTTGGTTTCTTTGGTGAAATAACCTTTTTGTCCCCCGAACCTAAATAAATAGCAAACGGACTCCAAATTCAAATTTTATTTTTTCAATATTTCCGAAATAATAAAAAATTGAATTATGGTAGTTTTCAAAATTTTCCGAGTCCATTTGCTATTTATTTCAGATTTATTTCCGAAATTGCCCCTTTTATGCACCCGAACTTTACCATTTTTAAACGAGCTCCGAATTCAGATTGTTCTTCACTAATATTTTTCAAATAATTTAAAAATATGATCTGAAAGTTTTCATAATTTTTGGAGCTCATTTGCTATTTTTTCGGGATTTATCTGCTTGAGTTACTATATAGGGGACCCGGGATTTGGACATTTTGCAAACGAACTCCGAATCAATATTTTATTTTTCCAATCTCTTCCAAATAATTTAAAAATGAGATTTTCAAATTTTCAGAATTTTTGGAGTTCATTTGCTATTTTTTCGGGATTTATCCTGTTGAATTTCTACAAAGTGGGCCCGATATTTGGCCATTTTGCAAACGAACTCCGAATCAAGATTTTCTTTCTCCAATCTCTTCGAAATGATTTAAGAATGAGATTTGCGAATTTTCATAAATTTTGGAGTTCATTTGCTATTTTCCCACATTTTCCAATTTTGCCCTTTTGCCTCTGAAACCTGGTTTTGCTCAAAACAAATCCGATTTTCAGATTTTCTTCAAACTGAGTCTTGGGCTATCCTTTTTTAATCATTTCTCATCAATTAAGGTCTTTAGATCTTCCGAATCTAGCCATTTCTGTAATTCTTCTAAATTTCATCGAAATCCACCAAAAAACCCTAATTTTCGATTTTCTTTCGAATTAACTTTTCTATCAGTTTTTCTTCCAAGTGGCTTCTCCATTACCCATAGTCAGTACTTATCTTTCGTTTGAGACCTTCAATTCTGAACAATTTGATTGTTTAAGCACTTTTCCCTAAATTTTCTGAACTAGGGTTTCTTTTCTACTAAGATTCTGTAACCCAACTTCCGACCTCCATATGTAGACCTCGGATTATCAAAATTCTTTCACTATTTTTCAACCTCAAATCTTGATTTTGAAAGTGGGTTGACTTTTTTAGTAGTTGACATTTTTGAGGTTGACTTTTTGGGTTTGACTTTTTCCAGGGTTGACTTTTTTGAGTTTGACTTTTTCTGTCTGCTTTCTTAGACTAAGTCTCGAAGTACCACCTGCAGGATGAGAAAAGCCTTTTAGCATTCTGAAACATCAATTTAGGAAGAAAATGTACTTGATTTAGGGGTCCGGATAAAATTAGGTGTCTACACCCTTATTAATATTTTTCATTTTCAAAGAGTACCATATAGTATTCAAGCTAACCACGAAACAGCCTTTAAATCCTCTGCAACTCATTCATCAACTATTTTTTTTTGTCAATAACTTCGACTTCAACAAATTTTTTGGCTAAAATATTAAAAAATCCCTTGAACTATTTCACTTTTCCTAAATAAGCCCCTATATTTTATTGTACCAAAATAAGTTTTTATCTTTTGATTTGTACCTAAATAAACTCTTATTTCAAATGAAATATTGATTTATGTTAAGGGTTTATTTAGGTATAAATTAAAAGTTGGGAGCTTATTTGGATACAAGTTAAATGTTAAGGGCTTATTTGGATACAAATTAAAGGTTAAGGGTTATTTGAATGAAATAAAAATATATAGGCTTATTTAGATAAAGTAATAAAGTTCAGAGATTTTTTGTAATTATTTTAGCCTTTTTTAAAAAATTTATGCTTTGGGCCTTAAATTTTTTTTTTTTCCAAATTGTTATTACTTCACAATCTTTTAAAAAAAAAAAAAATGATAGAAGAAGAACATGACTAAACACGTACAATTATAGAAAAAATGCTAATACTTATACAAATTTATAATTAATTTTACCTTAATAATAAATATTTGGCTTAAGTATAAACAAAGCTCCTGAACTAAAATTAAATAGTCATCCAAGCTCTTATCATTTTGTTGCAATCAATTGAGCTCTCAAACATTTATTCTCATCCATTTGAGTCCTCAAACATTTATTTTCACCCAATAGAGTCCTTGATTGGACGGAAATTGATGATGCGTTTAACTAATTTTCGTCTAATCAAGGGCTCAATGGAATAAAATAGATGTTTGAAGGCTTAATTGATTGCAATAAGGGATTTGGATGATTATTTAACTTTAGCTTAGGGACTTCTTATATTTAAGCCTAAATATTTTAGTTCTTGAATTTTCTCATTTTAATAGATTAATTTTGAAAAATAATTTATAAAAATAATTTTAAGCATACATTCTTATATGGATTAATTATAAAAATACTATCTTTAATTAAAAATATTTTTCTTTCTTTAACTTTCAAAATTATATAAAATAATTAATCGTACGATTATTCGCATAATAAATAAAATATTTTATTATGAAAAAAGGTATAATTGGAGCAATGTAATATAATATATCATTTTCTTTCCTTTTCAGTACTGCTTAACCAAACAAAGGTTATGATTAATCCCTTACTTTTATTTTTCTTACTCTTTTTAACTATCTAAACAAATGAATGAAGTATCATTTCCTTTATTTTAGAAACCTCTCTTTTCTTTTCTTTCCTTTCACTACAACAATTTTGAGTTTTAGTGGCGTTTCACTTATAAACACCGCCAGGTACCGTGTTTTTGTAAAGAGAGGCGTTTCTATCTCAAACGCAACTAAAAATTAATTTAGCGGCGTTTGTAACCCTAAAACGCCGCTAAATAATTTCAATTAGCGGTGTTTGAAGTTTAAAACGCCGTTAAATGTGTCTCAAATTACACGGTTTCTTTTTTGCCACCAAATTATTTACCGCCATTTATAGCAAGAGAAACGTAGCATTTTGGTCAGTGCATTTAGCGGCGTTTGTCTTAGGAAACGCCACTAAATATGTTTAAAAATCGAAACTTTAATTTTTCGAAACCCCAAAATCTACATCTATTTTTTTCATTTTTTTATTCTGTACATTTAGCGGCGTTTGTCTAGGCAAACGCCGCTAAATGAGATAACTTACCGTTATTTTTTTCAAATTTTTTTATTCTATACATTTAGCAGCGTTTGTCTCGGTAAACGCCGCTAAATATGTTCATTTAGCGGCGTTTGTCTAGGCAAACGCCGCTAAATGAGATCACTTAGCGGTGTTTGGTCTCCAAAAAGCTGCTAAAATGTTTAAAAATCGAAACTTTCATTTTTCGAAGCGTCAAAATCTATCGCTATTTTTTTTTTCAAATTTTTTAATTCTGTACATTTAGCGGCGTTTTTCTAGACAAACTCGCTAAATATGTTTGATTAGCGGCGTTTCAAAAAGGAAACGCCGCTAAATGAGATCACTTAGCGACATTTGGTCTCCAAAACGCCGCTAAAGTGTTCAAAAATTGAAACTTTTATTTTTCGAAGCGCCAAAATCTTTCGCTATTTTTTTATCAAATTTTTTAATTCTGTACTTTTAGCGGCATTTGTGTTGGAAAACGCCGCTAAATGGTAAAAATTTCAGGGGTTGCTATCTTTATATTGACTCTTCTCTCTATACATTATGTTATTTTCAGCAAAAATTAACAACTTCAAGAAGTTCTTAGTCCGCTTCAAACAGGTCTTCTTCTCTAAATTCTTTTAACATTTCAACAATGAAAATGATGTATTTTCTCTTTTGAATAAACTTTGCTCTTTTCTTTTTCTCATAAGCTGAAATTTTGTATTTTTGTTTTGTTTTTCATTGCAGGTGAAGTTCAAAGTGGGGTGTTCTTCATCTCTAACTTACTTTATATTTCTGTTAATTATTTCTATTGATTTGTTTTGGTGGAGCTTGTAGTTTGGATTTGTAAATATTTGTTTAATAGATTTTGATTTAAAGTCTATTCTTTGTTCAGCTCCTTTTACTTTTCTTTCCACATTTATTTTTGTCAAATCTTCATTTCATTACCTTGAACTTGCAGATGGAGGGAATACCTAGCAAAGCAAGAAATTTGTAGATGAGTCTATTGATGGAAAAGCTTATCGAAATACTATACATAACCGTGGTGTTGTGTTACAAAAAAACTTTTTAAAAAAAAACTTTTTGAAAATTTAGCGGCGTTTCAAGAACAAAACGCTGCTAAAAAATGTGACATTTAAAAAATTTAAGGAGAACAATTAGCGGCGTTTTCTAGATACAAATGCCGCTAAATTTATTCACTTAGCGGTGTTTTTAGCAGACAAACGCCGCTAATTTTTTTCAAGTGCCACATGTCGAAGTCTTACGATGGCGTTTATAAACGCCGGCAAATATTTCTATGAGCGCTGCCATGTTGGCGGCGTTTTTGCTTCAAACGCCGCTAAATTTCTCGGCGTCGTTTTTCGCGACACTTTTTGCAGTGTTTGAGTGAAATGCCGCTAATATTAAAAAAAACGCCGCTGAAGACCTATTTTGCTGTATTGTTTCCTTTGTTTCCTTTTCTTAACTTCAATCCAAATGTAGGCTTAGAGATAAACAAGTTATTTAGTCTCTTAAGTCAAGCTTGAGATGTACCGACTCCAATAGTGTATGACATTTAAACATTTAAAATTAGCATGAATAAAGAACCACCACAGTAAAATTTGAACTCAAAATCATTTATCGTTGAGACATTCAAATTAACTTTCTAACTGAGTCAATCCCTTGTTAGCAATAATATTCAAGATCCCATTACATTGAATTCAGTACTTAGTCTAATTGATTTTTGTAGTCACCTTTAAAAATTGACATTTAGTAGGTTTGAATTCAAATCTCAGTACTTACAATTTTTTTCATTACTCCCAAAGCTACGACCTCATTTGAGACATTCAAATTAACTTCCTAATTGAGCCAATCCCTTGCTAGCAATATTCAAGATCCCCTTGCATTAATATTTAAATCCTTTCATATATTTTCACTTTCTTTTTGAGTGTTATAGGGCATATTATAAACTGAGCGTCCAACACAACACAAATTGCAAGGATACATGTGAGGAAGAACATTCACAGGATTGCAAGAGAAGACGGCAGTTGTGAAAATGGACAAATAGGAAGAAGTTAAAAACAACTTTCCCCAAGATAGTGTCTGCCGCAGTGGGATCTTGTTGATAGTGATTAGTGAAAGCTCACAATGTGTCAGCTAACTCGTCAAAATTTACATGCAAAACATTGGTGTTTGTCGTTTTATCAACTATGCCGGCTCTAAGCGCAAAAATGAAATTACATGATCTCACTATCATCTACGTTAACAGAGACCAATGGAAATTAAGTAATTATATAAATGAATAAAATGGTGTTAGAGAAAGATGGCCTATGCTTTAGAACCGGACTGCTGGATACAGATAGATACTATTTTACTTTATCCTTTTGAAAATCATGAAGCAAAATATATAAGTAAATAATAGTAGGTTGAGTTTCCCTGCTGATCCTGACAAAATTGCTTCACTAAGATGATTGGTTTTCACTTTTCATTACTTAGAACAAATGAGTATGTTAAAATGAATTGACTTAATTCATTATATTTTCTCTGCTGGTAAAAATTAGATAGTGAGATCAAGCAAATAATCCAAGCAAATTCTGGAAGCCCCTTGATAGGGAAGGGTAAAATACCTTTCTTCTATATATAGAGAGAGAGACCCCCTAAATAATCTATAGAGCAACCCCAAGAGAGGAAGATGTTTGTAGAAATGAAGGAGTCGAATGTTGAAAAGAAGAAGAAGAAGAAGAATGATGAAGATGATGATGATGATGAGGTTGGGGAGAAAGCAGCGGGGTCATTGAGGATGGTTTTGAAAGAGGCAGACTGGAAAGACATGGTGCTGATGATGCTGATGATGCTGGGGACAATAGGGTATGTTGCAGATGGGTCGGCCATGGCTTTGATCATGCTTGTTCTTAGCAACCTAATGAACAGTTATGCAGCTGCTGCTTCCTTTAACTATCAAGTCATACATAAGGTTTGTCAGTAACACATGCCGTAAACACAAGTACCATTAATTTTTACACACACACACACACACATATATATATATATATATATATATATATATTGTACTTATAACCTAATATGTATCTATTTTTCTACTGATACCGCATGCAGTATGCATTGGATTTACTTTGCGTAGCTGTTGGAGTGGGTTCAGGTGGATTTCTTGATAACTTTTGAATTTTTCACTTTTTGTTTTGCGGCATCATCATATTCACATATTAATCAGTTTACCAGCTCACTAGATCAATCATGCATGTCTTAATTAAGTCGAGTCGATCCAATCTGCTATTGCCTCTGGAATATCCATGTAACTCCAACATTTGGTTAATTAATATTATTACATATATCTTCGGATAATTTCAGTTCTTATCTGGATTCGGGATAAGTGTTAGATACGGATGGGTATATGTTCGATATGAGTATGTTCAATTTTTTTTTTCTATGTTTTTCATATATTTAGAAGATCATATCCTCATATTCATATCTGAATATGTGTTGGACACATGTATTAAATACGAATACTTTAAAATAACTAAAAAATTCAGGTAACATAGATTAATGAACATGCCAAGAATAGACGACTGCTTTTCTGGAATCTAGTCAAACAGACGAAGAAGCGTTCACTAAGTACCAAAGCCAAAATGAGCAGTATTTTGGATATGGTATAAAAGGATAAATGCATATATCAATAGAGCGATGACATGAGTATGTTATAAGGCATATAGAGACTCATATTGATTGGATGTGAGTTATACAAGTTTTTTGGCCATAGATAAAGTATAATAATAATCTAGGGAAAAATATATTTACTTCCTCAAGTTTGATAAAAAAAATACACTTATTCTCTTTTAATTTGAAAAATATTCACTTACTCCCCTAAGATTGGGTACAAAATACATAATAATTTACATTCTGGGTCACTGAACTTAGTATCAACTTTCATGTAAGTCATAAACTTTTAATTTTATCAAATTACATTACTGAACTTTTATTATTAATAAATTAAGTCACTTATGCTAACTCCATTAAGGGCTAGTTTAGCATTGCTGTTGGAATAAGCTTGGGTTGGAAAAAACTCGAGTTGGAAAAAGTGTGTTTATAAAGTATGGTGAAAAAGTGTGGTTTAAAAACTTTTAAATGTTTACCATTGCTGTGAAAAAGTGTTGTAGGAAATTGAAATGTCAAAAAAAGATATGTTTAAAATAATAAAAGTATAGAGATGTGAGGATAATAAAGTCATTTTGTCCAAAAGCCAGCTTTTAAAGCCCAAAAGCTATATTTTTTGGCTTTTTGGTTTGGCTTTTCAAACCATGGTTTCAACAGCAGAAGCTAAATTTTTTTATCTGTTTAGCATTGTGTTTGCGGTGAAAAGCAGCTTTTGACCTCAAAAGCTGTGCCAGAAGCAATGCTAAACTAGGCCTAAGTAATTCTAACGGAAAAGCTGATTCAGCTTGCATACATAGCTTATTTTTTACATCTCATCAAGATAATGCATAGCTAATACTTTAGGTAAAAAAAAAAAAAATTCCAAGTTGGCATTGTAAGGTCTATTTTAGAAAGGAAAACATATGATTTGTCGGTCAAATTTTTTTTTAGAGTTTTCTCAGTTTTGATTTGAGTAAATTATTAGAGAAATTAGTGTTTTTATCGTCTAATAAGCCATGTATGCATATTGAGTTAATTTTTTTCATTAGAATTACTTAATGGAGTTAGCTTAAGTTGCCTAATTTATTAATAATAGAAGTTCAGTAATGTAGTTTGATAAAATTAAAAATTTGTAACTTACATAAAATTGATGCTAAGTTCAGTAACCCAAAATGTAAATTACCCTAAAATACACTAACCCCCTAAGATATTATTTTTAAGTTAATTTTAAATGAAAAAATAAATAAATATACCATTTGTTAATTATTAATCATTTATTTTTGTTTTTCTGTTTTTGTTTTTCAATCCTTTTTTTACTTAAAACTTTTTTTTAACTACAAAATTATCTTTAATTATTATCAAGTTAAATTCTAATTAAATTATATTCTAATTCAAGTATACATGTTAAATTTTTTTATGCCAATGTGGATTGATTCAGTTGGTTGAGTACTCATTAGCGTCTTGGCAAGCACCAGGATTCGAGTCTCAATAGCAGTTCCACTTGGTGGGTAATCTATAAGTACTACTATTAGCCCTCTCTGAAGCATGTGGCATGCCCTGACCCTAGATTAAATAGTTTCCCATTACCTAAACTTTTTTGTACAAAAAAAATATTTTAAACTTATCTTTAATTCAATTATATATATTAACTTTGATATTAATATATTATATTATTTTTATTTAAAAATAAATCAATTTCTATTATTTAAAGAAGTTTAATGATAAAAAAATTGATTAAAACAAAAAATGAAAAATAGACAAAAAAATAAAAAAAAATATCGTATTTTTAATATTTAAAGTAAAACTTGAATATATATTAATTTGATTAACAAAATACTAACATAGTTACTTTTTTAAGAGATAAAATGTATTTTTTAAAAGTAATAGGGGTAAGTTTATTTTTTAATAAAATCTCATAAAAGATAATTATATATATTTTTTATTTTTCAATTCTTCCCTCTTTTCATTTTTTAACCAATCTCATTATCACTAAAATTTTTAAATAACGATAATTAATTAATTAAATAAAGATATTTTAATAAATTCATTTCAAAATTAATATATAATTGAATTAAAGATAAATTTAAAATATTTAAATGTGCTTGAATTAGAATATAACTTAATTAGAATTTAATAATTAAAAATAATTTTAAGACTAAATAAATTCTCATTATTTTATAGTTAAAAAAAATTTTGAGTAAAAAAAAAAAGAAAACAAAAAAAAAATGATTAATAATTAATAATTAACAAAAGATATATTTGTCTTTTCATTTAAAATTAACCTAAAAATAATATTTTAAGTGGATTAATGTATTTTGTATCAAACCTTAAGAGGATAAGTGGATGTTTTTCAAACTAAAAAAAATAGGTGAATTTCCTATCAAATCTGAAAGAATAAGTGTCTTTTACTATAATCTTTATTCTCATATTCAGAAATCTAGGCATATACTTTTTTTGCATCAATGACATGAAAAGAAAAACCAAGTACAAGAATGATTTTAGGCTTTACATTGTCATGTAACAGGCTTGAGAATCAAAAGCATGTTCAACTGCAAGTGCATCTTATGTTTTTGAAATATATAATATTATCTGCTCCAAGTCCATGTCCAAAACAGACAGGCAACGCCTTGACTCATCATGGTTTTTGTTAATTACCTTTTGGTCTTTCAATAGAAGGATTCTGTTGGGCTCGAACTGCTGAAAGGCAAATCTCGAGACTACGTAGGAAATATTTAGAAGCTGTTATGCGGCAAGATGTTGGGTTTTTTTATATAAATCATGGGGCATCCATGACATCCCAAGTTGTTAGCAGTATTTCCAATGACAAACTGACTATACAAGGCGTTCTTACAGAGAAGGTCCAAATCCTTAACATATACTTTCATCAATATAACCACTACTCTTCAATCAAAAACCTTTTTCCTGTTTATGCTGCTAACTCTCAATCGATTATTAATATGAAAAATACATATACAGATAGCAGATTTCATCACAAATATATCCATGTTCATCACAGCTCCTGCAATTATCTTTGTTGGAGACTGTCTATCGTTGGCGTCCCTGCATTGTCAGTATTGATCATTCCTGGGATAGTATATGGCAAGCTTTTAGCAGAGCTTGCGGAGAAAATGCAGCATTCTTATGCAAGTGCTGGCGGAATAGTGGAGCAAACACTGTCCTCAATAAGAACCGTTTACTCCTATGTTGGAGAGGATCAAATGGTGAAGAGCTATAAAACTGCACTAGAGCCTACATTGAAGCTTGGTATCAAACAAGGATTAATCAAGGGAATGGCAATGGGTAGGATTGGAGTTACATTTGCAGTGTGGGCACTTCAGGGTTGGTATGGGAGCACCTTGGTCATCAACAAGGCAGCCAAAGGCGGGGATGTTTTCATGGCTGGTGTATGCATTATTTATGGAGGGCTGTAAGTTCACTATCTTTCCACCACTTCCTCCAATTGAACAATTGCAGATTTAATCACCAACTTCAAATGTAATGTCACATTCCACTAGTTTGATTTTCAGCACCCTTGTATACGTTTGTTTACATGATATGTTTGTTCAACATATACTGTCTACTCTCCTTCCAACAACAATCTTAATTTCCATCACTTTTCTACTGGAAAAATTCTTGCACTTTCAATAGGAACATATTGCCTGAAGTAGAAGACTCATTTCCTGAAATGCAGTTATGAATAAAATATATTCCCATCTGCGGAGGTTTCCTCGAACAACTTTTATCAATCTAATTTGTTGACATTGCAGTTCTCTTGGGGGTGCTCTAATAAATGTTAAATACTTTACCGAGGCAAACGTGGCAGCTATACAGATATTTGAGATGATTCACCGAGTTCCTTATATCGACTCTGCAAATCAACAAGGCAAGATGATATTAGATGTCAAAGGTGAATTGGAATTTAAAAACATAGACTTTGCATATCCTTCAAGACCAAGTAGCTTGGTATTACAAAGGTTCAGTCTAGCAGTAAAGGCCTACCAGATTGTTGGTTTGGTAGGCAAAAGCGGATCAGGTAAATCAACGATCGAAAATCTGATTGAAAGATTCTACGACCCTCTTATGGGAGAAATCCTCCTTGATGGCATTAACATAAAGGAGTTTCAGCTGAATTGGCTACGGAGTCAAATTGGTTTAGTTAGCCAAGAAACTATACTCTTCAGAACCTCAATCAAAGAAAATATTCAATTAGGGAAAGAGGATGCTACAATGGAAGAGATCATTAGAGCGGCAAAAGCAGCTGACGCCCACAACTTCATCAGTCAACTACCTGATGAATATGATACTCTGGTGAGCATCAAGCTGCAAATGTTTGTTTCTTCCAGTGTCATGCATCATTTTATTCATCAATCAAGTCTCTACTTTGGGTCACCATCAACTAATGATGAATTACTAAGACATGTGTTTTATGATTGATCTTCAGGTAGGAACACTGGGAACTCAGATGGCTGAAGGGCAGAAACAAAGGATTTCCATAGCAAGGGCACTGTTAAGGGACCCAAGAATCTTGCTGCTTGATGAAGCTACGAGTGCACTGGATTTGCATTCAGAAAAGGCCGTTCAGGATGCCTTAAATTATGCCTCGGAAGGACGAACCACTGTTTTCATTGCGCATCTCATCTCAGCTCTTCGCAATGCCAACTTAATTGCATTTATTCAGGCAGGACAAGTTGTTGAATCTGGTTCTCATGACCAACTTATGCAAAACAGGAATGGCCTGTATTCAGCAATGGTGCAGCTGCAGAGGACTTCAATAAATAATGAAGTAACAGCAACATCAGTGGCAAGTGAATTTAATAGCTCTGTTTCACGGGAAGAAGGAACTGCTTGCATACAAGAAACACAGGAAAAATTGGTTCCTGAAAGTTCCATTTCAAGAGAAGAATATCGCCCAGTGGCAAGAAGATCAAAAAGGTTCCCCATCTATATGGCAGCTGCTTCAAATGACTGCACCAGAGTGGATGTCAACCCTGATAGGTTTGATTGCTGCTCTTTGCTATGGACTGATTCAGCCATTGTACTCTTTCTGCCTCGGTGCTCTTCTGTCTGTATATTTTATAGACAATCATGATGAGATTAGGTCACAAACAAAAACATACTGTTTTGCCTTCTTGTCCTTTGCTATATTTGCTTTCATCACCAATGTGATTCAGCATTACAGCTTTGGGATCATGGGAGAGTGGCTTGACAAAAAGGGTGAGAGAGGCTCTTTTTGGCAAGATTGTAACTTTTGAGATGGAATGGTTTGATAAAGAAAACAACAGTACTGGGCCCCTCTGTTCAAGACTAGCCACAGACGCAACTATGGTAAGAACTCTTGTTGCTGATCGCTTATCATTTTTGACTGAGTCTATCTCAGCAACAATTCTAGCAATTATTTTGGGCATGGTATTATCATGGAAACTTGCACTTGTAGCCATCGCTCTGCAACCCCTCATCATTGGTTTCTTCCATACTAAAGCAATAACAATGAAGAGCATGTCTAAGAAAATACTCAAAGCACAGAACAAGAGCAGTGACTTAGCAAGTGAGGCTGTAGGGAACCACAGAATCATCACAGCATTCCATTCTCAAAAAATGGTGTTAGAACTTTATGAAACTACACAAATAAACCCAAGGAAAGAAAGCCATAAGCAGTCTTGGATAGCAGGGTTTGGATTGTTCTTCTCACAGTTCCTCACAGCTGCCAATCCAGCATTAATGTTCTGGTATGGTGGGAAACTGTTGTACCATGGGAATGTCTCGTACAAGCACCTATTTCAGACTTTCTTCATCCTGAACAACTGGAAGAATCATAGCAGAAACAGGAAGTATGACCCTAGACTTAACAAAGGGCACAACAGCATTGAATTCAATTTCTATGATTTTGAAAAGAAAAAGTAAGATTGATCCAGATGATATAGATGGCACTAAACCAGAAAAGATTAGCGGAGACATAGAGCTTAAACATGTGGTTTTCTACTATCCAACCAGACCAAAACAGAACATATTAAGGAATTTAAGCCTACGAATTGATGCTGGGAGAGTTGTTGCTTTAGTTGGACAAAGTGGGTCTGGAAAATCAACTATTATTAGATTGATCGAGAGGTTTTATGACCCATGGAGAGGATCAGTTGAAGTTGATGGACTCGACATCAAGTCCTATAATCTAAAGGCTCTGAGGTCACATATTGCATTGGTAGGTCAGGAACCTACTATTTTTGCAGGAACAATTCATGACAACATCGCATATGCCAAAAAGAATGTAACTGAAGCTGAAATAGTTGAAGCAGCAACCATAGCAAATGCACATGATTTTATAAGGTCTGTTCCAATTATATACAACTCAGCATGTTCAGTATTCTCTTTATTTAGATAATTCTTTGTCCCTCAACCAATATTCTCTTTTTTGGTTTCCAAACTACCTATACAAATTTTTTGTCAAGCAGTTCCATGAAGGATGGCTATGCTACTTACTGTGGAGAAAGGGGCACACAGCTATCAGGGGGGCAAAAGCAAAGGATAGCACTTGCTCGAGCTATCTTGAAGAATCCTGCAATATTGCTATTAGATGAGGCAACAAGTGTGCTGGACGTCAATTCAGAGAATCTCATTCAAGATGCATTAGAGTAGACAATGGTAGGTAGAACATGTCTTGTTGTGGCTCATCGACTATCTACCATTCAAAAGTCAGATAAAATATCTGTAATTGACAATGGGAAAGTTATAGAAGAGGGAACTCAGAGTGAGCTGCTGGCTAAAGGAGAAAAGTCTGCATACTGCACCCTGGTAAAACTCCAAAAGCTTGCTGCCATGTGAGATTAAGTCCTCCAGATAACTGGTTATACTAAGAAGGAAACAACTAGGGAATGCATATAGTTAATCCTATGACTGCATAGAATTAGGCAACATTTGGCAGCTTTCACAGGAAAATGTATAAAATCAGCAAGTCAGCTTCAGTTTGCACATCTTCTTTTACTTCATTTGAGCGAGGAATGCAATGTTAAGTATTACTCTTTTACTGTGTCCTATCCTATGAGCTGTGTAGGTTTTTAGTTTTCCTTTTCCATATAAAGAGGTGCAGTAATTTTCTCTTTCGATTTATATCACTTAAAATGAAACTAGATGTAATATTCTTGGCCAATACCACCTAGTTTTTGTCCCCAAGCGGACACCCCAGTTAGTTTGAATCTTAGAAAGGAGAGGTGAGGTTTATAAGATGGAAGGGAGCTACCTTCCTAAGTAACTCAAGCCCAATAAGTTTTCACATGTACCAAAAAGAAAAACTGTCTATGTATTTATTTTTCTATTTCCCCAAAGAGCTGCAGCATCCAAAATATAAATTTTGTTGTTTTTGATCCAAGGAGAGGGTGGCCACGTCGCCCCCTCCAATTTTTTTTGGTCCCATTTTGTTGTGGACCCCACTTTGTTTTAATGTAGAAAAAAATGATAGAAAAAAAAATAAAAATTTGTGTATTCGTGTTTTTTTTGTGTTTAAAGTATTATATATTTATATAAATTTTTACACGTTGATAATTCGTGTTTCAATTCATTTAATATTTTATATAGTTTTTTATTGTGACTCAATTTAGAGAAAAAATTGTGTGTTCGTGTCGTATCTCAATTCATGACATATTTTGCATGATTTGTCATAGTGATTCGATTTAGAGAAAAATTTGTGTGTTCTTGATGTGTTCGTGTTTTTTTCCCCTTCAAAGTATTATAAGATTTTACACGTTAATAATATATATAAAGTACTATAAATTTTTACACGTTAATAATTCATTTTATGTATATTTTTACATGTTCGTGTATTCTTATTGAATTTTTCGTGTTGTGTTTTAATTATTTTTTCTATATTGTGTTCGTGTCGTGTCTCAATTCATTTTATATTTTACATAGTTTGTCATTGTGATTCAATTTAGGATAAAATTTGTTTCACTTAGATTTATCTTTTAAGCTGACTTTATAAATTCTTTATAACTTTAAATTGTTATGACAGTTCTCTTTTGCTATTTTAAAAAATATTATTTTTTTTTTGTTTAATTGTTAATTTTTGTTTTTAAAAATATTGTCATCGTATATTTAACATTTGATTTCCGCGGCATCGCGCTGGGGTTTAATCTAGTTGTCTTTTATTTTTATTACTTGCAACAAAGCTTTGTGTAATTATTCTTGTCCAGCACTGTTAATGGAAAATTTCAGTTTTGCCATTGTGATACAATGTTTCAATACAGGATCAGGATGGATGAATGTGATTATAAGAACATGGAGAGCTGCTTAGTTGATACATAGCAAGCAGTTTGCAAGAGAATGATAGATGATACACAAGGAAATAACAGGGAGAATCTGCTTTAAATTTTGAACCAAAAGCAACAAAAATAAGTCTGAACTGCTGATAAAAACCAAACATATATAAAGTATAACCTGTGTGGAACCTTAGGTATTAAGTCCTATCTTTTACTATATTTTTACTTTTTAGTGCAATTAGTTTGTCAGTTATGAGTTATGACCATCAACATACCATCTAAATCTCCATTTTCTAAAGGTCAAATTTTCAAGTCATAACCAGAACAGTTCTACTTTCGTCTGGAACAATTATATAAACAAGAAAATTTGTCATCTCAACATCAAAAGGTAAATTCTTTTTTTAAAAGAAAAAAAAAAAAATCAAAAGATAATTTGATTATAGCAATCAGCCTCCATTTCACATAGCAAGCTGTATATATAACATTATATTACAGGGAAAAACCCAAGGTGTGTATCTTCTGAAAACAATTGCATACAAAGAAAAACACGGTAGATATACAGCATGATTTGGCTATAAATCATGAAGTACCGTAATACTTGGAAAGAGAATCATCTAGATGGCTGCAACTCCCACAGGACTTGCTCATCAATCTTGCTCAGATTCTCGTCATCAAGATGCTTCCATGTCTTAATCCTCTCCACTCCCATCCACGCCTTATCGCCCTTTCTAAGTTCTGCCAATATGACTCTTGCTCTCCTTGGCAAGCCAGCCCTTCCATAGCCATGGTACCCAAAGCCTCCACCATAACAAAACCATATTCCCTCTAAATTCCCACAAAAGTCATTAGTATGATCATGGCCTATGAACACAGCCTTTACATCTTTGATGGAGACCAAAGTCTTTAAGACCCCTGAATTCACTGATGAACAAGACACAGCCTGACGAAACTGGCCTACAATCTTTTGGTAGTATAACTGCTGAACCTCTGGAACCGGAATATGTAAAAATGCCAGCGCTGGTGATGGAGCTAGAGGCATTGTTTCTGTTATGTAATTGACCTCCTGATTTTGTCCCTGTTATGTCACCTGCAACATGTTATTGAAATCTAAATCTAATAAACCTCCTTCGAGGAAATTGTAAGAACATGACAACCAATGGTGGCCAGGATTAATAAAGGAATACATATGCATATGATAGAGTTCTGGAAAAGTCATTAAGGGATAAAATATTTGGCATTTATGTTTCATTATGATTTTAAAGTTATCATTTCTAATGACTTAAAATATTTGATGTTGGAAAATTTTCAGTAGGATGCTAAAGGAATGTTATCATTTTAATTATAATCGAAAAAGAAAAAAAAAAAAAAAAGGAACAAGGTTGTCTTTTCCTTTTTTTTTTCCTCTTCTTTTGGCCAAGGAGAGAAAAGATCACCCTCTAATTATTCAGAAAACATACCCAAGTTGTTTCTCAACTGTGTCAACATAAATTATTTGAAATACTCCACATGAAATGAGAATGAAATTTTTTAAAGAAAAAACAAACATGAGCACTAAAGGTCAAAATAATTCATTTGTTTCATAATCATTGCTAAATTTATGCTACCTGAAGTCCCTGTGAAACACTGTGAAGCCAATTAAGTTGAGATTCCTTAATCCATCCATAAGTTCGAATTCCTTGAACTGTCTCCCTGTCTCCACTGTCAAGAAAGAAAAGATTGAGGATGCTACTGTTTGCCAAATGGGAACCTGGAGCACCATATACACTGAGATTATAATTTCCAAAGCCATCAATATCTGACATCATGCTTCTATTGACATTATTGAGATCTTTAGAAGGTGGATTGGTTTGTGAGACTGAATAATCCATTAGAGACATGAAAGACATCAGTTCTTCACGAGTCATTGTAGATTCTTGGTCATGGTTTCCTAAGACAGCAGCCCATGGAAGTCCAGATTCCATGACTGGACCAAAGGCTCCTAGTAGGGATTCAGCAACATCAGCAGTGCTTGGACCAAATATGTTGTCTCCTGGTTTAAAGAATTCAAAGTAGATTCTCAGAGACTGACATGAGCAATAAAGAGTCATAAAGTCCACAAGTTTTTTTAGCATCAACTAAGGAAGGCCTCTCGGTACCATGAGCACGTTAAAACAACGAAAACATTCAGTGTGTATGAGAAAGCTACTTATTCTATGTTAAGTATGTGATTGAGTTGGTCGGTGATCTTTACCTATTTTTGAAGAAAAATATAAACAATTATGTTCTCAACAAATAAAATTTACCTTCATCTGAGTTTAGTATCTTCTTTTTTTTCCTTGAAAATCTGAAACTAGTATCTTCTAAGAACTAAAAACATATTGAAAACAAGCATCTTGGTTATTACTTTATTTTCAACTTCCATGACATAAATAATTATTAAGACATCCTACTTAATACAAACCTTTAAGCTTCCGCATAGCATGATTGATGCACCCCTAAAAAAGAAAGCCGCAGATCTAACAATAAACTACCTCCAAACCTGAAAATGACTTATGTTTCAAAAGTGTATATAACCTTGAGACAACAGAGAGAATGGCCAAAAGTCCAGAACAACTTAAATCAAAGTTACCAAACTGGCATAAAGAAAATCTCCTTGATTCATGCTAAGATGTCCTTCAACTTGACAAGGGCACAAGGCATGCTTCTCCAACTCATGCAAGACTATGCTACCAGCTCTTTTCACAAGGAATAGCCCCCAAGATCCAAGGCCCTAGGACCCTAGCAGTTCCTGACAGGATCTAAGATGGCCTAATTCTTAAAGATCCATTGCAACTATCATATGGGCCAAGATCTAAGAAGATAAACATTGCAAGCATTTGTGGAATTCACTTGGGTCATGTTGCAAATTGTTCAAGAAAGTCTTCAACATTCAAGATGGGCTTGAATCCACCTTGAAATCATGTGATCAAAGAGCATAAGGTGGCGGCATACAGAGGATTGATTGGCATGGGGCCTAACTTTTGTTTCATTAATTGACGTGGCATGTGTGAGGCCATTCTAATTCATTAATTAATGTGGCAAGAGTGGGTTTTGTTTTAATTCATTAATCCACTTAGGTGTGTGGGCCTATTTATGTATTAAGTCTAATAGGTTTATGGGGTCTACTTCATTAATCTAGTTGGACTTCTTTTAATTATTAAGTTTTGGGCTTGAGCATGTTCAACCCTTAGTATTATTAGGTGTTAGCCGACTAGGGCATATTATTAGTTTGTTTAAGCCTAACTGACCTAGGTTATGTTAGGCTATAAATAGCTTCTTAGCAGCCTATGGCTCATTAAGTCTTGCAATCTTAATTATATTCAATTGAGAGTATTTTCTCTTTTTGTTCTTGAAAGAACTTATCAAAGGTTTTCCTTTGTGGCGTTCTTAACCAAATCTAGGTTCTTGAAACTAGTTATCATTGGGTCTAGATTTTTAACCTGAATCTTGGCTTTCTTGGGTTAGGATATTTCTAATTGTTTGTGTGTTTAAGAGTTTCCAATTCCCAAGATTCAGGTTAAAGATCTAGACCCAATATTACAAATTACATTCTCAATTAATTAAAATGTACTACAAGGACCCTCACACTATGTTTGGTAGGAAAGTTTTTGTCCCTCATGTTTGGTACAAAAGGTGAAAAATGGAAAGAAAGACGAGTTGAGGATAAAATCTTCAATAAAACATTAATTTTAGTTGAATGAGCATTTTCTTTTCACTTTCCTCTCATTTTTGGAAGGATAAGATTTGACAAAGTGGAAAGGTTCAAATTCACCCATATTCCACCCTCTTCCTCAAAACAAGGGAAAATAGATTTTCCCATCACCTTTCTTTCCTCCCATTTTCCTTCCTTCCCCTTACCCTCCTACCAAACACCATATCAAAATCCTCTTCCATCCAACCTCTCTCACTAAAAACTGAAAGACTACTTGTAAATCCGCAATGACTCAAATTATCTAACTCGAGGTCTTAAGTTAGAAGAATAATTTAAGCAGACAAGACCTGACTCACTTACAAACTCTAAAAACCCAAGAAGGCCTAGGGTTATACACTGCTTGGGAACTGCAATTCCAAAGCTTAACTTCTTTTATGCCCTTATTAATAAATACAACACTAAGGTGAAAAAGATAATGAACACACTCATAGAGACACATGTAAATATGTCGCTATCCTTTTAATCTTTTGACCTTTTTTACATACATTTTTTACTTCAACATCATCATTTCTTACTATTATTCATTCACTCTTTTCACAAATTTGAAATTGAGAAGACCTTAGTTTTAAAAACTTTAAACATATAAAACGCTATCATTAAATTAAAAGAAAACATTAATGAATGGAACATGTTGCAGACAATGTTGTAAAACAAAGTTAATTAATGTATTTCTACGGATTTGACAATTAAGTCCTTCAAACAATTGAAGCTTCTTTCATAAACTCATCATAGCCAAGGCCTACAGCATGAACCTTTTAGCAATTTTATTTTCTTTTTAACAACAGTTTTCATTAACTTTCATTACAGACAAGAAAATAATGGTTCCATTACCTTGTCAACTTCAATCTTGAAAATTTTCATGAAGAAACTCGGTAACTATATAAAAGCAATTAGTTTGCTAATATAGGAAATCTAAAATCCTTTGATTGTGTAAACAAGAAATTATGATATTTCCTTGAACTTTTCATTCTCAAACTTTTTATTAAAAAGATATTTGTTTTGTGTTTGAAATAGTTTAAACAAGAATCTTCTTCCCAACTTCAAGAATTTTGAGAAGAGTGTAAAAGGGTAAGAGGTAAGCATGTTATAAACTTATCTTTAACATATATTAATTAGTTAATAAGGAGTCATTTGGGACAACTTGTTGATGTGGTACTTTGGGGTTTAAAAGCAGTTTATATATGTACATGTATAAACATGTTATAAGACATTTAAGACTAGGAGAAGAGTTGAAGTTTTATCATTATAAATTACAAAGACAAACTAGTACTTAGAATCAGAACATCTCCTATTCTGAAAAAAAAAGAAAAAAGAAAAAAGAAAAAAGAAATAGAACATCTTTTGAATACAATTACCAGCAACAAATACCAATATAGTTCTCATTGCTTTCCACGTAAACAATAAAATAGAAAAATGGCATCATATAAGAGATGTAAACTCTAAAATATACCAAAGCAAAAATAAGCAAGCACATAGTCACAACAAAATTACTTGAGTTGAAGCTGAGCATCTAAGATTATGATTAATACAACACCGGAACAGTAATGGAACTGAGTGGGCAGCACGTCTCTGCAGCGAGTGAGGAGTCCGGTGCCGTAATGCATATCAGCGACCTGAAGGATCTTGAAAGTGCCATCGTGGCGGAACCTGAGAGGAAGATGGGGCTATTTTTTGAGGCTAATAGGGCGGTTGTTCAGCAGCAAATTGGAGTGGAGAAAGTAGAGGATGGCGTAGATTAAGGTGAGAAAGAGAAAATAGTGTTTCCAATCCATTTCACAATTTGACATTCCATTGCCATTTTCATTTCCATTGTAATAACAATTAACAACAACAATATTTTATGCGAGAAATGTCATGAATTTGTGGGATAAACAAACCATGTCCATCATAAATGTCACGCTACAGTGAGTGACTGGCACGGCCTGGCGTAGAACAATCATGAGCCCTGCCGATACGACCTATGTTTTTTGGGAGAGTGAACCCGGTCCAGCACAATCTTTGACCCACAGCCCATACACGAGTCAGAGGCCCATTGCCACACAATCCACTATAATAAATTTTTTAATTTATTGGATCGATAGTAGAGATGTTCATGGTCAGGTGATATAAATATGATATTAATAACATATATATTTATTTAAATTCTGCTCAACCTGAAATATGAGTTTCAAATTCTGTTCAAATCCGTTCATATTTGTAAATGGATAGTCCAAACTCGTTTAGGTTTGTCCATATTTTTAAAAGAATTTTTTTAACAAATATATATTTTTATTTAATTTTTAATAATTTTTTTATTAAGTTCTAAAACATGAATAACTTAACATGTTTTAAAATGTTTATACTATACTATATTATAATATTATATATATATTTTTTATATGATATAATTTACATAATATATAAATATATTATATTATATAAATGAAAAACGGGTCGGGCCGGGCTCGGCCTTGATTGTTAGATCCATGACCTGATCCATTTTCTAAACGGGTCTTATTTTTTGCTCAAACTCATATTTCGGGCCTAATATTTTTGTCTAAACCCTCCCAAATATCGGATAGACTTTCGAGCTTGAATGAGTAACCCGACCTCTGAATAGGTCTAGTCAGTAGTTAAGGATAATTAAAATATTGTTTTAGAAAATAATTTTATATTTAACAAATTATTTTATTAAATTCAAGAGTATATAATGCATTAATTATAAGTTTTTTAAAATATTTATTTAATCAGTGTCACCAACGTTTTCTTTTATAATTTTTGTGTGGCCAAAAACTACCTTTAATAAAAAAAATTCCATTTTATATGTATATTTAAGAAAATTATGTTTTCTTATAATTACATAAATGGAATATACACTTTTAAATACATTCATTATGTAATTATAAATAATTACTTTCAATATATATGAATTTTTTAACTTTAAATTCATTAAAAAGTAATTTTTTTTTTTTTTTTTTTTTTTTTTTTTTTTTTATAAATCTCAATCATTATAATAAAATAAATTCATTCTTCTTCTTTTCCATCTTCCTCGTCAAAAATAGCATAAGGGTTATATTAGTTGTTTTAAGTTATGCGTTAAATGGTTATTTTGTTTCGGTAGACTAAGGAAAACAAAGTTAGTGAGCGAGGTAAGAAGAAAGAGAAAGAGATAATCATCTACTATATTTATTTTTGAATTCGTAAGACTGGACATATATTTTTGAAATAAGTTAAGGACAATTTTATCCTACTCTATAACACACACAAAAAATGGGTCCCACACGTCTCGAGCTTTTTGCTCAACACGTAATGAGTTTTTTTTCTTTTGTTTTTGTTTTTTTTTTTAAATTTTTTTTAAAGATTTAAAGATTTGTAGGTTTAAGTGTTTTTATTTTGCTTTTAAATAATTTAAAAAGGATGGTTCGCAAGTTCACTTGTGGATCGATTTAAGATTTGTATCAGACCCGTTCGAAAAAAATTAAAAAAGAAATTTATTTTATTTTATTTATTTTATCATGTATTTAAAGGGATTGATTCGTACGTTGACTCGTGGGTCGATTTAAGATCCGTACTCTACCCGTTGGTAAAAACAATTAAAAAGAATTATTTTATTAATTTATTTTAGTTTTAGTTTTATTTTATTTTTAAATGATTTATTTAAAGGGTTTTTTAAATGATTTATTTAAAGGGGTTAGTCTGCATGTTGACACGCGGGTCGATTTAGGATTCGTACCCGACCTACACAGAAAAAGTTAAAAAAAGGAAAAAAATTATTAATTATTAATTATTTTTTTAATTTTTTAATTATGTATTTAAACGGTTGGTCCGCATGTTGACTCGCGGGTCGATTTAGGATCCATACTCGATCCGATCGAGAAAAAATAAAAATAAAAATATATTTTATTTTATTTTATTAATTATTTTAGTCTTAAGATTTTTTTTTTAAATGATGTATTTAAAGAGGTTGGTCTGAACGTTGACTCACGGGTCGATTTAGTATTTATACCCAAGCCTTTCGAGAAAAAAAAGTTAAAATAAGAAATTTATTTTAATGTTAAATGGTATATTTAAAGGGTTGGCTCATATATTCACTCGCGGGTCGATTTAGAATCCGTAATCGATCCGGTTGAAAAAAATTTAAAAAAAAAATTTATTTTATTTTATTAAAATTTTAATTTTAATTTAATTTAGTTTTACTTTATTTAATTTTATTTTATTTTCAAATGATGTATTTAAAGGGGTTAATCTGTATATTGACTCGCTGGTCAATTTAGGATCCGTACCTAACCTGGACGAAAAAAAGTTAAAAAAATTATTTTATTAATTAGTTTTTTATTTTATTTTTAGATAATGTATTGAAAAGGGTTAGTCCGCACGTTGACTCGCGAGTTGATTTAGGATCTGTATCCGACTGGCTCGGGGAAAAAGTTAAAAAAATATATTTTACTAATTATTTTTATTTTAATTTTAAATGATGTATTTAAAGGGGTTAGTCTGCATGTTGACTCATGAATCGGTTTAGGATTCGTACCCGACCAGCACGAAAAAATAGTTTAAAAAAGAAAAAAAATTATTAATTATTTTTTTAAAATTTTAAATTATGTATTTAAAGTGGTTGGTCCGCATGTTGATTCGCAGGTCGATTTAGGATTCATACCCGATCCGATCTAGAAAAAATGAAAAAGAAATTTATTTTATTAATTATTTTTAGTTTTAAGTTCTTTATTTTTATTTTTTTTTAAATGGTGTATTTAGAAGGGTTGGTCTGAACATTGATTATGCACTCAGAATGGTATATCTTTTTAAACCTTGCACTAATATGATCAATTGTTTGGTAAAGTAGTAAGCAAGGATCGATTCCATAGAAATTGCTCTTAATTTAAATGTTACTGATTTATAATTTTAATTTTAAGAAAGTAAAAGGGGTTTTAAGTTGTTTTGAAAAGGAAGTAAACAAGAAAAACAAAATTCGAAAAAATAGGATGAAATCAACTAGGAGAAATATGGTTAAGGTGTCATTCGCCACCACTAAACATTATTGAGAATCAATATTAGATTTATCAACATCAATTATCTATCAAACCTATCAACCGTAGATAACAACAAGCTCTGCTACCCCAATTTTTCCTTAGTTCGTCATTAAATAGAACAAGCTCTCTATTTAATCTCTAACTATCAAACAACCTAAAATAAGCTCTCTAAATTTAATGTGATAGCAGCTTTATGATGAGAAAGATTGGTTGATCTAAACAACAAACACATAAACGTGGATTGTTTAACTTAGGTTATGTTCCACATTGCAATTCCTGAAAACCCAACATAATCATTAATCACAAATTGCTACTAATGGATAGGGGAGATTAAGACAATTACATGGATCAAGACTCCTAAACTAGCAATAGATAATTATCAAGATATATCTAGTATGCATCCTAAACAATCAAGACAAAGATCATGAACAATTTTTATAGAAGAACATAAGCAATTTTGATAGAAAATTAATGATAGATAAATTCTGAATATCAATTACACAATATGTCTAGGGCTTTGAAATCACCCTTAACTAAAAGAAAAGTTTAGCCTAGCATAGGCATTGATAACATAAACATGAAATTAAGAAGAAAACTAAGAGAATGGAGAAGAAGAAGAAGAATATTGATTATTCAGCCTCTTGCTCTCTCAAACTCTCTAAAACATAACAAGAAAATCAAATTACAAGGTAAAAAGTAAAGTGTAGAAGTCAAGTGTGATGCGGCTATCCGCTATTGTGTCTCTATTTATCGGCAGCCTCTAGGTCCCTTTTTTGAGGATTTACGATTCTCAGGGTTTCAAATAGCTGATTTGCGGCTAGGTCTTGCAATAAGGAAAGGTGTAATCAAGTAGGAAACACAAATAAGGAAAGGTTGAAACCTTGCGACTAAAGGAAAGTTTAGAAGGAAAGTTAGAGAAACTTGCAGCCAAAGGTTTAGCTTAGAAGGAAAGTTCAAGGCTGCTAGCTTGTCCTACTTTGACTAGGATTGGTTTTATGGAAAGGTTTATTTAATAAGGAAAGGTAAGGCAACCATAAGTCCTATTTTGACTAGGAAAAGGTGTAATCGGCTAGGGCTTCTCCACATAGAATTATCTCTTGCCGCTCGGATGTTTTTTAGATCTAGGAAGTGTGTTGTGGATAGGGCTTTTTTATGGGGAAAATTATTTCTTGCTGATAGCTATCTTTTGGAGGTTTAAGTCGGTTTTAGCTTAGGGACATTAGGGAAGCAATGGTTTAGGCAACCACTAGGTATATTCTTTATGCATCGGTAGCTAGTGCCTTGTGTTTGAAGCTTCAAAACTTGTCCAAATTCATTCTTTTTAACTCCAAAGCATCTATGACCTTCCAAAACACCTACAAAACATAAAACCATAGTAAACTATCAATAATTTAAAGAATCAAAGCACAAAGTATAAGGAAATTAAATAGGAAAATGTATGAAATTAAGCAGTTATCAAACTCCCCCACACTTAGCCTTTTGCTAGTCCTCGAGCAAACAAAATAGAAACAAGGTAAGAAAACCTAATCTAATCCACTTTCAATATAAATTAGAGACAAGCATTGGACAAGTCTTATAAACTAATCAATAGCTTAAAGAAGTTCACAAAGAATCATGCTTGATTGTAAATGATTTGAGTTAAGCCAACATTATCATAACATATCTTAATCAAAATAATGTATATTCAAACTTAATCTCAACTTCGCACATGGGATACTTTCATGAGTTTCACTCAATATAGTAGTAGTAAAGTGTTTACATTCAATCAATCTCATGAAAACAGTCCTACCATATGCTTGTTTGCCCACCTATTCTCCATTATTTAGATCATGCAACTTCATGAATCAAGAGGTCTTTATTCAAGGTTGTTATAGGGCCAAGGGGTTGTAATGTGGTTAAAGAATAAAAAGTAAAAGGATATATCAAAGGTTCCAAAGACTTCATAGAGTTTAGAGACGTAATAAGATTTTACAAAGAAAACTTCTCAAAACTCCTTAGAAGCACATAATAACATAGGCTAAATTTTCATGTTGAGCCTTTGCTTCATTCTAACCAACCTTGTAACATCTTTTCTTTAACCAAAAGTTCAAGAGATTATTCATTTTTTTTATTCTTTTTCAATATGGGAAAGTATTTTAACAATGTTCCCTTTATTTTTCTCTTGACTTATGCCTTTTTCTTTCCCTCCACACTTATTTCTTGTTTCTAACCCAAATTTTCAATAGATATCTCTTTCTCATGCAATATGTCTCAAACACATTCTAATTATCTTTAGAACAAGGGTAAAGATATAAGTGTATTTAGGCTAGGTATAAGATGTGGTTACCAATGAAATAACTTATTCAATGTAGGCTCAAATTGACTCACTAGGGGGGATGTTCTCTTGGAACATCAATAGGGGATGGCTAATTTGGCTTTGGTGGTAATCCTAATGCCTCTATCATATCCATGTTGTCATATATATCAATATTGTCTCAAATGGTTTAAAGCAAGTTCTAGAAAAACATGTAATCATAAGAGCACACAAGAAAGAAATTGGATTGATATGTATAATGCATCAATCATACAGGCTCAAAACTCACAAGGATGTTTATACAAGTCAATATCAAGTCTAAACATGCTTCTTTCTCAATCAACATTTCATATTAACATTGGCTCATAAAAAATGATATTTCAAGCTTAATTCTCATGAAAATTCTTCTCACCAATAAATCAGTTTTAGACCTACACAATTCATATCTCATCATTGTATTGAAAGGAACTAAAACACACCAAACGAAAATGCTCTTAAAAATTAAAAACAAACCTAAAACAAACAGAATAATAACCTAACATAAAGAAAATCCTAAATACTTCCCCCCCCACACTTAATTCTTATATTGTCCTCAATGTATAACTATCATTCCCACATGAAAGAATTATGTGCAAGAGAAAAAAAAACTAAAAACAAAACAATCAAAATAACTAAAGAAAGCAATAAAAGATAAAATGATGGAGAGTAAGAAAGATCAAATCTGATTATTATGTGTGCTCTCCATCTATTGGGTTGCCTCCCAATAAGCGCTTGGTTTATTGTCCTCAGCCCGACTTGGACTTATAATTTCACCCATAACATATCCTTGAGTAATACAAATGATCCGGTAGTGGTTTTAAGTTCAAGGTTGATGCCTGCAAAATAAAAGGTAAAAATTTCTCATTAGATATAGG
This sequence comes from Fremontodendron californicum, assembly GCA_030761205.1. Taxonomy (NCBI): domain Eukaryota; kingdom Viridiplantae; phylum Streptophyta; class Magnoliopsida; order Malvales; family Malvaceae; genus Fremontodendron; species Fremontodendron californicum. Next base: position 25,972,227 of record JAULJL010000004.1, on the reverse strand, counting down.
AAGATTAATAAATGAAACATCAAACCTTTTATCACAAGATGGAAACACTTGCAGAGATGCCAATGCCTCCTCCGTATGTTCACTCAAAGATGGTTCCTCTTTAGAGTTCTTCACTCCAAGGTGTTTGCTAATGGCTATGTCTTTGCCACTTAACTCAAAAGCTAGCAACACCAAAGGGTCAAATATATCAATTTTAAAAACAGAATGTAAATCACTAGGATATCTCATGCTTCAAAGATATTGAAACGATTTACTTCGCCATCAAATTCCATAGTGAGGGTGCCATCATGAACATTAATTATTGTCTTGACTGTTTTTAAGAATAGTCTTCCTAATAAAATAGGTGTAGGATTGGAAGACATCTCATCTTCCATCTCAAGAACATAAAAGTCAGCTGGAAAGACCAATTCCTTAACTTGCACAAGAACATTCTCTACAACTCCTTTTGGATAAGTAATAGAATGATCAGCGAGTTGTATAATAACACTAGTTTCTTCTAATGGTCCTAGTTTCAAAGAAGCATAAATTGAATATGGCATAACATTGATAGATGCTCCTAAATCTAGTATAGCACGTTCAAACTTGGTGTTACCTATCTTATAAGGAATAGTGAACATACCTAGACCCTTGCACTTAAGTGGGAGTTTCTTTTGAAGAACTACTGAGATATTCTCTCCCATACTTATATTTTCATTACCCTTGAGCTTTCGTTTAGATGTGCATAATTCTTTCAAAAACTTTGCATAACGAAGCACTTGCTTTATAGCATCTAATAGAGGTATGTTTACCTCTACCTTCCGGAAGGTCTTTAAAATTTCCTTCTCTTGCTCCTCATTTTTGGATTTTGCCAACCTGCTTGGAAAAGGTGGATGAGTTATATAAGAAGGAAAAAAGCGTTTATGGCTTACCTTAGATGGTGCATCAGGTTGTGATGATGATGTATTGGTTTTTTCTTCCCTTTGAGCACATTCCTTAGTAGGCACCAATGGTATTGCCTTTTGTGGTGTCTCAAGCTGTTTTCCACTTTTAAAAGTTATGGCATCACGTTTTCTCTAGCATTCACTATAGTTAGAGAAGGTAATTTCCCTGAATCCCCTGATTCAAATTGACTCATTAGTGTTTCCAATTGTTCCACTTGAGTTTCCAATTTTTGAATGCTTGCCTGAATCCCTTGTTGAAATTGCAAAGTGTTAGTAGTAAGAGATTTGACAAGATCTTCTAGAAAAGTACCTGAGTTTTGAGGCGATGGCACTTGTTGTCGGGTTTGATATGGTTGTTGCGTTCTTTGCTGAAAACCCGGTGGTCGATTATCAATGGGTGAATGAGCAACTTGTGGTTGATTCCCTCCATAATTAAAGTTTGAATGATTCCTCCATCCTGGATTATATGTGTTTAAGTAGGGATCACATTAACATGTTCATTTGAACCATCTTGAACTGTTGGGTACATAGCAGTTAGGTGCCCATTATATAACATATACCACAAGCTTTGATTTGCTGTAAATTACCAATAGCCAATTGTTGCACAAGAGAAGAAAGTTGAGAAAGTTGTTGTTCAATGGAAGATGTACTTACCTCATTTACTTTCTTAGGTTGTGGTTGTCGCAACCTAAAAAAAATAATAAGTCTCATCGCAAGACTTTATTATTCGTTAAGCACGACATTTAAAAAAACCGAGGAAAAGTCGACTTAATTCCTATAGAAAAATGAAGGTTTTGAAAATGACCTTGAAAAAGACATGGAGTCGCCACCAATCTTTTTTAGCTAGGTGTGATCAGCCACCTATTAAAACCATTTTTATAAAATATTTTAAAATTAATTAAAACATTTTTAAAACCAATTTCAAGTCTGCGTTTTAAACCAGAGAAATCAAAGAAACGAGTTCGGGACTCGGTTACGTGTGGGGAAGGATTAGCACCCCCACAACGCCCGTATAAAACGGTACCTTATTAATCATGTGTTATCTCAAGTCTCGGTAAAAAAGTCAGTTTTAAATTTAGTATTTCAAGTTAATTCCCAATTTAAAGAAAAATAATAATTCCATTTTTAATTGAAAATGATCAGAAATTTATAAATGCAAAATTTTCTTATATTCCCCAACAAATGTGGCAAAATATAGAAATTTTTATTAGTTTGGAAAACTTTTCGAATCATTCTTATTTTAAAGAAGATATTCCGTTATTAATGATAATTGATGATATCCTCCCCAGCAAACCCGGCAGAGAACTCATGAATTATTTTAACTCGGAAATATCTTTATTTATTCAAAATCATTACCCTTTTGAAAACATTTAAAAAAAATGAGTATGAATATGTATGACATAAATAAAATGACATAGCAAAGTCTAAATAATATAGTGCAACCTAAATGATATGATATAATTTAAATGTCTTAGCATATTCTAAATGAAATGAAATATCCTAAGTTATATGATGTATTCTAAATGAAATGAAAGGACCTAGATAACATGATATATTCTACATGAAATGTAATATCCTAAATCGTATGATATATTCTAAATGAAATGAAATATCCTAAGTGACATAATATATTCTAAATGAGATGAAATGACCTAGGTAACATAATATATTCTACATGAATGAAATGACCTAGGTAACATAATATTTTCTATATGAAATGAAATATCCTAAATGACATTGCAAATATAAATGATATGGCATATAATCTAAATGACATGAAATATAAAATAATGCTATCATATAATAAGCATGAAAATAAAAATGAAAAAAATAATGCATGAACATAGTATATACTAAACAATATGGCAAAAATAATTAAATAAAAAGCATAGGATATCATGAAATATTCAAAACCATATAACAAATAATATAACATCAAAAATATGAATCAAAATAATAACAATACCATAGAAATTATCATAACAAAAATCACATATTATATAAAATGCATGAATATAGAAAATGCAATGCATGAAAGTGTATTTTTTCCTTTAATTAAGGAAATCCGTATATCTAAAAAGATATCCAGCTACTTAGGAAAATATGTCAAATTAACTATTATAAAAACCAAAATACTTTGTGATTGTTTGAAAACAATTTTGAAAAGCTTAGATTAGAAATAAAAACTTAGCTAAACCCCTTTTAAATGGCTCTAATTTCCTAAGTTTAAAATCCCAGACTTGACCACCCTTAACCCGAGACTTAAAAAATTATTTTTAAAGTTTAAAAAGGCTTAGAAACTACCCTAAGTCAGTAGCTAAACTTCTTAATCAGTCCCCTCTAAGTAACTTAACCAAAACAAAAAAATGATTTTCCTTCAAATTCAATTCTGACTCCACTATCCAGTTTTAAAGCACAATTTTTTACCCTATTTTTAAAAATTCAAAAGCATCTAAAAAAAATATTGGAGACTCAGAACATGTAAAACTACGCGAAAAAAAAATCGGTTAATTTTTTCATTAAAGATGACTTCCCAGAAAAATTGGGAAAGTATGAGTACTGGTTAAAAAAACTGTTTTGTCAAAACACATTTTTTTGCTTTTGATAAAATCATTTAAAAATCAAAGTAAAAATATTAGAGACTCTCCTAAGGACTCATAAACAGTAACTAACACTTTTGAAAAGTTAGACAAAAATTTGCTAAGTAAAAAAAAAGAAAATCACAAAGGTAGAATAATCAATTTGACAACTCTTTAATTTTTCACAAGTATGCTCAAGAGAGCATGACTTTGAACCATTGGTTGGCCTAAGTCATAAGTCAAGTGGCATGAACATGAAATGCATGAAAAATACAGCAAATATGATGCACGAAATGCATGATTTTAAACCTAAATGTCATGAAAAATGCATGGCATCAATAAAATGACCTAGACCTAATGAACTTGCATGGCATTTAATGCAACCTAGGTCTAAAATGCATAGATATGCATGACAAACAAACCAATCCTACATCTAAAGTATGCATGGCAATAACACAAACACAGGGCATGCTTAAACAAAATACTGAACCAAATGTCATGAAAATGCAAACCTATCAACTAACTTAACAAAAATGCACACACAAAGCAAATAAAATGAAGTGGCCGAATGGCCTCATGTTCAAAATGAGCATGGATTTTTCAAAAACACTTGATATACTAACATACTTAACTAAAGAATAGCACTCAAATCATGCAAATATAAAGTAGAGGCATGAAAACCAACAAGCATTTTCACAAACACATGTGTAGACACCTAATTTTGTCCGGACCACTAAAACAGGTATGTTTTCTTCCTAAATTGATGTTTCAAAATGTAAAAAGACTTTTTTTCATCCTGCAGGTGGTGCTCCGACACTTAGTTTAAGAGGACGAGCATAAAATGTCAAACTCAAAAAAAGTCAACCCTGAAAAAGTCAACCCCAAAAAGTCAACTACTAAAAAAGTCAACCCAATTTCAAAATCAAGATTGAAGTTCAATTGAAAAATGGCGAAAGAATTTTGATAATCCGAGGTCTACATTGAAAGATATGGAGTTCGAAAGCTGGGTTATGAAGATTCAGTAGAAAGGAAACCTTAATTCGGGAAATTTGGGGAAAAGTGCTTAAACGATCGAATTGGTCGAAATTGAAGGTTTCAAATGAAAGATAAGCATTGACTATGGGTAATGGAGAAGCCACTTGAAAGAAAAACTAAAAGAAAAGTCAATCCGGGAGAAAACCGAGAATTAAGGTTTTTGGTGGATTTCGGTGAAATCGGGAAGAATTACAGAAATGGCCCGACTTGGTAAGACTAAAGCCCCCAATGGATGAGGAATGATTAAAAAGGGATATCCCAAGGCTCAGTTTGAAGAAAATCTGAAAATCGGACTTGCTTTGAGCAAAACCGTACAGAGGCAAAAGGGCAAAATGGGAAAATTTGGGAAAAATAGCAAATGGACTCCAAAAATTATGAAATTTTTTAAATCTCATTCTTGAATCATTTGAAAGATATTGGCAAAAGAAAATCTTGATTCGGAGTTCGTTTGTAAAATGGCCAAATCCCGGGTCTCTTATTGAGAAATTCAAGAAGATAAATCCCGAAAAAATAGCAAATGAACTCCAAATCTTCTGAAAATTTGTAAATATCATTTTAAAATTATTTTAAAGATATTGTAAAAAGAAAATTTTGATTCGGAGTTCGTTTGCAAAATGGCCAAATCCCGGGTCTCCTATGTAGTAATTCAAGAAGATAAATATCGAAAAAATAGCAAATGAACTCCAAAAATTCTGAAAATTTGCAAATATCATTTTTAAATTATTTGGAAGAGATTGGTGAAAGAAAATCTTGATTCAGAGTTCGTTTGCAAAATGGCTAAATCCCGGGCCTCCTATGTAGTAATTCAAACAGATAAATCCCGAAAAAATACCAAATGAGTTCCAAAAATTATGAAAACTTCCAGATCACAGTTTTAAATAATTTGGAAGAGATTGGTGGAGAAAAATATTGATTTGGAGCTCGTTCAAAAAATTGTAAAATGTGGGGGCATAAAAGGGAATTCTTGGACGAAAAAATCAAAATAAATAGCAAACGGACTCGAAAAATTTTGAAAACTTCCAGAATTCAATATTTTAGTATTTTTAAAGTATTAAAAAAATAAAATTTGAATTTGGAGTCCGTTTTCCATTTATTTGCTTCCGGGGGGCAAAATGGTCATTTTACCCAAGAAACTGAAAAGGGCTTCTCTTGCCTTTCAAAAAAATCAGACTTGGGCTGGAAAAGGATTGCTGGCCAGCCAAGGCCCAAGGAAGGGAATGAGCTTCTAATTTTTCAATCAAAAGGCCAAAAATTAAGAGTTAGTTAGTGATTTTTTTGATAAAGCCATTGCAATAAGCCACACTGGCCAATGCATGAAGAGGAAGAGTGTCAACATTATTCTTGAACAGCTATAATTATGGATAGCTGATGGCTTAATCTAAGGGTGATAATTTCATGATTTTTCCTAGGTCATTTAAATTATTTCATTTCATATAGAATATATTATGTTACCTAGGTCATTTCATTTCATTTAGAATATATCATATAACTTAGGATATTTCATTTCATTTAGAATATACTAAGACATTTGAATTATATCATATCATTTAGGTTGCATTATTATTATTTAGACTTTGCTATGTCATTTTATTTATGTCCTACATATTCATATCTTTTAAAATGTTTTCAAAAAGGTAATGATTTTCAATAAAATAAAGATATTCACGAGTTAAAATAATTCATGAGTTCTCTGTCGGGTTTGCTGGGGAGGATATCATCAATTATCATTAATAACGGAATATCTTCTTTAAAATGAGAATGATTCGGAAAGTTTTCCAAATTAATAAAAATTTCTATATTTTGCCACGTTTTAAATTTATAAATTTCGGATCATTTTCAATTAAAAATTGAATTATTTTTCTTAAAATTGGGAATTAACTTGAAATACTAAATTTAAAAACCGACTTTTTTACCGAGACTTTAGATAACACATGATTAATAAGGTACCATTTTATACGGGCGTTGTGGATATGCTAATCCTTCCCCGCACGTAATCGAGTCCCGAACCCGTTTCTTTGATTTCTCTGGTTTAAAACGCAGACTTGAAATTGGTTTTAAAGATCTTTTAATTAATTTTTTAAAATATTTTATAAAACCGATTTTTAATAGGTGGCCGATCACACCTAGCTAGAAAAGATTGGTGGCGACTCCATGTCTTTTTCAAGGTCATTTTCAAAACCTTCATTTTTTAGAGGAATTAAGTCGACTTTTCCTCGATTTTTTTTAATGTCACGCTTAACGAATAATAAAGTCTTGCGATGAGACTTGTTATTTTTTAGGTTGCGACAGCTTGGTGACTCCGTTGGGGACTTTAGAGAGTCAGGCCTAGAATTATTCGTGTGTTATTAAAGTCTCGATTTTGTTGGTTTAATTGGTATTTAATTTTAATTCCCCCATTTTTTAAAAATAATAAGGAGAATTTAAAAATAATAAAATGTTTTTAAATATGTCTATATTCATTCACATGTATTTTATTATTGTTCTCTAGTTATTTACTGTTGTATATTATAATTACTTGTTGGTTAATGCGTTACACTATTCTTGAATATTCTTTTTATAAATTGCTAGGGCATTTAGAATAAGGTTTGTAGAATAGGTGGTGAAAGGTTTGTTGTTCCTCCATACACACTACACGTGCATTTGCATATCATGAATCCTATACCCGGGTTCCGTCCTTTTAGGTGGGAGCAAAGTAACTAAGCCTTTGTGATTAACAATCCGCATGGGCTACTGAAACACTTTCGGAGTACTAAGTTAGCCTTCGTGATTAACAATCCTCATGGGCTACGAAAATAGACTCTAACGAATTGAACCCGCTTTTATCGGGGTGCCTTACTAGCCTTCACCGGCGACAGCGAGGAGCAATTCGGGGCCTTTAGAACCGATTCACCCTCATATAGTGAACCTAGACGAAGCCATGCCGAATTTCTGTTAGATATACCGAAGACAAGAACACATGGAGGGACATTTCTAAACCTTTTGTTACCTATTTTACACTCTGAATAAATGTTGTAGACTGGGCAATGATGTACGTACATCTCCCGTAATAAATGTGATAATTCGTCCCAGAGGCGTTGTGATACCTATATAAGTAGATATTTGTCGGGGCAAATATTCATTAATTGTTTGAAATAAAAAATAAAAATCCTTTTTCAAGCATTTTTTTTGCATTTTGCACATTTCATGCATGTGTTAATAGAGCATGTACATTTTTGATTATATAATTGATCTCGTTTTTTTTGCAATAAATGGATAATGATAATAATCTCATTTGATGATTTCATAAAACGGTAGTGTCAAATGAACATTTGCATATTGTACCATAGGTAAGATCCACTACTCCGAAATTCTTTTGAAAATATTATGATTGGTTTTTCATAGAAAAAAACATATTTCAAAAAATCATAAATTTGGAGGCAAATCTTGCATAATGAGATTTTTGAATAATCAAGATTTAGGTCCCACCAATTTCATGTAATCATTGATTTCTTTGTATATACCTTGGTGTTAATTCATTTATTCTTTATTTGTATTATTTTGACATCATGTTATAGTCCTAACATGCATAGTTATTCATTATAGAATACATTTGTGATATTCATGGGCACTCTTTGTACCTACCTTTGTGTTCATTCATTTATTCTTTGCATGTATCATTTTGACATCAGGTTACAGTCATAGCATGCATAGTCATTTATTGTAGAATACATTTATGACATGCATGGTCATTATTTGTATATACCTATGCATCAATTTATTAAATGCATCATGTTAGCATCATGTTGCATCCATAGCATACATAGTCATCATAATTTCTCTGTATATATTCATGCATTAATCATTAGTATATTCATGCACATAGGAATAGAGCATGTACATTCATAATTGCATTCTTAATCTCATGACATTTTCATTTGCATGAAAGGGGTTCGAGATATGAGGAAGGAATCGGAGGAACAATTGGGTGCCTTGGAACGAAATCAAGAGGAATTTGGACATGAACTCCGGGAGTTGAAGGAACAGCTGGTCAAATTGCTGAAAATGTTTGAGGATATGGGTAAGAGTAAAGGTGAACTTTCTCAGGGCTCTGTATCATCTTCGGATCAACCAAAACCATTAGGTTTAGAACATACAATCCTTGCTGGATCCTGCGCTTGTCAATGCCACAAAGGTTGCAATCCTGATGAAATTATGGACAAAATCGTGAAAATGATTAAACCTGAGAGCCTAATACCAAAGATAGAAACCTCGGATCCTATACCATACCTGCAAACTGTTCTAGGTCCAAACCAGTGTCCCCACCCTACTATGGTCAAATCGTCCATTGGGATGATCACTACGGGACGTATGAATCCCACTCCATTACCACCAATTGGCAGCTTATATTGCTTCCCTCATCAATCACCTTATCCAACATCTGGGATAGGAACCTCGATCTATGTACAACCTCCAAAGGCCCAGTGTCCAAATTATACCCTTACCATGCTGTTCCGCCATGGCTCCATGTAAACACTCTGGTTCGGACCTTAGTGCCACCACCAAGTGCCCCAACTCCTAGGCCATGTGTGATTGAGAAACAACTCCAGGATAAGAACCAAAGGCATTTTGATCCCTTTCCAATCAGCTACCGAGAGCTTCTTCCTATACTGATCCAAAATCACATGGTTGCGTGTGTCCCATTGAAACCCCTGTTACCACCATATCCAAAGTGGTATAATCCAAATGCAAGATGTGATTATCACTGTGGAATTGTTGGCCATAGCATTGAAGACTGTATAGCATTCAAAAAGAAAGTGCAAACTCTTATAGAAGCCAAGTGGTTAGATCCAACGACACTGACTGATAGAGGGCTGGGAAAGCGTCATTAGGATTGGGAGATTTTCGACATTGAGGTGGAAATACTTCAGTCTTATATGATGTAATAGGATTTCACTTTTTCAGTAGCCGGCTCTTATAGCCTTAGGATGCTAGGAAGAATAAAATACTTGTAAAGACAGTTTTAACTATTGCTCAGATTTTGTAAACATGGTTTATACCATTGTGAATGTTGATATGGGAATGAATTGACTATGCTTCAAATTTATGAGATGTTGATGATTAAGTTCCTCCGATTCTTATTTCCTCCGTGATATCTTCCCTTTTGCATTTTGCATCCGATCAATTATTTGTCATACCATACATTCATACATGTATCATGTTAGCATCAGATTGCATTCATGCATTCATAATCAGCATGATTTTTCTGTATATATCCATGCATTAATTTGTTTATTCTTTACGTGCATCATGTTGACTTTGGGTTGCATTCATGACAAACATAGTCAGCATGATTTCTCTATATATGCTCATGCATTAATCTGTCATATTAACACCAGGATGCATTCATGACACACATGGTTAGCATGATTTTCATTGTATGTACTCTCTATCAATCACTCATTGTTTGCATGTATCATAATTGACATCATGTTGCATTCATAGGGTATATGATCATTCATTGGAAAATACGCTGAAATGTACATGATCATTCATTGCATATATCCATGCGTTGATTTGTTTATTCTTTGCTTGCAACATGTTGGCATCGTGATTGCATTTATTACATATATGGTCAGCATGTTTCCACTGTACATGTCCATACATCATATTGTTCAGGCTTCACGTGCATCAAATTGCATTCATGGCTCCTTCATCATGACACGCACTTTGGGGGAATAAAACAGAAGTTGGTTTGGCTTTAAGAGTCTTTGAAAGAATTTCCATTTCAAATCAGAGGTATAAGAAGTACTGAGTACCTTTTTAATATAGGCTACTGCTATGGAGAATGAACAAGTTGCCCGAATGGAAAGGGTACAGGAAGAATTGCGAGAACAGTTGGCAAAGTCTTAAGCAGAATTTAAAGACCAGATGACTAAATCGATGGAGCTAATGTCCACTGTAATCAAGGGATACACTGAAAACTTGGCCACCAGAGAAAGGTTAGAGGCATGAAAGGGTCAGAATGAGGTTGTAATGATGGATGCCCATAACACAGTTAACCCCGTCAATGTCTTAAATTCTGATGATCTAGCTGAACAGGCAAAGTTGAAAATGGTTAATGAGGTAGAGTTGACGAATTCCCAAGGGAAATATCAGTTATGAAAGGCTTCGGGCAATGGAAAATACAGACGTATTCGGGAGTGTGGTATAGTCAGTTGAGCAAGGATCAGATTCGCTCTTGGAATGATTTGGCTAGGGCTTTTCTAAACCAGTACAAGCATATGACCGATAGGACACCTGATCGTCTCACTTTGCAAAATATGGAGAAAAGAGCTACTGAGAGCTTCAAAAAGTATGCTCAGAGGTGGAGGAACATGTCTACCCAAGTACAACCACCTTTGACATAAAAGGAAATCACTATCCTTTTTGTGAATACACTGCAGGCCCCGTACTATGATAGACTCGTCGGTAATGCCTCAAGGAATTTTACGGATATAGTAATCTCAGGGGAGATGATTGAGAATGCTATCAAGAATGGGAAACTTTAAAGAGAAGGAACATCCAATGCCGAGAGAAATAAGATACCAAGAAAGAAAAAGGAAGATGTCCAAGCTATGGGAGATTTTGTCCCATATTCCCAATTTCCCTCATACCGGTCGTGTTACTCTACTAAGGTATCTCCAAGCCTTTATCCTTACCTACCAACCCAAGCACCTAATCCTATACCAACCCTTGCAACAAGGCCTACTTCCAGAAAATGACCGTGAGAAAACCAAGAAATAATTCCAATCCCCATCCCTGACCTGCTGCCATTACTAATAAAGAATCAGTACCTTACCCCGATACCTTTGAAAATAGCTCCAAATCCATCAGCGAGGAGTTATGACCCTGACAGCAAGTGTGATTATCATTTGGGGGTAGTTGGGCATTCAACTGAAAAATGCAGACAACGGAAGGAAAGTATTGAAAGTCTTATCCGTGATGGTATTTTGACACCGGAGCTTATCAATTAGTGGAAGGCCGCTTTGCCTTAAATCAGTTTCTTTCAGGTTTTAGGGGGAGAATTACTACCTTTGAAGGATGTCAATAGGAGCATTTTGATGCATGAAGTTTAAGACTTTAAGATGAAAACACTTGTTTCATGTTGACTTTCATTAAATGAATTTTGATTTTTAAATGCTTTGTGTTTGTTGTGTTTTAACAATAATTTGAATTTGCAAAAACAAGCATTGAAGAAGTTCTAGTAATGAATAGTCTTAAGAATATTGATGATCATTGTTACAAATGACCCAATACCTTATCCCCTCTCTTTTAAGCTTTCCCAGGCCTATTCAAGAACACTTGAAAGACCTAATGCTTCAAGGAATATGAATGATTGAACTTCATAAAACCATTGTCATCATAGAATAAGCAAAGATGTAGATCCTAGTCTAGGCTATGAACAAAGGAACGAACTTTTCAAAAATTTTCTGAACTCCTTGAAATGCAAGCAAATGAGACTTTCTTTCAAGAATTTAGATCATGGTAATTTGATGTGTGTCAAGGTTGTCCCAAAACCATTCATGTCATTTTCAACAACCACAAAACACTAATTGCTTAAACATCACTTCACGATTGACACCCTGGGGCACAATGATTAAACTAGATTATCGCATGTCTTAGAGAAAACCCATTTTTACTTCATATTTTCTTTGTTTCTTCAAAGAACTCAAATTTGAAACTCAGCTTTTTCAAAATAGACCTAGACTTGCTATGTTCCTTGTTGATACAAACTCTCATGGTTAATCAAATTGGGGCATCATATGTGGAAATGATGGATACATGGTGAATAAAGATGGACTAAAGCATGAATCATTGGGGCATGCGGAAAAAAAGAAGAAGAAAAATTGTGATATCATGCATATAAGAAGTCAGATGATTTCGAAGTCCAAAATGAAATTTTGATTATCTACTTCCCCTGGGGATTGCTTTTCAATGAGAATATTTGTGCTAGATATGATGAATGGCCATCTTTCATATCCCTTTCGCAAAAAAAGAAATTATCCATAGTCACCCATATTGAGCCAAAAGAATTCTTTCTTCTTTGGACCCTGATCAAGGATCACCCTCTACACTGGGGGGCAAATGTGAGGAAAGATCTTTTTAAAGATCATGGAAAAATGAGTCCTAGCTCAAAAACAGATACAAAGCAAATGGAGTGCCGAATGAATATGGGCTCACTCTGTCAAAAGGAAATGGAAAAGATGGCGAAATGGAAGCCAAGAAGGAAAAAGTGTGTGAAAAAGTATGGCAAATGAAAGACAAAAGCAAAGAAGAAAAAGAGCAAAAGTAAAAAGGAAAGAAATGTCTAAGAAAGGACAAACTCTTTGCAAAGAATTCTACTTAAGAAATGATCCTTGATCTGATTACCCTTAAACACATATTTTGGGCCTATTTATCCTTTCTTTTTGAACCCCAAACCATGGCCTACATTATGTGCTTTAAAAGCCCATGTTGATCAAGCATGAATATTTAATTTGAAGGGTTTTTCCTCGGATTTTATCCCATCTCATCGAATTATCATTTCACTAAGGAAGAATTTAGAATTCTCAAGTGCATTGTAAAACCATAAAAAAATGAAAAAAAAGAGAAAAATGGAAAGAATAGACTCTAGGGCGAAAACCCAAAAATGGGCGGTCTAGAGTAAATTGGGAATTTTCGATACCATTTATGTTAATACCAATACCACAAAAGAGAAGGTCATCTTGGAAAAGTGGTAATCGAGGAACATCTAGGAATTTTTGAACCTCCCAAATTATCAGCTCTCATTCGGAGGATTGTCTTCAAAACTGAGACTTTTTGTCAAAATGCTTTGATATGAAAACTAAAAGAATGTTGAATTTGTTTGATTCTCAAGGAATTCATGATTTATAAAACCTGTTCCATTTGTGAGCCTAGAAAGGACATATATTTTTGTTATGAAATTTCCTTTGATCAACCAAAATCTTGTTATATCAAGCATTGCCAATTCAAATTGAAAAACCCAGATTGACACTTAGAGAAGTTTTTAACAATGATCATCAGTCTTCAAAAGATTTGTACATATACACTGTGGGGTTAATATTTTTTGTTAAGAAGTTTTCAAAATGAGAAAACAAATAAATATATTTTTTGAAAATACCCATTTTTAATGTTGACATGAAATAAGAATTTTTCTAACCCAAAGGTGTGGAACTACTAGGGTTTATCTTGATATGAGAAGAAGAAATAAAACTCAGCAAGCAGATTTTTGTTGATGAAAGTTTGAAAACTGTTGGGGCAAAGAGAATAGCCAAAATGAATTGAAGACATACCCTAAATTGAAAAGGAAAAATGAATTGGAAAGGCTAAAGCCAAAGTCTAGAAAAATGATCAGGGGCATTTGCATCTTTTCATGAAGCGTTTGCATTATTATCGATCTTTGCATTTGCATCAGGTAGAAGCATTTTGTACGTGGTCAAATCCTTGCATTTTCATCATTTAAAAGCATTTGCATAATGCCAATCTTCGCATCTGCATCATTCCATGACGTAGTTGTGTTAACACCAATTTTCGCATTTGCATCATAAAGAAGCATTTGCACATTATTGACCTTTGCATCCTTCTGAGAAGTAATTGCGTTATTTGAGACGCATCTGCATCATTCCATGACCTTTGCATCCTTCTGAGAAGCATCTGTATTTTATTGAACATCTGCATCTGCATCAAGAAGCATTTGCATCAATCTAAGCCATTTGCATATACACCACGAAGCTTTTGCATGTTATCCAACATCTGCATCTGCATCAAGAAACATTTGCATCAATTTAAAACATTTATATTTACATTTGCAATATGAAATATGTGTATCCTGTTAATCATTTGCACCAGCATCAAAAAAGCATTCGCATCTTCTCAAAATCTTCAGGTTAATTTTCAACAATTCTTCAAAAACCATTTTTAAGACCTCCAGGCATATTTTTTTTCAAATCACGGGTAAGGCCTACGAGCACCATTTTTAAGACCTCCGGGCATAATTTTTTTCAAATCATTGGTAAGGCCTACAAGTACCATTTTTAAGACCTCCGGGCATCATTTTTAAGACCTCCGAGCACCATTTTAAAACCTCCGGGCATAATTTTTTTCAAAAACGGGTAAGGCCTACGGGCACCATTTTTAAGACCTCCGGGCACCATTTTTAAGACCTTCGGGCATAATTTTTTTAAATCACTGGTAAGGCTTACAGGCACCATTTTGAGACCTCCGGGCACCATTTTAAGACCTCCGGGCATATTTTTTTTTTCAAATCACGGGTAAGGCCTATGGGCACCATTTTTTAGACCTCCGGGCATCATTTTAAGACCTTTGGGCATAATTTTTTCAAATCACGGGTAAGGCCTACGAGCACCATTTTTAAGACCTTCGGGCACCATTTTAAGACCTTCGGGCATTTTTTTTTAAAAATCACGGGTAAGGCCTACAAGCACCATTTTTAAGACCTCCGGGCATAATTTTCTTCAAATCAAGGGTAAGGCCGACGGGCACCATTTTAAAGACCTCCGGGCACCATTTTAAGACCTCCGGGCATAATTTTTTCAAATCACGGGTAAGGCCTACGGGCACCATGTTTAAGACCTCTAGGCATAATTTTTTCAAATCACGAGTAAGGCCTACGAGCACCATTTTTAAGACCTTCGGGCATAATTTTTTTTCAAATCACGGGTAAGACTTATGGGCACCATTTTAAGACCTCTAGGCATTTTTTTTTCAAATCACGGGTAAGGCTTCCGGGCACCAATTTTAAGACCTTCGGGCACAATTTTTTCTTTTGAAAATCAAACCCGTTTCCTTAAGACGGGTCGAGCCTTGGTTAGTCAGGGAATTCAATTTAAGGATAAAATATTCAATTTACAGCTTTTTCTTTAATAAAAAAAAATTTAAAATTTAAAAGAAAAATGAAAAAAGATAAAAAGAAATTCCATTTCCTTCACATGTGATTTCACTAACCGTACAAAATTAGTATTTTGTTTATCTTTGCTTGATTCCTGATTCTCAGAAATAGCCAAAGAGGGGCAGCTGTAGACACCTAATTTTGTCCGAACCACTAAAACAGGTATGTTTTCTTCCTAAATTGATGTTTCAGAATGTAAAAAGACTTTTTTCATTCTGCAGGTGGTGCTCCGAGACTTAGTTTAAGAGGGCAAGCATAAAGAGTCAAACTCAAAAAAAGTCAACCTTGAAAAAATCAACCCCAGAAAATCAACTACTGAAAAAGTCAACCCACTTTCAAAATCAAGATTTGAAGTTCAATTGAAAAATAGAGAAATAATTTTGATAATCCGAGGTCTACATTGAAAGATATGGAGTTCGAAAGTTGGGTTATGGAGATTTAGTAGAAAGGAAACCCTAATTTGGGAAATTTGGGGAAAAATGCTTAAACGATCGAATTGGTCGAAATTGAAGGTTCCAAATGAAAGATAAGCATTGAATACGGGTAATGGAGAAGCCACTTGAAAGAAAAATTGAAAGAAAAGTCAATCCGGGAGAAAACCGAGAATTAGGGTTTTTGGTGGATTTCGGTGAAATCGGGAAGAATTACAGAAATGGCCCGACTTGGTAAGACTAAAGCCCCCAATGGATGAGGAATGATTAAAAAAGGATAGCCCAAGGCTCAATTTGAAGAAAATCTGAAAATCGAACTTGTTTTGAGCAAAACTAGGTTTGGAGGTAAAAGGGCAAAATGGGAAAATTTGGGAAAAATAGCAAATGGACTCCAAAAATTCTGAAAATTTGCAAATATCACTCTTAAATCATTTGAAAGAGATTTGCAAAAAAATATTGATTCGGAGTTCGTTTGCAAAATAGCCAAATCCCGGGTTTCTTATTGAGAAATTCAAGAAGATAAATCCCGAAAAAATAGCAAATGAACTCCAAATCTTCTAAAAATTTGCAAATCTTAATTTTAAATTATTTGAAAGAGATTGGAGAAATAAAATCTTGATTCGGAGTTCATTTGCAAAATGGCCAAGCCCCGGGTCTCCTATGTAGTAATTCAAGAAGATAAATCTTGGAAAAATAGCAAATGGACTCCAAAAATTCTGAAAATTTGAAAATCTCATTTTTAAATTATTTGGAAGATATTGGCAAAATAAAATCTTGATTTGGAGTTCGTTTGCAAGATGACTAAATCCCGGGCCTCCTATGCAGTAATTCAAGCAGATAAATCCCGAAAAAATACCAAATTAGTTCCAAAAATTATGAAAACTTCTAGATCACACTTTTAAATTATTTGGAAGAGATTGGTGAAGAAAAATCTTGATTTGGAGCTCGTTCAAAAAATGGTAAAATGTGGGGGCATAAAAGGGCATTTTTGGAAGAAAAAATCCAAATAAATAGCAAACTGAGTCAAAATTTCTTGAAATATTCCAGAATTTAATATTTTATTATTTTGAAAGTATTAAAAAAATAAAATTTGAATTTGGAGTCCGTTTGCCATTTATTTGCATTCGGGGGGCAAACGTTCATTTTACACAAGAAACCGAAAAAGGGCTTCTCTTTCCTTTCAAAAAAATCAGACTTGGTCTGGAAAAGGGAGTGCTGGCCAACCAAGGCCCAAGGAAGGGAAGGAGCTTCTGATTTTTCAATCAAAAGGCCAAAAATTAATAGTTAGTGATTTTTTTGATCAATACATTGCAAATAAACAACATGGGCCAATGCATGAAGAGGGAGAGTGTCAACATTATTCTTGAATAGCTGTAATTATGGATAGCTGATGGCCTAATCTAACGGTGATAATTTCATGATTTTGCACCTTGAATCACTAGCCCTTGGATGGAAATTGGTTGGAGTAAAAATGACAAAATCCTAGGGAGGAGAGATGGGGAATTCGGCCAGCCTAAAGGGGGATCCAAATTTTTATTTTCAGCACTTGATTTTCAGATTTCTCTCTTGGTTTTTGCTTAGTTTTTTCTCCTTGGTTGAAAGAAAAAAGATAAGTTTAGAAAAGAAAAGAAAGTTTGAAGAGAAAAAGCTTGAAAGATAGCTTCTTGAGGTTGCTTTTAGCACCAACTCTTGTACTTTCTTGATTTTCCGTTCTTGTTTTTTCTATTTTGATTATTATTTTGGTGAGTTTTCTTTTGATTTTCCTTTTAAATAAAGTGTTTTTTAATGTTCTTTTTAAGTTCTTTCTTCATCTTTTCTTAAAAAATTCTTGCAATATTTTTCTCTTGAATTCTTACCATGGCCGAATGGCCCTTTTTTTTAGTTGCTATTTTGCTTGGATTTATCATGTTATTTTTGTTATTTTTTTAATCTTGATGCTTTAAATCTTCTTCTACTACATATACTTGAAGCTTGTTTTAATTTTGTTGCTTGTTTGTTGCCATTTATGAGTTTATTATCATGTTCTTGCATTTTTAATTTTCTATTTTCATAATGTTTAAATTTGTTGATGTTTTATGTTTTGTAGTCCATGTGTTTGTGAAAATGCTTGTTAGTTTTAATACCTCTACTTTGTATTTGCATGATTTGAGTGTTATAGTTTAGTTGAGCATGTTAGTATATCAAGTGTTTGTGAAAATGCCATGCTTGTTTGGAGCTTGAGGCCATTCGGCCACTTCATGTTATTTTGCTTTGTATGTGCATTTTTGCCATGTTAGTTGATAGGTTTGCATTTTCATGACATTTGATTTTTGGTTCAAGCATATCAAGTGTTTGTGAAAATGCCTTGCTTATTTGGACATGAGGCCATTCGGCCATCTCATGTTATTTTGCATTATATGTGCATTTTTGTTATGACATTTGGTTGAGTTTTTGGTTTAATCATGCCTTGTGTTTGTGTTATTGCATGCATATTTTAGATGTTAGGTTTGGTTTATTTTGCCATGCATGTCCATGCATTTTAGACCTAGGTTGCATTAAATGCCATGCAAGTTCATTTAAGTCTAGGTCACTATATTGATGCCATGCATTTTTTCATGACATTTAGGTTTAAAACCATGCATTCCGTGCATCATATTTGCTGTATTTTTTCATGCATTTCATGTCCATGCCACTTGACTAATGACTTAGGCCAATTAATGGTTCAAAGTCATGCTCTCTTGAGCATACTTGTGGAAAATTAAGGTTTGTCAAATTGATTATTCTACCTTTGTGATTTTTTTTACTTAGCCAATTTTTGTCTAACTTTTCAAAAGTCCTAGCTACTGTTTGTGAGTCATTTTGTGAGTCTTAAATATTTTTACTTTGATTTTTAAATTATTTTATCAAAGACAAAAAATGTGTTTTGGCAAAACAGTTTTTTCACCCAGTACTCGTACTTTCTCGATTTTTCTGGGCAGACATATTTAATCAAAAAATTAAGCTGATTTTTTACCCTGTATTTTTACATGTCCCGAGTCTCCATTATTTTTTTTTTTAGATTTTTTAGAATTTTTAATAATAGGATAAAAAATCGTGGTTTAAAACTGGACAGTGGAGTCAGAATTGAATTTGAAGGAAAATCATTTTTCTGTTTTGGTTAAGTTACCTAGAGAGGGCTGATTAGGAAGTTTAGCTACTGATTTAGGATAGTTTCTAAGCCTTTTTAAACTCTAAAAATAATTTTTTTTATAAGTCTCGGGTTAAGGGTGGTCAAGTCCGGGATTTTAAACTTAGGAAATTAGAGCCATTTAAAAAAGGGTTTGGCTAAGTTTTTATTTTTAATCTAAGCTTTTCAAAATTGTTTTCAAATAATCACAAAGTACTTTGATTTTAGAATATTTAATTTGATATATTTTGCTAAGGTAGCCGGATATCTTTTTAGATATACGAATTTCCTTAATTAAAGAAAAAAAATACATTTTCATGCATTGCATTTTCCATATTCATGCATTTTTATATAATATGTGATTTTTGCTATGATAATTTCTATGATATTGTTATGGTTATGTTATATTGTTTATTATATAATTTTGAATATTTCTTGATATCCTATGCTTCTTATTTCGTTATGTTATTTTTATATTCTTTAGAATATACTATGTTCATGCATTATTATTTTCATTTTTATTTTCATGCATAATATATGATAGCATTATTTTATATTCCATGTCATTTAAATTTTATGCCATATCATTCATATTTGCTATGTCATTTAAATTATTTCATTTCATATAGAATATATTATGTTACCTAGGTTATTTCATTTCATTTAGAATATATCATATAACTTAGGATATTTCATTTCATTTAGAATATACTAAGACATTTAAATTATATCATATCATTTAGGTTGCATTATATTATTTAGACTTTGCTATGTCATTTTATTTATGTCATACATATTCTTATTCATATCTTTTAAAATGTTTTCAAAAAGGTAATGATTTTCAATAAAATAAAGATATTCCCGAGTTAAAATAATTCATGAGTTCTCTGCCGGGTTTGCTGGGGAGGATATCATCAATTATCATTAATAACGGAATATCTTCTTTAAAATGAGAATGATTCGAAAATTTTTCCAAATTAATAAAAATTTCTATATTTTGCCACGTTGGTTGGGGAATATAGGAAAATTTTAAATTTATAAATTCCAGATCATTTTCAATTAAAAATGGAATTATTTTTCTTTAAATTGGGAATTAACTTGAAATACTAAATTTAAAAATCGACTTTTTTATCGAGACTTGAGATAACACATGATTAATAAGGTACCATTTTATACGGGCATTGTGGGGGTGCTAATCCTTCCCCGCACGTAACCGAGTCCCAAACCCGTTTTTTTTTTTTTTATTTTTTTTTTATTTCTCTGGTTTAAAACGCAGACTTGAAATTGGTTTTAAAGATGTTTTAATTAATTTTTTAAAATGTTTTATAAAATCGGTTTTTAATAGGTGGCCGATCATACCTAGCTAAAAAAGATTGGTGGTGACTCCATGTCTTTTTCAAGGTCATTTTCAAAACCTTCATTTTTTTAGAGTAATTAAGTCGACTTTTCCTCGGTTTTTTTTAATGTCACGCTTAACGAATAATAAAGTCTTGCGATGAGACTTGTTATTTTTTAGGTTGCGACAACATGGATTTCAAAATATAAAACATAACAAACTTAAACATTTTGAAAACAAAAAATCAAAAATGCAAGAACATGATAATAGACTCATAAATGGAAATAAGCAAGCAACCATATTAAAACAAACTTCAAGTCTATGCAGTAGAAGAAGATTTAAAGCATCAAAACTTATTTAATATAAAAAATAACATGAAATAACAAAGCAAACATCAACTAAAAAAAAAACTGGGCTATTCGCCCATTACAAAAAAAAAAAAGTAAAAAAAATGTTTCAAGAGCTTTTTATAAGAAAGGATAAAGAAGGAAGTTCAAGAAGAACATTAAAAACACTTATTTAAAAAGAAAATGAAAAGAAACTCACCAAAACAATAATCAAAACAGCAAATCAAGAATGTAAAATCAAAGAAAGTGCAAGAGTATGGTGCTAAAAGCAACCTCTAGAAGTTATCTTTCAAGCTTTTTCTCTTCTAACTTTCTTTTCTTTTCTCAACTTTTCTTTTTGCTTCTAAACAATAGAGCAAAAATCAGCCAAAAGCAAGAGAGAATAGAGAGTGAGTAGTTGAAAAAAATGAAAGAGAGAGTCCCCTTTCTTAGTGTGGCCGAATGCCCTCTTCCCCTGGGCTAGGATGTTGTCATTTTTCCATCAACCAATTTTCATCCAAAGGCTATTGATCCAAGATGTTTAAAACATGAAATTATCACCCTTAGATTAGTCCATCAGCTGTCCACAATTACAGCTGTTCAAGAATCTTAAGCCATTATGTTGACACTCTCCCTCTTTATGCATTGGTCCATGTGGCTTATTTGCAAAGGCTTAATCAAAAAATAACTATCTAACTCTTCATTGTTGGCCTTTTGATTAAAAATCAGAAACTTCCTACCCATCTTTGGGCCATGTTTCATTTTTTAAATCAAAAGATGGGTAGGAAGTTTCCTTCCAGCCCATGTTTCATTTTTTAAAAGGCAAGGAAAGCCCTTTTCGATTTCTTGGGTAAATAACCTTTCTGCCCCTCGAATGTAAATAAATGGCAAACGGACTCTAAATTCAAATTTTATTTTTTCAATACTTTCAAAATAATAAAAAATTGAATTCAGGAAGTTTTTCAAAAATTTTGGAGTTCATTTGCTATTTATTTGGATTTTTTCTTTCAAAATTGCCCTTTTATGCCCCAAAATTTTACCATTTTTTAAATGAGCTCCAAATCAAGATTTTTATTCACCAATCTCTTCGAAATAATTTAAAAGTGTTATCTAGAAGTTTTCATAATTTTTGGAACTCATTTGGTATTTTTTCGGGATTAATCTGTTTGAATTACTACATAAGGGGCCCGGGATTTGGCCATTTTGCAAACGAACTCCGAATCAAGATTTTATTTTGCCAATCTCTTCAAAGTGATTTAAGAATGAGATTTACAATTTTTCAAAATTTTTGTAGTTCATTTGCTATTTTTCACAAATTTTCCAATTTTGCCCTTTTACCTTTGAAACCGGGTTTTGCTCAAAACAACTTCGATTTTCAGATTTTCTTCAAACTGAGCCTTGGGCTATCCTTTTTTAATCACTCCTCATCCATTAGGGGCTTTAGTCCTACCGAGTCGGGCCATTTCTGTAATTCTTCCCAATTTCACCGAAATCCACCAAAAACCTTAATTCTCGGTTTTCTTCCCAATTGACTTTTCTTTCAGTTTTTCTTTCAAGTGGTTTCTCCATTACCTGTAGTCAGTGCTTATCTTTCATTTGGAACCTTCAATTTCGATCAATTTGATCGTTTAAGCATTTTTCCCGAAATTCCCTGGATTAGGGTTTCCTTTCTACTAAATCTCCATAACCCAACTTCCGAACTCCTTATCTTTCAATGTAGACCTCGGATTATCAAAATTCTTTCACCTTTTTTCAATTGAACTTCAAATCTTGATTTTGAAAGTGGGTTGACTTTTTTAGTAGTTGACTTTTCGGGGTTGACTTTTTTCAAGTTTGACTTTTTATGCTCGCCCTCTTAAACTAAGTATCGGAGTACCACCTGCAGGATGAAAAAAAAATCTTTTTACATTCTGAAACATCAATTTAGGAAGAAAACATACCTGTTTTAGTGGTCCGGACAAAATTAGGTGTCTACAACTACCCCTTTTTGACTATTGCTGAGAATCAGGAATTAGGCAAAGATAAATAAACACTAATTTTGTCCGGTTAGTGAAATCACCTGTGAGGAGAAGGGAAGGGTTTTTTTTTTCCCTTTTTCCTTTTTTCATGTTTTTGTTTTTTTGTTGAGAAAAACTGCAAATAGAAGATATTGTCCTTAAATTGAGTTCCCTGACTAATCAAGGCTTGACCCGTCTTAAGAAAACGAGTTTGATTTTCAAAATGAAAATTGTGCCCGAGGGTCTTAAAAATAGTGCCCGGAGGTCTTATCTACAATTTAAAGAAAAATTATGCTCTGAGGTCTTAAAAAATAATGCGCGGAGGCCTTATCCGTGAAAAAAATACGCTATATGCGACTTTAAAAATGATACCTGGAGGTCTTAAAAATGGTGCCCCGGAGGTCTTAAGAATGGTGCCCGGAGGCCTTACACGTGATTTGAAAAAAATACGCTGTATGCAACTTAAAAATGATGCCCGGAGGCTTTACCTATTTTTTTTAAAAATGCGCTGTATGCGACTTTAACAATGATGCCTGAAGGTCTTAAAAATGGTGCCTAGAGGCCTTACCCGTCATTTGGAAAAAATACACTATATGCGACTTTAAAAATGATGCCTAGAGGTCTTAAAAATGATGCCCGAAGGCCTTGTGTTTAAAAAAAATGCGCTGTATGTGACTTTAACAATGATGCCCGGAGGTCTTAAGAATGGTGCCCGAAGGCCTTACCCGTCATTTGGAAAAGATGCACTGCATGCGACTTTAAAAATAATGCCCGTAGGTCTTAAAAATGGTGCCCGAAGGCCTTACCCATCATTTTGAAAAGATGCGCTATATGCAACTTTAAAAATGATGCCCGAAGGTCTTAAGAATGGTGCCCGGAGGCCTTGCCCATCATTTGGAAAAAATGCGCTGTATGCGACTTTAAAAATAATGCTCGGAGGTCTTAAAAATGGTGCCTGGAGGCCTTAACCGTGATTTGCGAGAATACACTGTATGTGACTTTAAGAATGATGCCCGGAGGTCTTAAGAATGGTGCCCGGAGGCCTTACCCATCATTTGGAAAAAATATGCTGTTTGCGACTTTAAAAATAATGCCCAGAGGTCTTAAAAATGGTGCCCAGAGGCCTTAACTGTGATTTGGGAAAAACTATGCCCGAAGGTCTTAAGAATGGTGCCCGGAGGTCTTATCCATAATTTAAAAAGAAAAACTATGCCCGGAGGTCTTATATATAATTTGGAAAATTGATGCCTGGAGGTCTTTAAAAATGGTGTCCGGAGGCCTTATCCATGATCTTTGAAGAATTGTTGAAAATTAACCTGAAGATTTTGAGAAGATGCGAATCCTTTTTTATGCTAGTGCAAATGATTAACAGGATACACATACTACATATTGCAAATGTAAATGTTTCGAATTGATGCAAATATTTCTTGATGCAGATACAGATGTTGGATAAAATGCAAATGCTTCATGGTATATATGCAAATGGCTTAGATTGATGTAAATGCTTATTGATGCAAATGCAGATGTTGAATAAGATGCAGATGCTTCTAAATGATGCAAATGCAAATGATCCTCAAATAAAGCAATTACTTCTTAGAAGGACGCAAAGGTCAATAATGTGCAAATGCTTCTTTATGATGCAAATGCGAAAATTGGTGTTAACGCAACTACTTCATGGAATGATGCAGATGCAAAGATTGGCATTATGCAAATTCTTCTAAATGATGCAAATGCAAGCATTTGACAACGTGCAGAATGCTTCTACATGATGCAAATGCAAAGATCGATAATGATACAAACGTTTCATGAAAAGATGCAAATGCCCCTGATCATTTTTCTAGACTTTGGCCTTTCCAATTCATTTTTCCTTTTCAAATCAGAGTATATCTTCAATTCATTTTGGTATTCTCTTTGCCCCAACAGTTTTCAAACTCTCATCAACAGAGGTCTGCTTGCCGAGTTCTATTTCTTCTCAGATTTGGAAATCAAGATAAACCCTAGTAGTTCCACACCTTTGGGTTAGAAAAAACCCTTATCTCATGTCAACATCAAAAAATGGGTATTTTTAGAAAATATCTTTATTTGTTTTCTCATTTTGAAAACTTCTGAATAAAAAATATTAACCCCACAGTATGTGATGTACAAATCTTTTGAAGACTGATGATCATTGTTAAAAACTTCTCTAAGTGTCAATCTAGGTTTTTTTTCAATTCGAATTGGCAATGCTTGG
Organism: Fremontodendron californicum; assembly: GCA_030761205.1. Taxonomy (NCBI): domain Eukaryota; kingdom Viridiplantae; phylum Streptophyta; class Magnoliopsida; order Malvales; family Malvaceae; genus Fremontodendron; species Fremontodendron californicum. The sequence continues at coordinate 25,947,301 of JAULJL010000004.1, read as the reverse complement.
TATAACAAGATTTTGGTTGATCAAAGGAAATTTCATAACAAAAATGTATGTCCCCTATATGCTCACAAATGGAACAAGTTTTATAAATCATGAATTCATTGAAAATTGAACAAATTCAACAATCTTTTAGTTTTCATATCAAGGCATTTTGACAAGCATCATGATTGGCTGGTATGTTTAAACTAGAAAGTTTAATCTTGGAGGGAAAAAATCTCAGTTTTTGAAGTCAATCCTCCGAATAAAGCTAACAATTTAGGAGGTTCATGAATTCCTAGACGTTTCTCGATGATCGCTTCTTCAAGATGACCTTCTCTTTTGTGGTATCGGCACTAACGTAAATGGCATAAAAAATTACATTTTACTCTAGACCGCCCATTTTTGGGTTTTTTTCCCTAAAGTCCCATTCTTTCCATTTTTTCTTCTTTTTTTTTTGTCATTTTTTTACCACGCACTTGAGAATTCTAAATTCTTCCTTAGTGAAATGAGAATTCGATGAGATGAGATAAAATCTGAGGAAAAAACCCTTCAAGTTGAATATTCATGCTTGATCGAAATGGGGTTTTAAAGCACGTAATATAGGCCCTGGCTCGGGGTTCAGAAAGAAAGGATAAATAGGCCCAAAATCTGTGTTTGAGGGTAATCAGATCAAGGATCATTTCTTGAGGAGGATTTCCTTTGAAGTATTTGTCCCTTTTGGACTTCTCTTTCTTTTTTACTTTTGCTCTTTTTCTTCTTTGCTTTTGGCTTTCATTAGCCATATTTTTTCACACACTTTTTCTTTTTTCTTATTGGCTTCCATTTCGCCATCTTTTCCTTTTCTTTTTGATAGAGTGAGCCCATATTCATTAGGCGCTCCATTTGCCTTGTATCTGTCTTTGAGCCTGGGCTCATTCCTCCATGATCTTAAAAAAGATATTTCCTCGCATTTGCCCCCCAATGTAGAGGGTGATCCTTGATCAGGGTTCAAAGAAGAAGGAATTCTTTTGGCTCAAAAAGGGTGACTATGGATAATTTTCTCTTTTTGAGAGGAATATGAAAGATGGCTATTTCTCATATCAAGCACAAATATTCTCATTGAAAAGCAATCCCAGGGAGAAAAGATAATCAAAAGTTCATTTTGCACTTTGGAATCATCCGAATTCTCATATGCATGATATAACAATTTTTTTTCCGCATGCCCCAATGATTCATGCATTAGTCCATCATTGTATCCATTATTTCCACATATGATGCCCCAATTTGATTAACCATGAGAGTTTGTATTAACAAGGAACATAGCAAGTCTAGGTCTATTTTGAAAAGGCTGAGTTTCAAATCTGAGTTCTTTGAAGAGACAAAGAAAATATGATCTAAAAATGGGTTTTCTCTAGGACATGGGATAATCTAGTTTAATCATTGTGCCCTAGGGTGTCAATCATGAAGTGTTGTTCAGGCAATTAGTGTTTTGTGTTGTTGAAAATGACACGAATGGTTTTGGCACAACCTTGACACACACCCAATTACCATGATCTAAATTCTTGAAAGAAAGTCTCATTTGTTTGAATTTCAAGGAGTTCGAAAAAATTTCGAAAAGTTCGTTCCTTTGTTCATAGCCTAGACTAGGATCTACATCTTTGCTTATTCTATGATGACAATGATTTTATGAAGTTCAATCATTCATATTCCTTGAAGCATTAGGTTTTTCAAGTGTTCTTGATTCAAAGGGTTTAGGCCTAGGAAAGCCTAAAAGAGAGGGGAGAAGGTATTGGGTCATTTGTAATAATGATCATCAATATTCTTGAGATTATCTATTATTAAAACTTCCTTAATGCTTGTTTTTGCAAATTCAAATTATTGTTAAAACACAACAAACACAAATTCAAAATTCATTTAATTTTTATGAATGTCGACATGAGACAAGTGTTTTCATCATAAGGTCTGAAACTACATGCATCAAAATGTTCCTATTGACATCCTTCAAAGGTAGTAATTCTCCCCCTAAAACCCTGAAAGAAACTGATTTACGGCAAAGCAGCCTTCCACTGATTGATAAGCTCCGGTGTCAAAATACCATTACGGATAAGACTTTCAATCCTTTCCTTCAGTTGTCTGCATTTTTCAGTTGAATGCCCAAGTACCCCTAGGTGATAATCACACTTGCTGTCAGGGTCATAACTCCTCGCTGATGGATTCAGAGCTATTTTCAAAGGTATCGGGGTAAGGTACTGATTCTTTATTAGTAATGGCAGCAAGTCAGGGATGGGGATTGGAATTCTTTCTTGGTTGTCCCACGGTTGTTTTCTGGAAGTAGGCCTTGTTGTAAGGACTGGTATAGGGTTAGGTAGGTAAGGATAAAGGCTTGGAGATACCTCAGTAGGGTAACATGATTGGTATGAGGGAAATTGGGAATATGGGACGAAATCTCCCACAGCTTGGACATTTTCCTCTTTATTTCTAGGTGTCTTATTTCTCTCGGCATTGGATGTTCCTTCTCTTTCAAGTTTCTCATTCTTGATAGCATTTTCAATCATCTTGCCTGAGATTACTATATCCGTAAAATTTCTCGAGGCATTTTCGACGAGTCTATCATAGTACGGGGCCTGCAGTGTATTCACAAAAAGGACGGTGATTTCCTTTTGTGTCAAAGGTGGTTGTACTTGGGTAGACATGTTCTTCCACCTCTGAGCATACTCTTTAAAGCTCTCAGTAGCTCTTTTCTACATATTTTGCAAAGTGAGACGATCAGGTGTCCTGTCGGTCATATGCTTGTACTGGTTTAAAAAAGCCCTAGCAAAATCATTCCAAGAGCGAATCTGATCCTTGTTCAACTGACTATACCACCTAATTGCGGACCTGCTGAGGCTATCCTGAAAGTAGTGAATCAGAAGCTTATCATTATCTATATGACTTGCCATCTTTTGGCAGAACATAGTGATGTGGGCTGATGGATCAGTCGTCCCGTCATATTTCACAAAGTCAGTGACCTTGAATTTAGGAGGGATGACTAAATCGAAGACCAAGCATCGTTCTTTCACCTCCACACTCCCGAATACGTCTGTATTTTCTACTGTCCGGAGCCTTTCATCTAGTAACTGATATTTCTCTTGGGAATCTGCCAACTCTACCTCCTTAACCAGTTTCAACTTTGCCTATTCAGCTGGTTCATCTGAATTTAAGACATTGACGGGGTTAGCTATGTTCTGGGCATCCATCATTACGACCTCATTCTGACCCTTTCGTGCCTCAAACCCTTCTCTGGCGGCCAATTTTTTAGTGTATCCCTTGATTACGGTGGACATTAGCTCCATCAATTTAGTCATCTGATCTTTAGATTCTGCTTGAGACTTTGCCAGCTGTTCTCGCAATTCTTCCTGTACCATTTCCATTCTTTCCATTCGGGCAACTTGTTCATTCTCCATAGCACTAGCCTGTATTAAAAGGGTACTCAGTACTTCTTATACCTCTGATTTGAAATTGAAATTCTTTCAAAAACTCTTAAAACCAAGCCAACTTCTATTTTATTCCCCCAAAGTGCGTGTCATGATGAAGGAGCCATGAATGCAATTTGATGCACGTGAAGCCTAAACAATATGATGTATGGACATGTACAGCGGAAACATGCTGACCATATATGTAATAAATGCAATCACGATGCCAACATGTTGCAAGAAAAGAATAAAAAAATCAACGCATGGATATATGCAATAAATGATCATGTACATTTCAGCGTATTTCCCAATGAATGATCATATACACTATGAATGCAACACGATGTCAATTATGATACATGTAAACAATGAATGATTGATACAGAGTATATACAAAGAAAATCATGCTGACCATGTGTGTCATGAATGCATTCTGATGTTAATATGACAGATTAATGCATGAGCATATACAGGGAAATCATGCTGACTATGTTTCTCATGAATGCAACCCGAAGTCAACATGATGCATGTAAAGAATAAGCAAATTAATACATGGATATATACTGAAAAATCATACTGATTATGAATGCATGAATGCAACCTGATGCTAACATGATACATGTATGAATGTATGGTATGACAAATAATTGATCGGATGCAAAATGCAAAGGGAAAGATATCACAGAGGAAATAAGACTCGGAGGAACTTAATCATTAATATCTTATAAATTTGAAGCATAGTCAATTCATTCCCATATCAACGTTCACAATGGTATAAACTATGTTTACAAAAGCTGAGCAATAGTTAAAACTGTCTTTTACAAGCACTTTATTCTTCCTAGCATCCTAAGGCTATAAGAACCGGCTACTGAAAAAGTGGAATCCTACTACATCATATCGACCGAAGTCTTTCTACATCATTGCTGTAGATCTCCCAATCCTAATTACCCTTTTCTAATCCTCTGTCAATCAGTGTCATTGGATCCAACCACTTGGTTTCTATAAGGGATTGTACTTTGTTCTTGAGTGCATTGCAGTGCTCAATGCTATGCCCAACAGTTCCACAGTGATAATCACATCTTGCATTCGAATTATACCACTTTGGGTATGGTGGTGACAGGGGTTTCAACGGCACATAGGCAACCAGGTGATTTCGGACCAACATTGGGAAAAACTCTTGATAGTTGATTGGAAGGGGATCAAAATGCCTTTGGGTCTTATCCTGGGGTCGTTTCTTAGTCACACAGAGCCTAGGAGTTGGGGCATTTGGTGGTGGCACTAAGGTCTGAACCGGAGTGTTTACATAGGGAGATGGAGGAATAACAAGGCAAGGGTATGGATTTGGACACGGGGCCTTTGGAGGTTGTACATAGCTCGAGGTTCCTATCCCGGATGTTTGATAAGGTGATTGATGAGGGAAATAGTACGAACTGGTAGTTGTTGGTGATGGAGTGGGATTCAGGAATCTCGTAGTGGACCATAGTAGGGTGGGGATATTGGTTTGGACCTAGAACAGTTTGCAGGTATGGTACAGGATCCGAGGATTCTATCTTTGGTATTAGGCTCTCGAGTTTAATCATTTCCACGATTTTTGTCCATAATTTCATCAGGATTGCAACCTTTGTGGCATTGACAAGAGCAGTATCCAGCAAGGATTGTATGTTCTGGACCTGATGGTTTTGGTTGATCCGAAGGCGATGCAGAGCCTTGAGAAAGTTTCCCTTTACTCTTACCAATATCTTCAACCATTTTCATAAATTTGACAAGCTGTTCCTTCAACTCCCGGAGTTCATGTCCAAACTCCTCATGATTACATTTCAAAGCACCCAATCGTTCCTCCGATTCATTCCTCATATCTCGATCCCCTTTTATGCAAATGAATGTACATGCTCTATTTCTATATGCATGAATATACTGATGATTAATGCATGTGTATATACAAAGAAATTATGATGACTATGTATGCCATGGATGCAATCTAATGCCAAACATGATGCATTTGAAGAATGAATAAATGATGCACCGGTATATACAAATAATGACCATGCATGTCATAAACGTATTCTACAATGAATGACCATGCATGCTATGGCCGTAACATGATGTCAGAATGATATATGCAAATAATAAATGAATTAATACAAAGGTAGGTACAAAGAATGACCATTTATATCACAAATGTATTCTACAATGAATAACCATGCATGTTAGGACTATAACATGATGTCAAAATGTACAAATAAATTAACCAATGATTTCACAGAATTGGTGGGACCTAAATCTTGATTATTCAAAAATCTCATTATGCAAGATTTGCCTCCAAATTTGATCTATGATTTTTTTGAAACATGTTTTCTCTATAGAAAACCAAACATATTATTTTCAAAAGCATTTCAGAGTAGTGGATCTTACTATGGTACAATATGCAAATGTTCATGTGACACTACCGGTTTTATGAAATCATCAAATGAGATTATTATCACCATTCATTTATTGCAAAAAACGAGATCAATAATACAACAAAAAATGTACATGCTCTATTCACACATGCATGAAATGTGCAAAATGCAAAAATGCTTGAAAAATGATTTTTATTTTTTATTTCAAACAATTAATGAACATTTGCCCCAACAAATATCTACTTATATAGGTATCATAGTTCCTTTGGGATGGATTATCACATTTATTACGGGCGATGTACGTACATCGTTGCCCGATCTGCAACACTTATTCAGAGTGTAAAATAGGTAACAAAAGGTTTAGAAATGTCCCTGCATGTGTTCCTGTCTCCGGTATATCTAACGAAAATCCGGCATGGCTTCGCCTAGGTTCACTATATGAGGATGAATCAGTTCTAAAGGCCCCGAATTGCTCCTCACTATCGCCGGTGAAGGCTAGTAAGGCACCCCGATAAAAGCAGGTTCAATTCGTTAGAGTCTATTATCCTAGCCCATGCAGATTGTTAATCACGAAGGCATAGGTAATTTAGTACTCTGGAAGTGTTTCACTAGCCCATGCGGATTGTTAATCACGAAGGCTTAGTTACTTTGCTCCCACCTAAAAGGACGAAACCCGGGTATAGGGCTGATGATATGCAAATGCACGTGTGGTGTGTGTGGAGGAACAACAAACCTTTCACCATCTATTCTACAAACCTTATTCTAAATGCCGTAGCAATTTATAAAAAAAACATTCAAGAATAGTGTAACGCATTAACCAACAAGCAATTATAATATATAATTATTAAATAACTAGAGAACAATAATAAAATGTATGCCCATGAATATGGACAAATTTAAAACATTTTATTATTTTCAAAATTCTCCTTATTATTTAAAAAAAATGGGGGAATTAAAATTAAATACCAATTAAACCAACAAAACCGTGACTTTGATAACACACGACTAATTCTAGGCCTAACTCTCTAAAAGTCTTCAATGGAGTCGCCAAGCTGTCGCAACCTAAAAAAAATAACAAGTATCATCACAAGACTTTATTATTCGTTAAGCGTGACATTAAAAAAAACCGAAGAAAAGTTGACTTAATTCTTCTAGAAAAATGAAGGTTTTGAGAATGACCTTGAAAAAGACATGGAGTCGCCACCAATATTTTTTAGCTAGGTGTGATCGGCCACCTATTAAAATCGGTTTTATAAAATATTTTAAAATTAATTAAAATATTTTTAAAACCAATTTCAAGTCTGCGTTTTAAACCAGAGAAATAAAAAAAAAAACGGGTTCGGGACTTGGTTACGTGTGGGGAAGGATTAGCACCCCCACAACGCTCGTATAAAACGGTACCTTATTAGTCATGTGTTATCTCAAGTCTCGATAAAAAAGTCGGTTTTAAATTTAGTATTTCATGTTCATTCCCAATTTAAAGAAAAATAATAATTCCATTTTTAATTGAAAATGATCCGAAATTTATAAATTCAAAATTTTCCTATATTCCCCAACAAACGTGACAAAATATATAAATTTTTATTAGGTTGGAAAACTTTTCGAATCATTCTTATTTTAAAGACGATATTCCGTTATTAACAATAATTGATGATATCCTCCCCAACAAACCCGACAGAGAACTCATAAATTATTTTAACTCGGGAATATCTTTATTTTATTGAAAATCATTACCCTTTTGAAAACATTTAAAAAAAAATGAGTATGAATATGTATGACATAAATAAAATGACATAGCAAAGTCTAAATAATATAGTGCAGCCTAAATGATATGATATAATTTAAATGTCTTAGCATATTCTAAAATGAAATGAAATATCCTAAGTTATATGATGTATTCTAAATGAAATGAAAGGACCTAGATAACGTGATATATTCTACATGAAATGTAATATCCTAAATCATATGATATATTCTAAATGAAATGAAATATCCTAAGTGACATAATATATTCTAAATGAGATGAAATGACCTAGGTAACATAATATATTCTACATGAATGAAATGACCTAGGTAACATAATATATTCTATATGAAATGAAATATCCTAAATGACATGGAAAATATAAATGATATGGCATATAATCTAAATGACATGAAATATAAAATAATGCTATCATATAATATGCATGAAAATAAAAATGAAAATAATAATGCATGAACATAGTATATGCTAAATAATATGGCAAAAATAATTAAATAAAAAGCATAGGATATCATGAAATATTCAAAACCCTATAACAAATAATATAACATAAAAAATATGAATCAAAATAATAACAATACCATAGAAATTATCATAACAAAAACCATATATTATATAAAATGCATGAATATGGAAAATGCAGTGCATGAAAGTGTTTTTTTCCTTTAATTAAGGAAATCCATATATCTAAAATGATATTTTTAAAGTTTAAAAAGGCTTAGAAACTACCCTAAGTCAGTAGCTAAACTTCCTAATCAGCCCCCTCTAAGTAACTTAATCAAAACAGAAAAATGATTTTCCTTTAAATTCAATTATGACTCTACTATCCAGTTTTAAAGCACGATTTTTTACCCTATTTTTAAAAATCCAAAAAAAATTTAACAAAATAAAGGAGACTCAGAACATGTAATACTACACGGAAAAAAAATCGACTTAATTTTTTGATTAAAGATGACTTCCTAGAAAAATCGAGAAAGTACGAGTACTGGGTGAAAAAAATTGTTTTGTCAAAACACATTTTTTTGCCTTTGGTAAAATCATTTAAAAATCAAAGTGAAAATATTAGAGACTCTCCTAAGGACTCACAAACAGTATCTAACACTTTTGAAAAGTTAGACAAAAATTGGATAAGTAAAAAAATAAAAAAAAAATCACAAAGGTAGAATAATCAATTTGACAACTCTTTAATTTTCCACAAGTATGCTCAAGAGAGCATGACTTTGAACCATTGATTGGCCTAAGTCATAAGTCAAGTGGCATGAACATGAAATGCATGAAAAATACAGCAAATATGATGCATGAAGTGCATGATTTTAAACCTAAATGTCATGAAAAATGTATGGCATCAATAAAATGACCTAGACCTAAATGAACTTGCATGGCATTTAATGCAACCTAGGTCTAAAATGCATAGATATGCATGACAAAACAAACCAATCCTACATCTAAAGTATGCATGGCAATAACACAAACACAAGGCATGCTTAAACAAAATACTCAACCAAATGTCATGAAAATGCAAACCTATCAACTAACATAACAAAAATGCATACACAAAGCAAATAAAATAAAGTGGCCGAATGGCCTCATGTTCAAAATGAGCATGGCATTTTCACAAACACTTGATATACTAACATACGTAACTAAAGAATAGCACTCAAATCATGCAAATATAAAGTAGAGGCATGAAAAGCAACAAGCATTTTCACAAACACATGGATTTCAAAATATAAAACATAACAAACTTAAATATTTTCAAAATGGAAAATCAAAAATGCAAGAACAAGATAATAGACTCATAAATGGAAATAAGCAAGCAACCTCATTAAAACAAACTTCAAGTCTATGTAGTAGAAGAAGATTTAAAGCATCAAAACTTATTTAATATAAAAAATAACATGAAATAACAAAGCAAACAGCAACTAAAAAAAAAAAACTGGGCTATTCGCCCATTACAAAAAAAAAAAAGTAAAAAAAAATGTTTCAAGAGCTTTTTATAAGAAAGGATAAAGAAGGAAGTTCAAGAAGAACATTAAAAACACTTATTTAAAAAGAAAATGAAAAGAAACTCACCAAAACAATAATCAAAACAGCAAATCAAGAATGTAAAATCAAAGAAAGTGCAAGAGTATGGTGCTAAAAGCAACCTCTAGAAGTTATTTTTCAAGCTTTTTCTCTTCTAACTTTCTTTTCTTTTCTCAACTTTTGTTTTTGCTTCTCAACAATGGAGAGAAAATCAGCCAAAAGCAAGAGAGAATAGAGAGTGAGTAGTTGAAAAAAATGAAAGAGAGAGTCCCCTTTCTTAGTGTGGCCGAATGCCCCCTTCCCTTGGGCTAGGATGTTGTCATGTTTCCATCAACCAATTTTCGTCCAAAGGCTATTGATCCAAGATGTTTAAAACATGAAATTATCACCCTTAGATTAGGCCATTATGTTGACACTCTCCCTCTTCATGCATTGGTCCATGTGCCTTATTTGCAAAGGCTTGATCAAAAAATAACTAACTCTTCATTGTTGGCCTTTTGATTAAAAAATCAGAAACTTCCTACCCATATTTGGGCCTTGGCCGGCCAGCCCCTTTCTTTCCAGCCCATGTTTCATTTTTTAAAAGGCCTTTTCGGTTTCTTGGGTAAAATGACCTTTTTGCCCCTTGAATGTAAATAAATGGAAAACGGACTCCAAATTCAAATTTTCTTTTTTCAATACTTTTAAAATAATAAAAAAAATTGAATTCTGGAAGTTTTCAAAGTTTTCGGAGTCCATGTGCTATTTATTTGGATTTTTTCTTCCAAAATTGCCCTTTTATGCCCCAAAATTTTACCATTTTTTAAACGAGCTCCAAATCAGCATGTTTCTTCACCAATCTCTTCCAAATAATTTAAAAGTGTGATCTGGAAGTTTTCATAATTTTTGGAACTCATTTGGTATTTTTTCGGGATTTATCTGCTTGAATTATTGCATAGGGGCCCGGGATTTGGCCATTTTGCAAACAAACTCCGAATCAAGATTTTATTTTGCCAATCTCTTCGAAGTGATTTAAGAATGAGATTTGAAAATTTTTAGAATTTTTGGAGTTCATTTGCTTTTTTTCACAAATTTTCCAATTTTGCCCTTTTACCTCTAAAACCCGGTTTTGCTCAAAACAAGTCCGATTTTCCAAAATTCTATAGAAATTATCATAGCAAAAATCACATATTATATAAAATGCATGAATATGAAAAAAGAAATGCATGTAAGTGTATTTTTTTTCCTTTAATTAAGAAAATCCGTATATCTAAAAAGATATTCAGCTACCTTAGGAAAATATATCAAATTAAATATTCTAAAACCAAAATACTTTATGATTGTTTGAAAACAATTTTGAAAAGCTTAGATTAAAAATAAAAACTTAGCTAAACCCTTTTTAAATGGCTCTAATTTCCTAAGTTTAAAATCCCGGACTTGAACACCCTTAACCCGAGACTTAAAAGATTATTTTTAGAGTTTAAAAAGGCTTAGAAACTACCCTAAGTAAGTAGCTAAACTTCTTAATCAGCCCCCTCTAAGTAACTTACCAAAACAGAAAAAATGATTTTCCTTCAAATTCAATTCTGACTCCACTGTCTAGTTTTAAACCACAATTTTTACCCTATTTTTAAAAATTCAAAAAAATCTAAAAAAAATACTAAAGATTTAGAACATGTAAAACTACACAGGAAAAAATTGTCTTAATTTTCTGATTAAAGATGTCTGCCCAGAAAAATCGAGAAAGTACAAGTACTGGGTAAAAAACTGTTTTGCCAAAACACATTCTTTTGCCTTTGATAAAATCATTTAAAAATCAAAGTAAAAATATTAAAGACTCTCTAAATAACTCACAAACAGTAGCTAACACTTTTGAAAAGTTAGGCAAAAAATTGGCTAAGTAAAAAAAAATCACAAAGGTAGAATAATCAATTTGACAACTCTTTAATTTTCCACAAGTATGCTCAAGTGAGCATGACTTTGAACCATTGATTGGCCTAAGTCATAAGTCAAGTGGCATAAACATGAAATACATGAAAAATACAGCAAATATGATGCATGAAATGCATGATTTAAAACCTAAATGACATGAAAATACATGGCATCAATAAAATGACCTAGACCTAAATGAAGTTGCATGGCATTTAATGCAACCTATGTCTAAAATGCATGGCAAACAAACCAATCCTAAACCTAAAATATGTATTGCAATAAAACAAACATATGGCATGCTTAAACAAAATAATCAACCAAATATCATGAAAATACAAACCTATCAACTAAGATAACAAAAATGCACACACAAAGCAAACAAAATGAAATGGCCGAATACCTTTATGTTAAAAATGAGCATGGCATTTTCACAAACACTTGATATACTAACATGCTTAACTGAAGAATAACACTCAAATCATGCAAATATAAAGTAGAGGCATGAAAACCAACAAGCATTTTCACAAACACATGGATTACAATATATAAAACATAAACAAACTTAAACATTTTGAAAACATAAAATAAAAAATGCAAGAATAGTAAAATAAACATGATAATAGACTAAAAAATGGAAATAAGCAAGCAACCACATTAAAACAAGCTTCAAGCTTATGTATTAAAAGAAGATTTAAAGCATCAAAACTTATTAAATATCAAGAATAACATGAAATAACAAAGCAAACGACAACTCTAGAAAAACTAGAGCATTCGGCCATATCCAAAAACAAAGGAATTTTTTTTTCAAGAGCTCTTTACAAGAAAGAATGAAGAAAAAACTGAAAGAAGAACATTAAAAACACTTATTTAAAAATAAAAATCAAAAGAAACTCACCAAAATAATAATCAAAACAGCAAATCAAGAATGGAAAATCAAAGAAAGTGCAAGAGTATGGTGCTTAAAGCAACCTCTAGAAGCTATTTTTCAAGCTTTTTCTCTTCTTTCTTTTCTTTTCTTTTCTAAACTTTTCTTTTTGCTTTTCAACAATGGAGAGAAAATCAGCCAAAACCAGGAGAGAATAGAGAGTGAATGTAGTTGAAAATGAAAGAGAGACCCCCTTTGTTTAGTGTGGCCGAAACCCCTCTCTAGGCTAGGATGTTGTCATTTTTCCATCAACGAATTTTCATCCAAGGGCTATTGATCCAAGATGTTTAAAACATGAAATTATCACCCTTAGATTAGGCCATCAGCTATCCAAAATTACAGCTGTTCAAGAATCTTAAGCCATTATGTTGACACTCTCCCTCTTCATGCATTGGTCTATGTGGCTTATTTGCAAAGGCTTGATCGAAAAATAACTAACTAACTCTTCATTGTTGGCCTTTGATTAAAAAAATCAGAAACTTCCTACCCATATTTGGGCCTTGGCCGGCCAGCCCCTCTTCTTCCAGCCCATGTTTCATTTTTTAAAAGGAAAGAAGAGCCCTTTTCAATTTCTTGGGTAAAATGACCTTTTTGCCCCCCGAGCATCAATAAATGGCAAACGAACTCCAAATTCAAATTTTATTTTTAAATACTTTCAAAATAATAAAAAATTAAATTTTGGAAGTTTTCAAAATTTTTCGAGTCCATTTTCTATTTATTTGGATTTTTTCTTCCAAAATTGCCCTTTTATGCCCCCAAAATTTACCATTTTTTAAACGAACTCCAAATCCAGATTTTTCTTCACCAATCTCTTCCAAATAATTTAAAAGTGTGATCTGGAAGTTTTCATAATTTTTGGAACTCATTTGGTATTTTTTCGGGATTTATCTACTTGAATTACTACATAGGGGGCCCGGGATTTGGCCATTTTGCAAATGAACTCCGAATCAAGATTTTCTTTTGCCAATATCTTCTAAACAATTTAAAAATGATATTTACAAATTTTTAGAATTTTTGGAGTTCATTTGCTATTTTTTCGGGATTTATCTTATAAACAATTTAAAAATCCAGATTTTTCTTCACCAATCTCTTCCAAATAATTTAAAAGTGAGATATGGAAGTTTTCATAATTTTTGGAACTCATTTGGTATTTTTTCGGGATTTATCTACTTGAATTACTACATAGGGGGCCCGGGATTTGGCCATTTTGCAAATGAACTCCGAATCAAGATTTTCTTTTGTCAATATCTTCTAAACAATTTAAAAATGATATTTACAAATTTTTAGAATTTTTGGAGTTCATTTGCTATTTTTTCGGGATTTATCTTCTTAAATTTCTATATGGGAGACCCGGGATTTGGCAATTTTGCAAACGAACTCCGAATCAAGATCTTCTTTCACCAATCTCTTCAAAATTATTTAAGAATGAGATTTGCAATCTTTCAAAATTTTTGGAGTTCATTTGCTATTTTTCCCAAAATTTCCAATTTTGCCCTTTTGCCTTCGTAACCCAATTTTGCTCAAAACAAGTTCGATTTTCAGATTTTCTTCAAACTGAGCTTTGGGCTATCCTTTTTAAATCACTCCTCATCCATTAGGGGCTTTAGTCCTACCAAATCGGGCCATTTCTTCTAATTCTTCCCAATTTCACCGAAATCCACCAAAAACCCTAATTCTCGGTTTTCTTCCGGATTGACTTTTCTTTTAGTTTTTCTTTCAAGTGGCTTCTCCATTACATGTAATAAGTTCTTATCTTTCATTTGGAACCTTCAATTTCTACCAATTTGATCGTTTAAGCACTTTTCCCAAAATTTCTCGGATTAGGGTTTCTTTTCTACAGAATCTCCATAACCCAACTTCTGAACTCTATATCTTTCGATGTAGACCTCGGATTATCAAAATTCTTTCGCCATTTTTCAATTGAACTTCAAATCTTGATTTTGAAAGTGAGTTGACTTTTTCAATAGTTGACTTTTCGAGGTTGACTTTTTGAGGTTGACTTTTTTCAAGTTTGACTTTTTATGCTCGTCCTCTTAAACTAAGTCTCGGAGTACCACCTGCAGGATGAAAAAAGTCTTTTTACATTCTGAAACATCAATTTAGGAAGAAAACATACCTGTTTTAGTGGTCCGGACAAAATTAGGTGTTTACAACTGCCCCTCTTTGGCTATTGCTGAGAATCAGGAATTAGGCAAAGATAAACAAATACTAATTTTGTCCGGTTAGTGAAATCACATGTGAAGGGAAGGGAAAGGGGTTTTTTTCTTTTTCTTTTTCATTTTTTCATTTTTTTTCATTTTTTTTTTGAGAAAAATTGTAAATAGAAGATATTGTCCTTAAATTAAATTCCCTAACTAATCAAGGCTCGACCCATCTTAAGGAAACGAGTTCGATTTGAAAGAAAAAATTGTACCCGGAGGTCTTAAGAATGGTCCCCGAAAGCCTTACCCATGATTTTGAAAAAAATACGTTGTATGCGGCTTTAAGAAATGATGCCTGGAGGTCTTAAGAATAGTGCCCGAAGGCCTTACCCGTGATTTTTTAAAAAAATGCGCTGTATGCGACTTTAAAAAATGATGCCCAGAGGTCTTAAGAATGGTGCCCGGAGGTCTTAAGAATGGTTCCCGGAGGCCTTACCCGTGATTTGAAAATACCTTGACGACGGTATCAAGGCTCGACTCATTTGATAAATATTATGAATTCGATGTAAAACAAAAGGAAATACCTCGACGGTGGCCTCAAGGCTCGACTCATTTGATAAAACAAAATGAATTCAATTTAAAAAAAAGGAAATACCTCGACGGTGGTCTCAAAGCTCTACTCATTTGATAAAACAGAATGAATTCGATTAAAACAAAAGGAAATACCTCGACGGTGGTCTCAAGCTCGACTCATTTGATAAAACAGAATGAATTCGATTTAAAACAAAAGGAAATACCTCGACGGTGGTCTCAAGGTTCGACTTATTTGATAAAACAGAATGAATTCGATTTAAAATAAAAAGAAATACCTCACGATGGTCTGAAGGCTCGACTCATTTGATAAAACAGAACGAATTCGATTTAAAACAAAAGGAAATACTAAGAATGATTCTGGGTTTGGTTCATTTGGAAAAAATAAATTTAACTTGAAAATGAAAGGAACATACCTCGACGGCGGTCTCGAGGCTCGACTTATTTGAGAAGCAAAATGAGTTCGATTTGGAAAGGAAATGTACCTCGACGGTGATCTCGGGGCTCGACTCGTTTGAAAAAAAGAACAAGTTCACTTTGGGGAAGTCCAAGTTTTCCTGATTTCTGCAATGTTAGCTAAATACAATGATGAGAATGACATGCTTTGGAAATGCTTGTATGTTTTCTAAGAATGAATGCAATGAAATGATTGTGTCATGATTTCTATTCCATGGTTTCTTTGAGGTTCACAGATTATCCGACTTCATGACGGAGTCTTCAATTGTTCACTGATGCCCCACTTAAGGAAGCCTTCACTCAAGATAACTTGTCAAACAGTCTCAGTTTTTGGCTTTCGCTGAAGTTCACAGATTTTCTGACTTTGTGATGGAGTCTCCAACCCGTTCACTGTTTTCTTTTCTTGATGAACTTTCCAAACCTTTCCCAAGATTTAAATCTATTCCTTAGTAATACTTTGAAATCCTTTTATTTAAAGATTTTTATTACTAATCATCATTCAATTTAATAACAATCATAATGCATCTCAAAAATGTATGAAAGAAAATATAAATCAAGCAAAAATTGTCATGAAAAGGATAACAAGAATTTATTGCAAGAAATGTTTTAAAATAGTAAAAATAAATATCAAGGATATAAGAAACAAATGTAAGGTAATAGGTTGTAGATGCCCCGGATGCGGAATATCTTTGACCCCTCCCTTTTCAAACCATCTGAAATTTCTCTTGAATGAGCAATTTACTTGGGTAACCTCTCGTCTTCCGTAGTTACATCAGACTGAGTTGTTCCCCTTTCTTCTGATTTTCAGATATTTTCTCCCCTTTTACATGGAGCATTGATTCAAACTTTGATTAGTACCTGAGCCGCCCTTTGCAGGTTTTCAACTCAAGTGTCCTCCATTCGGTATTAAGTCGCCCTTTGCGGGTTTTCGGCTTAAACCTCTCCTTTTACATTCTTTTTTTTCATTTCAATTTTTTTTTATTCTACCATGCATCTGAGAATTCTAAATGCTTCCAAGGTAAAAATATCAATTCAAAAGATGGGATGAATTCTGAGAATAACCTTTCAAATTAAATATCCATGCTTGATCAAAACGGGCTTTTAAAGCACGTAATGTAGGCCAAGGTTTAGGTTCAGAAAGAAAGGATAATATAGGCTCAAAGTGTGTTTAAGGGTGATTGGATCAAAGATCATTTCTTGAGGAGAACTCATTCTTGAAACATTTGTCCCTTTTTGGACTTTTTTTTTTTTTTTGTTGCTTTGTTGGCTTTCATTTGCCATTTTTTTCGATGGCTTTCTTTTTGCCGTGATTTTTTTTATTTTTCCTCGCATTTGCCCTCCAGTGTAGAGGGTGATCCTTGATCAAGGTTTAAAGAAAGAAATAATTTCTAAGGCTCAAAAGGGTGACTAAGGATAATTTCTTCTTAGTGAAAGGAATATGAAAGATGGACATTCATCATATCAAGCATGAATATTCTCTTTGAAAAGCAATTTGCAGGGGAGATAGATATATAGAATTTCCATTTTTACACTTGGAATCATTCGAATTTCCATGTGCATAGCATAACATTTTTTTTTGTTTAAGCATAATACTTCTTCAGTTCATCAGCATTCACGTGATTTCTGAAATCCTCCCTGTCCATTCTAGTTAAAATCAATGCTCCTCCAGAAAAAGCTCTTTTTACCACAAAGGGTCAATCCCAATTCGGAGCCCATTTTCCTCTTGGGTCCTTCACTATAGGGGGAATTTTCCTCAGTACCAACTCCCCCTCTCGGAACTGTCTGGGATGAACTTTCTTGTTGTGGGCTCGAATCATCCTTTTCTGATACAACTGCCCGTGACAAATTGCTTTAAATCTTTTATCCTCGATGAGATTCAACTATTCATAATGAGCTCTAACCCATTCTGCTTCCTCTAGGCCAACTTCCATTCTGCTTCCATCCCGTATACCAAAGAAAACGGCGTTGCCCCTATAGATGTACTGACCGAAGTACGATATGCATGAAGAGCAAAAGGCAAAATCTCATGCCAATCCTTGTACACATCGGTCATCTTCTTAAAAATATTCTTGATGTTCTTATTGGTTGCTTCTACTGCCTCATTCATCTTCGGACGGTAAGGTGCTGAATTATGATGTGTGATTTTGAACTGAGTACACCTCTCTCATCATCTTATTGTTCAAATTGAGAGCATTATCCGCAATAACTCTTGCTAGCAACCTGTAACAGCATATGATTTCTTTCTTAACAAATCTGCATGCCACTGACTTTGTTATATTCGCATAGGAAGCAACTTCTACCCACTTTGTGAAATAATCTATGGCCACCAAGATGAAACGATGTCCATTTGAAGCTTTCGAGGTAATAAGCCTGATAATATCTATTCCCCACATTGAAAAAGGCCATGGTGCAGTCATGACATGCAATGGCGATGGCGGCACATGAATTTTATCTGCATATATATGGCATTTATGGTATTTTCGAGAATAACTGATGTTTAGCAATAGTACCCTGCCCTCATATTCTGTTTAGCAAGCATGTGACATTAGCATAAGTGCCACATATCCCTTCACGGACCACTTCTATAATTCTCCGAGCTTGTGCAAATCCAACACATCTCAACAAGACTTGGTCTTTTCCTTTCTTGTAGAGAATTTCACTGCCTAGAACAAAACCCATTGCTAGCCTTCTCAGAGTCCTCTTGTCATTTTCTGTTGCTTGTTCTGGATACTATTGACTCTTGATGTATTGCAAGATATCATTATACTAAGAGAGCCCATCTGCTTCTTCTTCAATACTCAGACAGTAGGCAGGAGAATCATATATACTCATCTTTATTGGCACAACTTCAGCCCCTTCATTCACTTTAAACATTGATGACAAAGTAGCCAGAGCATCTACCATTCGGTTTTCTTCTCGAGGAAAATAATTGAAATTCACTTCTTCAAATTCCTCCAATAAACTCAGTATAAGTTATCAGTATCAGATTAGCTTTGTATCTCGGTTTCCCATTCTCCTCGTAGCTGGTATATCACTAAAGCTGAGTCTCCAAAAACTTCCAATACATTGATCTTTTTGTCTACTGTAGCACGAAGGCCCATAGTACATGTTTCATACTCGGCAGTATTGTTTGTACAATCAAAATCCAATCTAGTAGTGAAAGGATAATAATCTTCTTCTGGGGATATGAGCACTACACCGATTCCATGCCCCATGGCATTAGATGCACCATCAAAATACATTTTCCATACTTTCTTCTTCAGGGGAATCTCATCTGCTTGCGAAACATACATTAAATCTTCATCCGGGAAGTCAAAGTTCAATGGCTCATAATCTTTCACTGCCGACTTGCTAAGAATTCAGCCATTGCACTGCCCTTGATAGCTTTTTGACTTACATATACAATGTCGTACTCTGACAATAAAACCTTCCATCTTGCCGTCCTTCCTGAAAAAGAAGGTGCTTCCAACATGTACTTGATTGGATCTAGCTTGGCAATCAACCACGCTGTGTGGTACAACATGTACTGTCTGAGTCTTCGAGCAGTCCAGGCTAAGACACAGCACAACTTTTCTACCGACAAATATTTCAACTCATAATCTGTGAACTTCTTGCTGAGGTAGTAAACTGCTTGTTCTTTCTTTCCAGTCTCATCAAGCTGCCCCAAAACATAATGGATCTCTCAAATACTGATAAATACAGTATCATTGGTTTATCCAAAACAGGTGGCATTAATACTGGTGGGTTGGAAAGATAATGTTTAACCTTTTCAAATGCAATCTGACAACCTTCATCCCATTCTCCTTGATCACGTTTTCGAAGTAACTTAATTATTAGATCACATTTGTTAGTTAACTGAGAAATAAACCGAGCAATGTAATTCAATCTCCCTAGAAAGCCTCTTACTTCCTTTTGAGTACGAAGTGGTGGCAAATTCTGAATGGCCTTCACTTTATCCGGGTCAATCTCAATTCCTCTTTTGCTGACGACAAAACCCAACAATTTCCCTGAGGTGACTCCTAAAATGCATTTTGCCGGATTTAGCTTGAGTCTAAACTTCCTTAGTCGTTCAAAGAGCTTCTTAAGATTTGTAATATGCTCCTCTTCTCCTTGTGACTTTGTGATCATATCATCAACATAGGCCTCAATTGCCTTATGCATCATATCATGAAACAAGGTCACCATGGCTCTCTGATAAGTTGCCCTAGCATTCTTCAACCCAAATGGCATTACCTTATAGCAGAAGGTTCCCCATATTGTAACAAATATGGTTTTCTCCATATCTTCCGGTGCCATCTTGATCTGATTGTATCCTGAGAATCCGTCCATGAAAGAAAATAATGAACTCTTTGCCGTATTATCCACCAGAGTATCAATATGGGGCAAAGGGAAATTATCTTTAGGGCTGCCTTTGTTCAAATCTCGGTAATCAATGCACATCCATACCTTGCCATCCTTATTTTGTACTGGAATAATATTTGCCACCCATTTTGGATATTTTGCCACCTCTAAGAATCCAGCATCAAATTGCTTCTTCATCTCCTCTTTTATCTTTAATAGCATGTCTGATCTCATTCTTCTCAACTTTTGCTGAATTGGCTTGCATTCTAGCCTTAAAGGGAGCTTATGAACCACAATATCCGAATCTAACCCTGGCATGTCTTGTTATGACCATGCAAATACATCCACATATTCCTGGAGCAAGGTTATCAATTCACCCTTTATTGATGATGACAATGAAGTTCCGATTTTGACTTCCTTTATCTTTTCACCATCTCCCAGATTTATCATTTCCAATAATTCCTTATGAGGAAGTACTTGTTTCTCCTATTGTTTTATTTTCCTTAATAGATCTGGAGGTAGACCATAATCCTCAGTATCTTCGTTAGCCTCAAAATCACCATTGCAAATGGGTATTTCAAAATCAATTTCAGAATTACTAACAGGAAGGTCCTCATATTCCGCATCCGTACACCTGTAAATAAGTGGAGAAGAAACAATATAGGAAAATATATATAATGAAAACAAAATAAATAACAAAAATTAAAGAATGTGGACATATCAATATGGATAAAATGCATTGTGCTTGTTATTTATTGAATGAAAATGTTTAAACAGTAAAACCTATTACAGAAAAAAAAAACTCTTAATATCTCTGGGTAAATATAATTAAGATTTTTTTTAAAGTATTACGTTGGAATAGACTTAAAAACTATGGGCAACTCAGTCGCACTCCAATTGGTTAGTCTATATCCTGGTGGACAAGGTCGCACCATCCAGTTCTCATTGTCACTTTTCATCCCTTCTTTCCCGGTCATGCAAATCACCATATCCTGAATCTGTCCCCTTTTATCCACATGGAATTTTTCAAAAGCCTGCTCGGTCATTATGAGTACATTCTCTGAATTTTTTTTCTCCAAATAGAAAACCAGCAGAGCAAAAGTTGTGAAGGATTGGTGGAAAAGTCATAGGTTCCCATTCAATATCTATACCCGTGAGATGGGCCATCCTCTTTTATCTATTCCTTTCAACTTGTTTCATTCTCTCATGAGCCTTCGGAAGATACCCTAAGCCAAACCGATCTTTCTTTCCCACTGCTTCCATTGCTCGAGCCATCCCTTGAAGATATTTCCCAAGACCTTTTCCAGCCCTACAGCCCTTTCCCACTGTGGTCCTTACTCCCAGCCTTGTGTTCTTGGACAATCTTGGTTTTGGAATTTTCTATCCTTCAACGATGAAAACCGCATTTACGAATTCCAAAGACCGAAAAGAATATTCTACGGCTTCTTCATTGGGTTCAACATAAGGAGATTCAGTAGATGCGAAGGCTATTATGTCTTCTTCTCCTGATACAGTGATCAAACGGTCCTTCATCACAAATTTTAGCTTTTGGTGGAGAGACGAGGGTACAGCCCCTGTTGAATATATCCATGGCCTTCCCAACAAACAATTATAAGATGGATTAATTTCCATGACCTAGAAGCTCACCGTATAGGTGCATGGGCTATCTCCAGAGGAACCTCAATAATTCCCATTACCTCTCTCTTGGTACCATTGAAAGCCTTGACTACTGTGCAACTCGGTAACATATAAGACATATCAACTAGAAACTTAGATTGGGTTGCCAAGGGCATTACATTTAATGAAGAACCATTATCCATAAGCACCCTTGGTAGTATATGCCCTTTGCAGGTGGTTGTTATGTGAAGAGCCTTTGTGGACCCAATACCATTGGGTGGTATTTCATCATAAAAGAAAAATATATGGTTGTCTGCCGCAATGTTTCCCACCAGCTTGTATAACTTTTTCTACTGATATGTTGTTAGCCACGTATGCCTGATTCAACACTCTTAACAGGGCATTTGAGTGTGGCTATGAGTTTAATAGCAATGATAAGATGGAGATTCTTGCTGGTTGATACTGCAATTGCTCAACCACACTATACTCACTCTGTTTTATGAACTTCAAAAACTCGTAGGCCTCATTCTTGTTTATCGGCTTTTTTATCCTGTTTACCGGGGCTGATCCTCTTTCTGTTTTTTTTTTGACAAATCCATCTTAATATGGATTGGATCAACTACTTTCTTCCCCTTGTCCAGTCCTCCATCTTTTCTTGCTGATCCCTGTTCAACAACCTCAGGGGTATAACACCTTCCACTTCGTGTTAAGTACCCCACACCTGTAATATCTTGCTGACTTGAAGACTTGGGCATAACCATGCTGCAGTCATATTTCCATGGTGTAGTTTTGCTTTCCTTGTATGAAAAGAAAGAAGGCAAATCTATGATTATCTTGGGTGCAATTTTCTCAACAACCGGGTAGTCTTCTCTGGTTCATCATAATAGATGATCAAAAATCTTCTTATTCCATAGCCGGTCGCATTCTCAATAACCTCTACTTTCCCCTCTATCTCCTCGTAAAACTGGGCCTCTCCATTATCTATCATCTTTTGGACTTTAGCCAGAAAGTCCCCGCAGTCCTGTATGATATGACCTGAACATTTATGGAACGGGCACCAATTCTGCACCCTCTTTGCAACCATTTTTAAACTGTCTACATCCTCCACCATTCCTGCCTTAACCATCTTGACCCATACTGTTAACATCAGAGTCTTGACTTCCTTGGCATCTTTTTTTAACCTTCTGACTTCCCCTGCCAATACTGCATTTACCTGATTCTTAGCATGATCGTGCAATGGGTTTCCCGTTATATTCGGCCCATTCTTCGACCCAAACTTCACAACTCCGATATTGATTAATCTTTGGACTTTCTTTTTGAAGGCAATGCAATCCTCCGTTGAATGCCCCTGAATTCTTACATGATATGCGTAGTCGGTATTTGCATTGTACCATCTTGGGTAAGGTGGGTTCAAAGGTTTAAGATATACGGGAGCGACAAGTTGGCCTTGTAGTAGTTTAGGATATAGCTCACCGTAGGTGGTAGGAATGGGATCAAACTGGGGTTTTTGATCGTTCCTTGGTGAACGATAGTCATTGCGCGCGAGACCTTGAATGTTTATGACAGTATTTAGAGAAAGGGTTATTTGTGGGGATATACCAGTTGGGAACAGCTATTGTGGTATATTGGTATAGGGGAATAGATTTTGGGTAAGGTGGTTCACATTGGGGTAGTAAGGATTATACCTCGCTTAAGGTGTGTAAGGTGTCGGAGGTGCATAAGAAGTAGTAGGAGTATAAGGCCTGGGAGGTGTAGGAGGTGTATAGGGGTATTGATTGAAACTGACTGCATGTGTCTCCTCCTTCTTCTTTGCAGGAAAAACTCTTTTCGGGGTAGCAGACTCGCCCCCTTCCATTTTCCTATTCTTAATAGCAGACTCTATTATCTCCCCAGATATCACCATGTCTGCAAAGTCCTTAGTGGCGCTTCCCACCAATTTATCATAATAAGGTGCTTTCAGGTTATTGATGAAAAGTACTGTAGTTTCCTTGTTGATTAAAGGGGGTTGCACTTTTGTAGCCAGGTCTCTCCATCTCTGAGAATATTCTTTAAAGCTTTCAGTAGCTTTATTTTCCATGTTTTGGAGAGTTAGACGGTCAAGCACCATGTCTGTCACATGCTTATACTGTTTCATGAAAGCTTTGGCTAGATCCATCCAGGAACAGATCTTAGAACGGGTAAGCTGGTTATACCACCAAGTTGCGGACCCTATCAAGCTATCTTGGAAATAGTGGATAAGTAATTTGTCGTCTTCATCATGTCCGGTCATCTTCCGGCAATACATGGTCAGATGCGCTTATAGGTTGGTAGTTTCGTTATATTTTTCAAAGTCTGGTACTTTGAACTTTGGAGGAATCATCAGACTGTGCATTAAACTCATCTCTTTGTCATCTAGACTGCCAAATAGCTCTGCCCCTTCAACTGCCCTCAACCTTTCCTCCAGCAACTGATATTTTTTCTAGGATTCTGCAGTTTCAACCCTCTTTAGTTCAGTCATCTTTGCCCCTTTCCTTTTTGGCCATTTCTTCAAAGTCTGGAACTTCAACATCAATTGGATCAACCCCAATATTACCTCTTTTAGGACCAAAATTTTGTGCTTCGGCCGCTGGTTGGATGTAAACATAGGATGCTGCCCCAGTCGGAAGTTCATTTCCCATAGGTTGGGATGTCTGGCCATTCTTCTGTACCACCTCTGGTCGATCTTCCTTGTTCACTGCCCCCATTCCGGTAACTGAATTTTCTCCTGGCCACTTATACCTCATCATGGTACTCATCATCTCCATGAGTTTGGTCATTTGTTCCCGTGACTCCTCTTGGGACTTAGCCAACTGTTCCTGCAGTGCTTTTTGAATTCTTTCCATCCTTTCAATTCTAGCAAGCTGATCGTTCTCCATAGCTCTTGCTTGAAATCGAGTATTGTAAGGGTGTCAAAAGTATGATTCTTTCTGAGTGCGACCAATTGTACCTTTAGTTTTATAAACCATGGATTAGAAATTATTGACACATTTTTTATTTTAGTTTATAAAAATGAATGAATGACTAAATGTTAATGAATGAACAAATAAGTAAATGACTAAGTGTATGAGCCTGAATGACTAATTATAAAGAATAAATGAATGGACAAATAAATGACTAAGTGTATGAACAATTTATAAAGAATAAATGAATGAATGATTATAAATATAAATGAATGAACAAACAAAATATATAAAGGAAAGAACAAATGAATGATGAATGCATTTAAAAGTATTGGCCCCGGGATAATTCCAACCAAATGGTCTTTCATTGATTTTCTGGAACTAAATACATCAAAGAAAAGATCACTGCTTAAGACAATCTGATAATCCGTTTATCCTAATTTAAAAATGCTATTACAAAACACTGGTCCTATAGTAACTCCCTCAGATTTTGGACCTTTTTCACTGTCCTCTTTTGATTGCCTTGCTCGTTAATCTGACCCCTACTTGTTCACGATCCTTTGACATGTTAGCAGAAGCATCACCGTGTAAGCTTTCCTTAGCTTGTTTCTCCAGTTGATTGGCTCGGGCTTCCTCGTGCTTTGCTCTCTCTGTCCAATAGTTCTTCTCTTTCTTGAGGTTTTTGACTTCTTGCTACCATTCCCTGAAAGTCTTGAGAGTCCTCTCGAATCTGAGCTCAAAACGGTACCTCTTGCTCTCTAAGTGTAATTCCTGAAGATTGCTTTTAGCAATGTCCCTTTCTCTCTTGATCTTTTCCTTTTCTCTTTCTCGGGTTGATTACCTATTTTTCATATCCTCAAGCTCTTCTTGCAATCGGGCAATTTCCTTGCTCATTTAGGCCTTTTCTTTTTCGAATTCTGCCCTTGCAATTTCTAACTCCGATGGCGCTTCCTTAGGTGGCGAACTCAAGAGATAAATTTCTTCCCCATCTGATGTCAACAACCTATCATTAATCCTCAGTTCCCTCCATATCAGGTAATCAGGTGTGACGATGTCGGCATATCTAGCTACCTCCACCCGATGAGTTTCCTTCCATGCTACTACAAACTCACGTACCTTTCCCGAGTATCCATCTTCTCCATAAGCAAATTCCAAATTACTAAGGTCATGGGTCATAGGAGTAAACTGACGGGATTCCGATTGTCTTAGTACCAGTAGTGGTGCATAGCTCACTCCTCCCCATACTCCCAATAATGGAACAGAAACTTTATCTCCGCACTTGTACAATGTAGGCATAGAAGCTATCAATGGAGCTCTCCAAATTATCATCTCAGCCTTGATATTCCGAAAAATGTTGATCCTTTGTTCCTCAGTCCTATTTTCGAGCCAATCCCTCTTAAGAAATTCACCAATTGGTGCAAAAGATTTCTAATATGAGCGAAGAGGGAAATTCTCCTATTTACGAAAATGGCTTTGAACCCATATGTAAAGAAGCTGTATACAACCTATAAAGCACCCTTTTCCTTCCCGTCTACAGAAATTCAGGGATCGGATTGTTTCTACTATAATTGTCGGGGCTGGGTTTATCCTCTGCTCAAGCCTCTCAAAAACATCAAATATCGCCACATCCACATACCCTAATGTCTTTGGGAAGATAATTAAACCATAGATAGCCAAAGCAAAAATATTCTTAATTGTCTCCTTACTTGAATGGCTATGGATTAAGGTCCGTAAAATATCCCATGATATATAGTAGCTTACCCCTTTTCGGACAACATGGCTTTCGACCTAATTTCTTTCCACTCACAAAATTTTAGACACCTTTTTCTTGAAACCCGGTGAAACATCCTGTCCGGATAATCTACCTAAAATCCGGCAGAGTTTTCTTTCTATCTCAACTATAACCCTCCTGTAAATAACACTCAATTCATATCCTCAGCCAGCAATATTTCTCAATACTATTATCACATATGTCCATGCATATTCAAAAATTATCCATGATCAATTTATGCTCAAGTCAAAACATATTGATCTATTGTCTCATATCTTCAAATATATATAATATATCCAGAAGTAAACCTATCTCAGCAAGGTTTACTAGATAAAAACATCAAGAGATCAAATCTTCTAGAAATTTAGATATGATGCCCACCACGTCAATATACTCTTGAAGCGGAGAGTAGAGGAAGGCAGCAATCCCGACACCTAACTGTGTCTTGAAAATGAGAAATAAGAAGAGGTGAGATATATGAATATCTCAATGAGTAGACAACAT
The DNA here is from genome assembly GCA_030761205.1 of Fremontodendron californicum. NCBI lineage: Eukaryota > Viridiplantae > Streptophyta > Magnoliopsida > Malvales > Malvaceae > Fremontodendron > Fremontodendron californicum. The sequence goes on along the minus strand of JAULJL010000004.1, from coordinate 25,920,530 downwards.
TTAAAGCGTGTGCAAACTATAATGGTAACCTGTAAAGCATAATTGACATTTTCAAAATAAATAAGAGTAAAACCATAATGAGTAATTCAAAGATGTAGCGAAGTTTTCAAATGTATAATAATATTATAATATTAAATCAATGTATAAAATCTGTAAAGTAAATCAAGTTATGTATAGTTGGGCTCCAACTTACTGTCATGCATAAGAATACATCCATGAAATAACCAGGCAATATTCATGTAGGCATACTAGTAGCCAGCCCCAAAGGCCAATACCACCATAGGATGCCCCAAAGGCATATGTGTCACTATGATGTGCCCCCAAAAGGCTAATATAAAGGGATAGGGACTCTGGAGGTGGCTCCTACCACAAAGGCGTAGCACGCAGCTCCAACACCCTAGTCTAATATCATGGAATTAGGACTCTGGAGGTAGCTCTTGCCACAAAGGCGTAGCACGCAGCTCCAGTATTCCGATCAAGGGTATAATCTCATACATTAAGTCAGGTGGAGCCAAAACCATGTATGTCAAATTTTATGTATAATCATATTTCATAAATCAACCAACTTACTCGATATACTATTTCTTGAAATAAATGTACTTTAATAACAAATCAATTCATATGATTATTTATCGTATATACCGTTAATATGTAAAATAAATATTATGCTAAAAAATGCATATAATTATAATTAAAGAAAATTCAAATAACTATAGTTGTCGTCTACTCACAATCCTTGAGATGATCTCATTGTACACCTCGATCTGAAACTTCGAGATCCGCAGGTGATGTCGGATCTACGTGGCCTAGAGATTAACAATAGTTAGTATCTATACATGCTCAAAGCATTACACAATTATGAATGCAACTTAAGTCCCATTAATCTAGCCTATAGTCAATACTAATTTCTCATACTCAAAACAACATATCCTTAATTTTTTAATATAATTTCCATAATCATTTTCTCCATAATTCAACTCCATATTCATGTCCTTATCAAATTCCTTTCTAGTACTCCATGCCTTAGAGATTTTCATAATCCATAACCATCATTTAGTACTATATTTCTCTTAAGCAATAAATTCCTTACTATCAAGCTAGATTAGAAAATCATAACTTGAGTTTGGTAAGGAATTTTGAAGTGATTCCAATTGGTTTATTTCAATAAATAAGTCTAATTTGTGACGAAAATAACTAACTTAGACAATTAGAACAAAATCTTGATCAAATTTGATAAATCCCGAACTATGCTGAAATAGGGGTCAACACAGAACAGCCAACTTCACCGAATTTTATCTTTTTAACGCTTATCGGTTTTGGGTGATTAAAAAACCAAAATTCTCTTATTGAAGCCTAGTTTCTAGGAACAATATCAAAAAAAATAAAAACCCAAATGTCCCAAATCCAAAAAATCCGAACAGCAAGCATGCTCAACTTCCCCTGTTTTGCTTTTTCTTCCCATTTTCTTGTTCATGCTTTCAAATCCTTTTAATTCTTACCAAAGGTGAGTAAAACTCATATTTAATAAATGAATTTCAGACCTTAACATGTTCATGGAGCTAAGATCTTAGCATGCTCAAGTAGAATATCTAAAGAAAAGGAAGAATTTATCAAGTAACTAACCTTGGATGTGATTGCTGTTGAGATTTTGGTGGAATTGTTTGAAGAGAATTTTGAGAGAGAATAAGGAGAAGGAAGGCCGGCTGCCACTTGAAGAATAGAATGAAAAATTGTAGAGTTTTCAAGAAATTAAATAAACTTAGGAGATATTTTTAAATTTTTGGTATAATTGCATATTCGTCCCTCAACTTTTTATAAATAACCATTAAGCCCCTAAACTTTTTAATATGTTTAATTTGATCCTTTCTTCTTTTATTTCCTTCACTTATAACTTCTTACCAATTTCCAAGTTTGTCCTTAAAATTTTCGAGATTTAACTTTACATGATTACACGTAACCTGGGTTGTTACAACTTACCCCCTTAGAAAAATTTTGTCCTCGAAATTTACTTACCAACTTGATTGAACAAGTGAGGATATTGAGTCCGCATATCTTCCTCCCTTTCCCATGTAGCTTCTTCATATGAATGATTCCTCCAAAGAACTTTCACTAATGGAATAGTCTTAGTCCTTAAAACTTGGTCTTTTCTATTGAAAATCTCAACCGGTTGCTCTTCATCAGTTAAATTTTCCTCAATTTCCATAGGCAAGTCCTTCAATATATGTGAAGAATCGAAAATGTACTTTTGGAGCATAGAAACATGGAACACATTATGAATTCCTGACAATTCTTCTAGTAAGGCCAATCTATAAGCAATTTTGCCAATCCGTTCAATGATCTCATAGGACCCAACTTTCCTCGTCTTCCAAACCGGATTACTCTCTTCCAAGGAGTCACTTTCAAAAACACCATATCACCAACTTCAAACTCTAAATCTTTTCTCCGATTATCTGCATAGCTCTTTTGTCGATCTTGAGCTATTTTTATCTTTTCGCGAATTACCTTAACTTTGTCTGCAGCCATCATAACAATTTCTGGACCTAGTAATTTCCTTTCATCTGTATCATCCCAACACACCGGAGTTTTGCACTTCTTTCCATACAAAGCTTCAAACGGAGCCATATCGATGTTGGACTGATAACTATTGTTATATTCAAACTCTGCTAGAGGCAAGTGTTCATCCCAATTTCCTTTGAATTCCATAATACAAGATCTGAGCATATCTTCCAGAATTTGAATTGTCCGTTCAGATTGTCCATCCGTCTGGGGATGAAAAGCAGTACTGAACTTGAGTTTAGTGCCCATAGCATTCTGCAAACTTGGCCAAAAGCGAGATGTGAATTGGGGGTCTCGATCAGATACAATCGATACTGGGGCACCATGTAACCTAACAATTTTGTTCACATAAAGTTTAGCCAGTCTTTCCATGGAAAAAGTCTTCTTGACTGGCAAAAAGTGAGCTGATTTTGTTAAACGATCAACAATCACCCAAATGATGTCATAACCAGACTGTGTTCTTGGCAATCTCGAAATAAAATCCATAGCAATATCTTCCCACTTCTATTGAGGAATAGGTAGGGGGTTCAATTTCCCTGAAGGTTTTTTATGCTCAGCTCTAATTTGTTGGCATACCAAGCATCTAGAAACAAACTCAGCTATGTCCCGTTTCATACCTTGCCACCAATAATGTTCTCTTAAGGTTCGATACATCTTCACACTACCGAGATGTAACGCGTATGGTACATTATTAGCTTTCTCCAAAATCACCTTCCGGACTTCTTCATCCTGAGGCACACAAAGCCTAATTTTTATTATCAGTGCATCATCATCCTTTATTTGAAAGTCAGTCCTCATGCTATCCCTTACTTCTTGCTTTAACTTTACCAGCATAGGGTCATTCTTCTGTGCTTCACGTATCCAATCAGTATGAATCGGTTTAACCTTCAAGTGGGCTATTAGGAGATCATTCTCATCAATCATCAATTCTAAAGGTAAAGACTTCAACTCATTTTGTAAGGGTTTCTGAATCGCTCGGATATGAGCAAGAGAACTAGAAGATTTTCTACTAAGAGCATCGGCCACTACATTGGCCTTTCCTGGATGGTAGTCAATTACACAGTCATAATCTTTTATCAATTCCAACCATCTCCTTTGCCTCAAATTTCATTCTTTCTGATCCATCAGATATTTCAAACTCTTATGATCAGTGTAGATTGTATATTTTTCTCCAAATAAATAATACCTCCAAATTTTCAGTGCAAACACCACTGCCGCCAACTCTAAATCGTGAGTGGGATAGTTCTGCTCATGCCATTTCAGTTGTCGAGAAGCATAAGCTATCACCTTCCCATGTTGCATCAAAACGCAACCCAAACCTCGCCTCGAGGCATCACTGTGTACCACAAAGCTTCCAGTCCCTGATGGTAGTGTAAGAACTGGTGCTGTGGTCAAACTACGCTTGAGCTCTTGGAAAGCTTGCTCACATTTGTCAGTCCACTCAAACTTAGCATGCTTCCTTGTTAGTTTTGACAAAGGAGAGGCAATCATGGAAAATCCTTCCACGAATCTTCGATAGTACCCTGCCAATCCGAGAAAGCTTCTAACTTCTGTGACATTCGTGGGTCTTTCCCAAGCAACTGCAGCTTCCATCTTTTGTGGATCCACAAAAATTCCTTCCTTAGATACTACGTGACCAAGGAATGCTACTTTGTCCAGCCAAAATTCACACTTGGAAAATTTAGCATAAAGTTGCTTTTCACGCATAGTTTGCAGCACCGTTCTCAAATGGATTACGTGATCATCCTTATTCCTGGAATAAACTAGGATGTCATCGATGAACACAATAACAAACTTATCTAAGTAGGGTCGAAACACCCTATTCATCAAATCCATAAAAACTGCAGGTGCAATAGTTAGCCCAAAAGGCATAACTAAGAATTCATAATGACTATATCGAGTTCTAAAAGCAGTCTTTGGACTGTCAGATTCTTTAATCTTCAATTGATGATAACCCGACCTTAGGTCTATTTTGGAGAATACAATTGCACCTTGCAACTGGTCAAACAAATCATCAATCCTTGGCAAAGGATACTTATTCTTAATGGTGACCTTGTTCAGTTGCCGATAGTCGATACACAATCGTAAAGATCCATCCTTTTTCTTTACAAATAAAATCGGTGCTCCCCACGGTGAAGTACTAGGCCGAATGAAACCTCTATCAACTAGGTCTTGCAACTAAACTTTCAATTCCTTTAGCTCCGAAGGTGCCATTCTATGGGGTGCCTGAGAAATAGGAGCACTGCCAGGGATTAAGTCGATAGTAAACTCCAATTCCCTGCCAGGAGGTAAATCGACCAATTCTTCAGGGAAGATCTCAGGAAACTCTTTGACCACAGGTATAGTTTCCAACTTTGCCTCATGTATGTCCTTGTTAATCACATAAGAAAGGTAAGCAGAATACCCTTTCTGCAAGTATCTATTGGCTGCCATGTTGGAGATAAGGCAAGAAGGTAAAACTTTCCTTTCTCCTTGAAAGGTAAACTCCAAGTCTCCCTACTTCTTAAAAGTTACAGTTTTGGAAAAACAATCTATCACTGCATTGTGTTTAGACAACCAATCCATTCCCAAAATCACATCAAAATCATACATTCTAATGGAAACAAATTAACTGGTAATTCATGCTCCTAAACCATAATGGTACAATTTGGATAAACCACATCAATTTTAAAAGTTTCTCCCACTGGGATACTAACGACCATAGGGATGTCTAACCTCCTAGACTCTCTACCCAAATGCATGACATATGAATTAGCAACAAAAGAATGAGTTGCACCCGGATCTATTAAGATCCTAGCATGGGAGAGTACCTGTAACCACTTCAAGAGTAGCCTGAGCCTGTTACTGGGTCATAGCATAAATTCTGGCTGCAGTTCGAGGTCTACCAGGCTGTCCACTCTGTCGAGGGCCAGTAGATGAATCAACTTGAGATTGTGCCCCAATTCTATCTCTAACTGCTGTCGGCTGAGGTACAGTAGTAGATTAGGTCCTTTCCCTTTGACCCATTGAGAACTGACTAGTAACTCCCTTGTTCTCCAGCTTGGGACAATCTCGTTTCATGTGTCCCAATTCTTTGCAGTAAAAACACACACCCTGTAGTCTCCAACATTCACCAGGATGATTCCTCCCACAATGGGGACACTGAGGATAAGTCAATGTACGAGGTCCTCCTGACCTCCCAGGTAGCGATCTAGTCTGCTGTTGAGGTCCGATGATAAATCTGCTAGAAGAACCACTAATAGGTTTTCTGTCTAATCCCTCTTGAAATCTCGAGGGTTTGTAACCACTGACACTGCTCTCTACATAACTTTTCTTAGGCCTCACGTCCTCACTTGAGGACTACCCTTTTCTTTTTCTGAACTTCTCTTCTCTATCTTTAATTTCTTTCAGATTCTGTTCAGCTTTGATTGCCATGTTGACCCATTTATTAAAGTCATCTGTATCCAAGGTCGTCAACCTATCTCGAATACTAACATGTAGCCCATCTTGGAATTTCTTGCATCTATGTAGCCCATCTTGGAATTTCTTGCATCTGTCAGCATCGTTGGCTACTACTGATGGAGCAAATTCTGATAGTTGGCTAAATTTTTGCTCATACTCTGCTACTGACATACTACCCTGTTTGAAATTCATAAACTCAGTCCATTTCTTTTCCCGCAAGGCCCGAGAATAGTATTTTTCTTCAAACTCTATTCGAAAGTCTGCCCAGGTTATGGCAGGACGTCCAGCATACCTTTGCACTGTAGTTTTCCACCATGTGTGTGCATGATCCTCCAAAAATTACACCGCACATGGTAATCTCATAGGCTCGGGAATCTGAAGAGTAATGGAAGTAGTCTCAATTTTTTGTAGCCATGACCAGGCTAAATCTGATTCCAAAGATCCCGTGAAAATCTTGCAACCCATATTCTTCAGATCTTTACAGTAATCAATTATCCCCTTTTCAGCAAGGGCAGTCAAAGCGGGAATTACTCTTGCCAAGGCCGCAACTGCCACATCTAAATTAAGATCAGCTGCTGGGGGTGCAGCAACAGCAGATGAACCAGTAGCTAAAGCTTGTTCTCCAATTTGCTCATCAATATTCTCATTTCTATTCCTATCCTTATTTTGGGGTAGGGGATTGATTCTAGGCCTTCTTCTTCGACGTGGTGGCATCGTGTCTGATTTCCTGCACAAGTGACAATATTTTAATACTTCAAAAAATAGTTTCTAAGTCTACAGGACCTATAACCTTGCTCTGATACCAAATTGAAACACCCTGTCCGGATAATCTACCTAAAATCCGGTAGAGTTTCCTTTCTATCTCAACTATAACCCTCCGGCAAATAACACCAATTCATATCCTCAACCAGCAATATTTCTCAATACTATTATCACATATATCCATGCATATTCAAAAATTATCCATGATCAATTTATGCTCAAGTCAGAACAAATTGATCTATCGTCTCATATCTTCAAATATATATAATATATCCAGAAATAAACCTATCTCAGCAAGGTTTACTAGATAAAAACATCAAGAGATCAAATCTTCTAGAAATTTAGATATGATGCTCACCACGTCAATATACTCTTGAAGCGGACAATAGAGGAAGGCAGCAATCTCGACACCTAACTGTGTCCTGAAAATGAGAAATAAGAAGAGGTGAGATATATGAATATCTCAATGAGTAGACAACATTTAAAGCATGTGAAAACTATAATGGTAACCTGTAAAGCATAATTGACATTTTCAAAATAAATAATAGTAAAACCATAATGAGTAATTCAAAGATGTAGCGAAGTTTTCAAATGTATAATAATATTATAATATTAAATCAATGTATAAAATCTGTAAAGTAAATCAAGTTACGTATAGATGGGCTCCAACTTACTGTCATGCATAAGAATACATCCATAAAATAACCAGGCAATATTCATGTAGACATACTAGTAGCCGGCCCCAAAGGCCAATACCACCATAGGACGCCCCAAAGGCATATGTGTCGCTATGATGTGCCCCCAAAAGGCTAATATAAAGGGATAGGGACTCTGGAGGTGGCTTCCACCACAAAGGCGTAGCACGCAGCTCCCATACCCTAGTCTAATATCATGGAATCATGGAATTAGGACTCTGGAGGCTAATACAAAGGCGTAGCACGCAGCTCCCGTATTCCGATCAAGGGTATAATCTCATACATTAAGTCAGGTGGAGCCAAAACCATGTATGTCAAATTTTATGTATAATCATATTTCATAAATCAACCAACTTACTCGATATACTATTTCTTGAAATAAATGTATTTTAATAACAAATCAACTCATATGATTATATGTCGTATATAACTTTAATACGTAAAATAAATATTATGCCAAAAAATGTATATAATTATAATTAAAGAAATTTCAAATAACTATAGTTGTCGTCTACTCACAATCCTTGAGATGATCTCATTGTACACCTCAATCTGAAACTTCGGGATCCAAAGGTGACGTCGGATCTACGTGGCCTAGTGATGAACAATAATTAGTATCTATACATGCTCAAAGCATTACACAATTATGAAAGCAACTTAAGTCCCATTAATCTACCCCATAGTCAATACTAATTTCTCATACACAAAACAACATATCTTTAATATTTTAATATCATTTCCATAATCATTTTCCCCATAATTCAACTACATATTCACGTCCTTATCAAATTCCTTTCTAGTACTCCATGCCTTAGAGATTTTCATAATCCATAACCATCATTTAGTACTATATTTCTCTTAAGCAATAAATTCCTTACTATCAAGCTAGATTAGAAAATCATAACTTGAGTTTGGTAAGGAATTTTGAAGTGATTCCAATTGGTTTATTTCAATAAATAAGTCTAATTTATGAAGAAAATAACTAACTTAGACAATTAGAACAAAATGTTGATCAAATTTGATAAATCCTGAACTATGCCGAAACAGGGGTAAACACAGAACAACCAACTTTACTGAATTTTGTCTTTTTAGCCGCTTATCGGTTTTGGGTGATTTGAAAACCAAAATTCTCGTATTGAAGTCTAGTTTGTAGGAAAAATATCAAAAAAATAAAAACCTAGATGTGCCAAACCCAGAAAATCTGAACAGCAAGCATGCTGAACTTCCCCTGTTTTGCTTTTTCTTCCCATTTTCTTGTTCATGCTTTCAAATCCTTTTAATTCTTACCAAAGATGAGTAAAACTCATACTTAATAAATGAATTTCAGACCTTAACATGTTTATGGAGCTAAGATCTTAGCATGCTGAAATAGAATATCTAAAGAAAATGAAGAATTTATCAAGAAACTAACCTTGGATGTGATTGTTGTTGAGATTTTGATGGAATTGTTTGAAGAGAATTTTGAGAGAGAATAAGGAGAAGGAAGGCCGGTTGCCACTTGAAGAATAAAATGAAAAATTCTAGAGTTTTCAAGAGATTAAATAAACTTAAGAGATATTTTTAAATTTTTGGTATAATTGCATATTGGTCCCTCAATTTTTTATAGATAACCATTAAGCCCCTAAACTTTTTAATATGTTCAATTTGATCCTTTCTTCTTTTATTTCCTTCACTTATAACTTCTTACCAATTTCCAAGTTTGTCCTTAAAATTTTTGGGATTTAACTTTACATGATTGTACGTAACCTGGGTTGTTACATCCGGTGTCTTTGTATCCTTCAAATAACTATGGTCGGGAATAACGTTTTCACTATGCAACAAGGTCGAATATTCCTCTATGGTTGGAGTCATATCCCCTCGGTTGAAGGTAAAACACCGATAAGAGGGATTCCAAAATTGCACCACAGCTCGGATCACCTCACCACTGACCTTAACCTGAGCTAACGGTGCTATGTCCCCATAAGTCTGAGTGAAGGCTTCTTTTTCTGATATGTTCCATTGATTCCATATATCCATCAACTCCCGGAGATCATTTTGTCTGATATTAAGATCAACCTCGGCTGGCAATGCTGACACATATCCCATCTTCAAACAATCCCCATTATCCTGCTGACCTTTCTCGGACTGTTTCCTAACCTCTAAGTGCTTCTCGACCACTGAGACACTCTGACCCTCCATGAAAGCCCTTTTGGTTTAATATTATCCTAAGACCAATAACCTTCATGTGAAAAAATGATGACAAGAATGCAAAAAAAAAAAAAAAAAAAGAAAATGAATTAGTAACGGGAATAAATACGAATAAATAAAAAAAATAATTTCAAAACAATAATTATCCCTGAGGATGCCAACAAAATTTCGGCGTTATAACACCCCTGGGATGACACACCAACATTTATTATGGGCATTGTGATGTACGTTTATCATTGTCCGATTTTCAAAAATAAACTTATTCTGAAAGTAGAATAGAAGGTAAAAGGATTGGAAGTAGCCTTGTTCCACAAACTGTTCCTGGTCATCGTATTGCCAAGACGGGGTATTGGCAATGCTCAAAGACTAGTATATGTTAAGCCTTCTTACTTATGAAGTAAGCAATCGATCTCATATAGGTTGAAGTATTGGATACTTGGGATAACATATAGGTGCTTGTCTGTTGAACAAGTTCACTGAACATGGCCTGCCAAGAGAACTTCATTTGGTAATATCAATTCAGTATCTATGATAATGTTCTCTTAGTACCAGTCGGTGTAAATTAGTCCTCAGACTTGTGATACAAGGTCATCTTGTATGGAAAGTGTCATACTTAGATTCCATCACGAATGGGTCATAACAAGAGGATGCTTATGGTAGGTGTTATTGGGTATGACATGAACCATACAAAGATAAATGAGTGATCCATAGAGGATTCACCACTCCCTGTGATAATGGAGACATATCTCGTTTGTTCTTGACTACGAATAACTTGATTAAGTCTTTGGCCAAAGCATAATGGATTTAGGGAAAGTTGTTTCTCTAATTCATAAGGTTAATCATAAGTTGCGAAGAACTAATATGGATTGATCATGAGTAGACATTGCACCATGCTCATGCGCTTTTCGGGATATATGGTGAAATGACCGTATTACACTGACAGGCTGGTTGCTGAAAGGTTTCTAAAAGGTCACACTGACTTCACAATATTTGGGTGGTCATGATGGGTTGCTAAATCCCACTCATGATCTATGAAAACAAGTTAATGAGATTAACTTATGTTCATTGCCAACATATTGGGAACCTAGAGGGTCACACACATAAGAACAGTAATGTATGGATTAAACATGGTATTCTATTAAGGTAAAACTTATTGGAATAAAATATCTATATTGAGGACTTGATTGAAGAATTTAATTAAGAAAGATTAAGACATGATTGAGATTTGAGAAATCCAAAGACAATGTCTTAATGAGATAAGAGAAATCAAGAAGTCTTATATAAACTAGTATAGTTGACTTTGACATAGTGATGTACAAGCTGAATTTTGAATGACTATGCTATGTTGGATTAATGTCATGAGATGATATTAATAGATTAATGACATGAAATGTTCATGAGGAGAAAGAAATTTAATTGAGAATTAAATTACTTTTGTTTAGAAATTAATCTATCCAATAAATAAGCATGAGAAATTAGAATGGGTCCAAAGAGATTATTCTAATTTAAGACTATCTACTAAGGATGGTTGGCCCAACTTAAGGCATTAAGATTGTTGGACCATTATTATTATTAGATAATATAATGGGCCTACTGATCCATCTTAGAGTTAAATTATTTAAGTCCAAGTGGATTAATGAAAATCTTGTGCAACAAGCTACAAGGGTCGGCCAAGCTTAAGGAGAGGGGGTTAGGGCTTACGCCTGCATATATATCAGATATAGAGGTTGTAGCCGCCTAAGAGACATTTATTCTACTTGAGATATTCTGATTTTTTCTTGAGAGAAGTTTGGTTTCGAGAAGAGAACCCTAACTTAGCAAAAGAAGAAATCGCCACCTCCCTGCAGAAAAAGGGGTTGCCGCAATTCCTTTTGTCTTTGGTGTGTTATTGCTAATTCTCTTCCTTGATGAGTGAGACTGCTTTAAAGAGTTAAACACCAAAGATAGTTCTTTTGATTGTGATCTTAGGATCAACTTGCTAGCACAAGTGAATCACCATACCTTAGAGAAGGATCCATCAACTGTTTGTGTAGACTAGCTCTAGAGGAAGGACAATTGTGCTTCTTGTGATCTTGTTCGAATTGGATCTTGGGCTCCATAGCAACTTGTGATTTGGATCTACAACTTAAGGTTACGATATCTTAAGTAGGTAACTTCTAAATCATATGAGTGATTTATTTGTTTTGAATGCTATAAACCTATGCTAAACACAAGCCTAAGATCCTATTATACTTCGGGTGCTTCTTTGTTTACTTCCGCTGCACTTTGATAATTTTGTTTAAGCATGAGCCCGATAGTAGCATAACCCAACAGATAGTGCCCTTCTAAAGTAATCTAATGGTTTCCCCTTCTAGTTAAGACAGCCCAAACTCCAGTCAAAGAAGCATCTGCCTCTACTACAAATTCCGTGTAAAAATCTGGTAATGCTAGCACAGGTGCACTGCATGGCCTGCTTCAACTCTTCAAAGGATCTCTGAGCTGCCTCATTCCATCCAAAACCATATTTCTTTAACAATTCAGTTAAGGGCTTAGCTAGTAACCCATAGCCATGTGTAAATCTTCTTTAATATCTTGTTAGTCCCAAAAACCCTCTCAACTCCTTCAAGGTCTTTGGAATAGGCCAATCCAACACACGTTTGACCTTGTCCTTGTTCATAGAGACCCCATCTCCAAAGATCACATGCCCCAAATACTCTATTTTCCTAGCACCAAATACACACTCTTTTTATGCAAAATGAGTTTTCCTTAAGTAGTTGAAAGACCAACTTCAAGTGCTGCAAATGTTTCTCCTACTTCACTGAATAGATTAGGATGTCATAAAAAAAAGTCTAAATCTCTTCAGATAAGGCTTGAAAATGTAGTTCATCAAGCTTTGAAAGGTAAACGAGGCATTGGTAAGCCCAAATGGCATTACCAAGAACTCAAAGTGACCTTCATGGGTCCTAAAGGCAGTTTTGTGGATGTCAGGTTCGTGCATATGAATCTGATGATATCCTGACCTTAAGTCTACCTTGGAAAAGAAAACAGCCCCTGACAATTCATCCAACAGCTCCTAGACAATAGGAATAGGGAATTTTTCCTTTATTATGAGTTGGTTCAACTGCCTATAGTCCATATAAAGCCTCCAAGAGCCATCATTTTTTTAATCATCACAATTGGACTAGCAAAAGAGCTATTGGTGTTTCTGATGATGCCCGACTCCAACATTTCCCAGATCATCTTCTCTATTTCATCTTTTTCGATAACAAAATATCTATAAAGTCTGACCCTTACAGTTTTGCTTTCATCCTTCAAAGGGATCTTATGATCATGTGACCTACAAAGTGGTAAGCCTTTTGGCAACTCAAACAATTCCCTATAGTCTGTTAGTAACTCCTCCAGTTCTTTATTCTTGGTTGTTAGCTCTCTTCCCTTATCCAAGAGTGAGTTGAGCTGTAGACTACAATGGTTCATGGTGATCATAAGGGCACAAGGGTGATGAGTGGTTCTAGCTAAAATTGATTTGAGTACCCCCACAGCTTGTCTTTTGTTTGTCAGCTGAATCTAACCAAGATGAATCCCTTACAGTGTTTTCCATAATCATCCTTGTTTGAATTGCATGGTGAGAGTAGTGAAGTCCCATAAGATAGGACCTAAAGTGACTAGCCATTGCACTTTTATCACTACATCACACCCATTAAATGGTAGAACCATGAAATCAGAAGTGAATTCTTCTCCTTGTATTTTCCACCTTAGATTAGTACAAATGCCCATAATAGACATTTTCTCACCATTTGCTACTTTCACTTTAGCTCGAGGCGTTTGTTTAATTGCTAGCCCCAGAGTGATCAACAAAATTATTGGTGCTACCAGAGTCTATTAAGAAGATCAATGTTTGATTCTTAACATTCCTCAGAACTCTCATAGTCTGAAAACCAGAAGTGCCCACCATAGCATGTAAAGAAATCACCTAAGCAGTTTCTTCCTCATGGTCAGTTCCCAATTCTCAGGGTTATCTACATAATCAAATAATAGCTCTTTTTCTTCTTCACCCTCATAAGGACCAGTCAAAAGATGATACAATTGTGACTTTATGCACCTACCCTCAATGGATACTTGGCTCCGCACCTGCAACATAACCCCTTTCTCTTTTTCTCCTATATTTCAGCAGATGTTAGTCTTTTAGGAGGAACTCTCGTAACACTAGGTGAATTTGAGCCAGTATTGGATTTGGTAGTGGGGTAGTGAGCCTTTGATGTAGTCTGATGTAGAATATTTGGATTGGGTTGGGATTCTGGGTATAGGTAACAAGGGTGGTTGATTTTGAGGTCTATTGGTGGTAATAGTTAGGTTGAAGTAAGAAGCTGTTTGAGTGGATCTAAAGGTTGAGGATGGTCTTTTTGGTGTGGAGAATAAGATAGACTTAATTTGTTTGGCAAGGTGGAGGGCCTGGTTCAATGTTTTGGTTTTAAAGAGCCTAATAGATTGAGCAATTTCGTTCTTAAGGTTGCAAGTGAATATGCTCAGTGCATATTCATCAGAGAGTTGTAAAAGGTTAAAAAGGGCTATGAACTCATCATAATAGTGCTCAATGATTTTTGTTTGTTTCAGACTCACTAATTCAGCCATGGGATCATCATACTCCCCTAGGGCAAATCTCTCTTTCATATCAATAATATAGGCACTCCAAATAAAGTTATCAAAACCACCCTGACTACGAGCATAATGATGATGCCACTGCAGGGCCTTACCCTCTAGACTTAGCATTGTTACCCTGACTTTGGATTCCTCAGGAACTCTCTCAGCTAACAAATACTATTCGAGTTTTCAAAAAGCCATTGAAATCCTCCACACTAAACTTAGGGAATTCCATTTTAAACTGTCTATAAGTTTCAGTTCCAAGAGCTCTTACCTAATTTGCACTGCCTGGAAACAGAACCTCGTTCACCTAAGAAGACTCGATCTACTTCGATTCTTGGATCACATTTCCTCTCGAGTGGCCATCAAGTCAAAAAACATCTTAAACTCCATCTTTAACTCTGCACGCAACTCATTCATCTTGTCCTTCATTTTTTTGTTAATCTGCTGAAGCTCTATTTGAATCTGGTTGACCTCCTTTTGCAGCCTGGTTGTCATCAGCTCTTATACCTATTGATACAAAGGTTTGGATCGGAGCAAGAATTCTAGAAGAAAGAGTGAAGGGAAAGAATGAGAGAGAGAGAGAGAATATTCTTTCATAACATTCATGCCTTTAACGGCCTCATCATAAAAACATATAACTGATCATGATGTCAGTAATTTTACTAGGCTGCCACTGGGCAGTGGACTTGGGCCCATAACAAAAAAAATAAAGTCTGTCATTTGGCCCATACATAAAACAAAGCAATAAGAAAATAACATAATTAATGTTCTGCTATTTTTGGCACATATCACGTAGGTTTCAGATCGAGACTCTAGTCGAAGCTTAAATCCTAACCTCCAAATTCCCAAACGAAATCAATTTAGGAATAAAAATAAAAATTCATTTTTTTTCTTTAGTTTTCTTCTTCAATTCTAGCTCTCTCTATACCCAATTCTTTCGGCCTTCTCTCTAAAATCCAAACCCTAGCTTGGGATCTCTCATAGGAGAGTTTATTATTTTGTCACCTTTGGATCTGGAAGATAATTCACTAGATCTAGCATTTTGTATGAATAGATTAGTCCATCCTTGATTTGCACAAAGATGTGGACAAGTTAACACTTTGGGGTTAATCTTGGCATTGTTGAGGGTGAGATCATTAGAATTGAGCTTGCTAAATATGATTCATTACATTGTTGTATAAAAGATAAAGAGCTCCACCATGAAGATGGCAGTAGTGGCTAATGAAAGCTTATTTGATGAAAGGGGCAACTAAATAGTACTTTTTATGGAGATAAAGTATATATAAATGAAACGTGTGCCGTAGGTTTTGATGATATGAAGAGATAGTGGTGGTGGCAATCAAGGAGGAAGATAATGGGATGATTAGCCATTGAGAAGCTAGATCGAGAGGTAGAGACATGATTCGAGTTCCCACAAGCAATGTCAATTGTTAGAGCCATGATTAATAAGGTTAGGTTTCTCCAATTGAGCAAACTTTCCTACAACAAAACCATCGTGAGTGGGTGCCGAAATTTCTCCAGCAATTGCACTCCGATGCTTAAATAAGTAGAAGCCTTTAATAGAAATGGAAAAATTCAATTTGCTTTACGAATTTTGCACTGACTCGATCCGAATAGGGAGGTTTTTTTTTATTTTAAAAGTAGGTGCGGGGTGAACTGGGACGGTTTGGTAAATGCTTGCTCCACTCCGCCTGCTCCGCCTTTTAAAATTATTATTTTACCTCTTAAAATATTCTATATATCCTTTTTATGTTTTTAGTATATATATGTAAACATCCAATTTTGTTCGGGCCATTTAAAACCAATTGTGATTTGTCCCCTACTCAGGTTTAATATTTTATAAAAGTCACGGTCGCGATTTTAGATTTTTAAAATGTTTTAAATTATATATCCTATTTTAGTTTTAATTAGTCAAATAAAATCGGACCGTAAAATTACCAATTTTAAAATTCAATTTAAACCTAAGGTGAAAAAGTTTAATGTTGAGCTTTAAAGTTTATCATTTTTAGATTTTTAAAATAAAAATCTTAATTAAAAATATATGAAAAATTGGGAAATAAAAAAAAAAAGACTTGAAAAGATAAAGGATGGAAGGGTAACTTAGACATTACCTATCCTTCTTTTCTTTAGTTTAATTTAGACCATTTTTTTTATATCTAAGGGTTCATAAAAAAAATTAAAAGGGTATTTAAAAGGGAATAGTTGTGAACCTTTAGATCAAATGATATAAGGATCCACATTTAGCTTAGAAGATAAGATATAAAAGGGGCCACTCATTAAATGAAAAAGGAAGGGCAAAGGGATTAAAGGAAAAATGGGAGCTTTTATTCTTGGGAGAAGGCAGTTGGCATCGAGAAAGGAATAAAAAAAGTAAAAGCTAAAAAAAGGAAAGGGGGAGGAGCCATTTTTTTGGGGAGAGCATTCGGGTAAGAGGAATTAAGAGAATAAAGAAGGAAAAAAGAAAAAAATGGTTAGAAAAAAAAAAGGAAGAGCTAGCAGCTTTCTAATCCTCATTCATCATCATAGTACTGTTCGTCGCTCAAAAGCTTGGTCTTTCCGGAAATTATATATGGGTCTAGGTTTCCGGGGCTTAAGACAGGGTGAAAGAGAATAAACGTTCTCTTGTTGGTTCCATTGAGGAAGAGGAACGGCGTGACCCCAATGTTCTGCCCACCGATTTCATCAGCCAGGAAGCTAAGATCTGGGAGGCTAAATCTAAGGCTACCGAGAGGAATTAGAAGTAGAGGAAAGAAGAAGAAATGATTTGCAAAATATGTGGAGAATCAGGCACTTTACTCAGGGTTGTCCCTCCACTCTTGGAGCAAATTGCAAGTCTCAAGATTTCTTTGAAAGGGTACCTACAAGAGAACCATATGTAAGAGCAATGGTTTTTCTCCACCATAACTAAAGATAAGCTTTTTCTAAATTTGGTTGTGGAGTATGTTACTGAGACTATGTACCAAGTTCTCAAGCACTACAGCAGTATGAACCGGAGAATGCCCCTTATCTATGTGAAACGCTATACATATTAAATTTTTAAAAGGCTGGCATATATCCATGTTGTTCCAGGGGTTTGCCACAGAGATTTGAAGCCTCAAAACTTTTTGGTTGATCCTCTTACCCACCTGTAGACACCTAATTTTGTCCAGAACACTAAATCAGGTATGTTTTCTTCCTAAATTGATGATTCAGAATGCAAAAAGGCTTTTCTCACCCTGCTGGTGATACTCCGAGACTTATTTTAAAAAAGTAGACAGAAAAAGTCAAACTCAAAAAAAGTCAACCACAAAAAAGTCAACCCCGAATAAGTCAACTACTAAAAAATTCAACCCACTTTCAAAATCAAGATTTGAATTTCAATTGAAAGATGGTGAAAGAATTTTGATAATCCGAGGTCTACATTGAAAGATACAGAGATCGGAATTTAGGTTACAAAATCTCAGTAGAAAAGAAACCCTAGTTCGGGAAATTTGAGGAAAAGTGCTTGAACGATCAACTTGGTCAAAATTGAAGGCCTCAAATGAAAGAAAAGCACTGACTATGGGTAATGGAGAAGCTACTTGAAAGAAAAACTGAAAGAAAAGTCAATTCGGAAGAAAATCGAGAATTAGGGTTTTTGGTGGATTTCGGTGAAATTTGGAAGAATTACATAAATGGCTCGATTCGGTAAGACTAAAGCTCCTAATTGAGGAGGAGTGATTAAACAAGGATAGCCCAGGGCTCAGTTTGTAGAAAATCTGAAAATCGAACTTGTTTTGAGCAAAATCGAGCTTCGGAGGCAAAAGGGCAAAATTAGAAAATTTGAGAAAAATAGCAAATGAACTCCAAAAATTCTAAAAATTTGCAGATCTCATTCTTAAACCAGGCTTTTTTATTACAATATAGCCAAAAAAAAAAATTTACCAAATTACCGTTGCTTTTTGATTATTTCCCAAAATACGGATCTTTTTTTTTCTAGCTGGGAAATCGCCATCCCCCATGGCGATTTCCCAGCGTGTTTTTTTGCAAATTTGCAAAAAACACCAAGGGAAATCGCCATCCTGCAAAAAAATACCAAGGGAAATCGCCACCCCCCATGGCGATTTCCCTTGGTAATTTTAGCAAAATTTGCTAAAACCATGAAGGGAAATCGCCATGGGGGGTGGCGATTTCCCTTCATGTATATATATTTTTTTTAATTAATAAACAAAAATTATATTAAAACAAAATTTTATTTTAATTTGATAAATTTATTTTTAAAAATTATAAATTAAATTAAAATATTTTTTTTATAGGTTTGGTTATTTATTTTTTTAAAATATATATTAAAAATGTAATTTAATTTATTATTACAATTTTATAAAAAATAAAAATATATTTCTTATTAAAATTTAAAAAGAAGATTATATTTTTTATTAAATTTTTATATCAAAAATTTTATTTTTTATAATTTTGTAATATTATAAAAAAGAAAATTTAATTTATATCAAAAATAATTTAATGATGTAAAATGTAAATAAATTTTTTTTTAAAGAAATTTATCGAGTCACTTTTTTAAATAAAGAAGTTATTTCTAAGTTGGTATCGTAAAATAATTTTTTTAATTTGATTAGTTTTTTTGAGTTGGTATTCGATTAACTCGTGACATCAATTTAATCATTGTTTTTAATAATAATATAGATTGTTACAGTTTAAAACTGGATATTTGATAAAAAAATTTTAATTTAATTTCTGATTAAATTTTTTTTCTTATTAAAATTTAAAAAGAAAATTAAATTAAAATGAAAAAAAGAAAAGCAACTTATCATGTAATTTGGATTATTATATTAAAATTAAATAACAACATTAAGATATAAATTAAAATAAAATATAACAATTAATTTCCGAACAAATTACATGAAATGCAAAACATATAAATTTATATTAGAAATTTAAAACACATTACAATTATTCTAATTATTGCGTGGTGTAGAGCAACAGTGTCGAGTTCTTCTAGTGCGTGGTGGTTGCACCCGTCGTTCAACCTCGTCAGTGGCACGTATTCGCGGTCCACCACGACCTCTTGCTATAACCGCCACTGGTTCCGGTTGTATGTCATCAGTCGTTTCATCCGTATCAAAAATTTGAAACCCACTGCTGGATGAGCCAACACCTAGTTCACCCATAACGGGAACCTGACTACTAGATGCACCCATAAATGATGTAGCATCAAATGCTGACGAAGGGGTTCCAAACTGATACATGGATGTTAAATATGCTGAACTTGGACTTAGGACGGGGAGCTGGTCATCTAACCTCGTTCTTGGCGGTGATGGTCGGTAACACTCATCAACGTCATATCCGGGGTGACTTACGGAATAACGATGGCTGGATGGTACTCCATGATCCCGTTCAGGTTCAGGATGATCAAATGACATCCTCGGTGCTGTGAACTCCGATGAGGTCGGTTGACGCCTTCGCCCACGTTGTCGGCGAGGTCTAGGAGCATCCATATCCTGTGTAGGAGGGACTGGAGCTGAAGTTTGTCCGGTAAATGGCATACTCCTAACATCCTCGTGCATCGACGGTGGACAAACGAAAGGCCGACCTTCATTTCTATACCATCTTATGTAATCAGCAGATGGGTTGAAATTATTACCAACAATCGGGTAACCTGTCGGAATTCGTTGAAAACGTATATTCCACCATTGGATCCAATGTTCATGCTTCGCAGGCCAGAATTCATCATTACGACCACGCATGTCGACCTTGTGAAGCTTATCAAGGTTCATCGGGGCTGCAGGAATTGGTTGTTGCATCCCAAATTGTCGCAACACCCGGTCAGTTTGGTGCCACTCTACATATGAAAAGCATATCAATGCTGTGTTTGCTTTCCATATATTGAAATTATTGTAGGCATCCGATGGGAGGCATGCCATAATTTCACTCGAGGAATATGGCATCCACAGAAACTGCGAATAATTATTACAAATTATTAGTTTCATATGGATTAAATAAAAAAAAAAAACTTCAATGTAACAATCGAAATATTTACCTTATCATATCCTAGTCGATCTAGTCGTAGTCTTATACTTGCAAGATCGCTCGGAGTCTCTGTAAAATCTCTACCCGTACTCCTACTCCACCTATTAAAATGCATATAATATCTTAATGACCTATAAAAATACAATTTCGTACAAAATTAATAAAATAGTAAAGATTATTACCTGCTTGCAAGGGGGTATACAGCCGAAATATCCACGCGCGGAGCAAGAAATGGTAGCCGATACCAAGCCCATGATTGTAGAAGCACTAGACATCCACCTATGTCATGGTTTTTTGGAACTGTAGCTCGGCAAAGTTCTCTATACAAAACTGCCAAACACGCAGAACCCCAACTATAATTTGCTGCTTCCTCTAAATCACGTAGCAATGGAAGATACATTAAATGTACCCGACTGCTCGATTTGTCAGGCATCAGTAATCCTCCAATCAAACGTAAAATATATGCTCTAGCAGCATATTTTATTTGTTGTTCGGTTGCATGTAATGGCAGATTTTGAAATGTTTTCAACCAAGTCAGTCTCACCGTTGAGCCAGATACGACGTCTTCTGGAGGTACCTCACCCAATAGATCTTGACACAGTTCATTCCAATCTAGCAGGCTTCCGCCTGTAACTGCATCGCCATGGATCGGAAGTCCAAGTTGCAGCGCAACATCTTCGAGACTGACCGTGCATTCACCACATGGAAAATGAAAAGTGTGCGTCTCGGGTCTCCATCGTTCGACCAACGCAGAGATTAAATCGGGTTGTATCACAAGTCGTCGAATTTGACTTGCGTGATAAAATCCGACTCTTCTTAAGTGGTCGATAATATAAGGATGCGGGTCCTCCAATGTAAATTTCCTCGAACGTAATACGCGACGAGTTTCCTGTTATAATAATAAAAATTAATATATTATAAAACTATAACAATTAAAAAGTAATAAATAAAACTATAAAATAACAAAATAATAATATAATATAATATAATATAATATAATATAAACAATAATAATATAATATAAAAAAACAATAATAATATAATATAATATAAAGAATAATAATATAATATAATATAAAACAATAATAATATAAAAAACTATAATAATATAAAAAACAATAATAATATAATATAATATAAAAAAATAATAATATAAAAAACAATAATAATATAATATAATATAATATAAAACAATAATAATATAAAAAACAATAATAATATAATATAAAACAATAATAATATAATATAATATAAAACAATAATAATATATAAAGAGATTTGCAGATCTCAATCTTAAATTATTATAAAGAGATTGGTGAAATAAAATCTTGATTCGAAGTTTGTTTGCAAAATGGCCAAATCCCGGGTCCACTACGCAGAAATTCAAAAGGATAAATCCCGAAAAAATAGTAAATGAGCTCCAAAAATTCTAAAAATTTGCATATCTCATTCTTAAATTATTTGGAAGAGATTGGAAAAATAAAATCTTGATTCGGAGTTTGATTGCAAAATAGCCAAAATTCGGGTCCCCTATGTAATAATTCAAGCAGATAAATCCTGGAAAAAAATAGCAAATGAGCTCCAAAAATTATGAAAACTTCTAGATCACATTTTTAAATTATTTGGAGGATATTGGTGAAGAAAAATATGGATTCGGAGCTCGTTTAAAAAATGATAAACTTCGGGTGCATAAAAGGGGTAATTTTGGAAATAAATCCAAAATAAATAGCAAATGGACTCGAAATTTTTTGAAAACTTCTAGAATTGTATTTTTTATTATTTCAGAAGTATTGAAAAAAGAAATTTTGAATTTGGAGTCTGTTTGCTATTTATTTAGGTTCGGGGTCAAAAAGGTCATTTTACCGAAGAAACCAAAAAGGGCAAATTTGTAATTAAAAAAATATGAAAGAAGAAGGAATTGCTGGGATTTTACCTCCTTTGATCAGCCAGCATAGAGGAGTAAGCTTGATCAATTTAATTCCTTAGTCACTATCAAGCTCACATGCTACCACTAACACCTTGCAAATGGTCCCCCCTTCATCCAATGGCTTAGGTGCCTTGTAGGAAAGTTGAAGGCACCATCCAATGGCCAAGTTTAAATGCCAAGATGATATTTTTATTTGTCATGGAAGACCCTCATCTAATGGCCAAGAATGGAAGAACACAACTCATCCAAAGGTAGACATCCATTTGGCCAAGCAAGGAAGTGCATGGGATTATTCTTTTTCATCCAATGGCTTAGGCCATGTACAAGGGCTAAGTACACATGTTAAGGGCTGGGATTAAATGCAAAGATGACATTTTTATGTTGTCATGAAAGAATCCTCATCCAATGGCCGAGAATAAAAGAGCACAACTCATCCAAGGGTAGGCACTCAAAAGGCCAAGCAAGGGAGTGCTAGGGATTGGTCCTCTTTTTCATCTAAGGGCTGAGGTTATTACAAGTGCTGAGTACACATCTTACGGGCTGCTATCAATTGGAAAGATGACAATTTTGTGTTGTCATGAAAATATCTTAATCTAAGGGACAAGATTGGAGGAGAAAAAAATGCAAAAATTATCCTATGGTTGAGGGGCCATTCGGCCAAACAAGAGGGAAGAGGGGAATGTTTTATTTTTTCCATATAGACTGATCATTTAGGAGGGGAATTCGGTAGCTAATTTAGAAAAGAAAAGGTTTTTGAAAGAAAGAAAGAAAGCTTTTGTTAAGGTATCTATTCTACCATTGCTACTACATTTTTTTTTCTTCTTCCTCATGCTTTATTTTTTGTTTTCCATGTGATTTTCTACCATTTCTTTTACATATTTCTTGTTGTTTTTGCTTTTCAAAAATAAATAAAACAATGGTTAGGCTTCATGATCTTGATGAAAATCAAGTGATAATGGTTAGGGTGGGGTTTGTCCAATATACCAACCATGGAGCTCATCTCCATATTTTTTCTACATTAGTTTTTTTTTTTTTTTTTTTATGATTTTGAGATTGAAAAGGCTTTATGACCTTGATGAAAATCAAGAAATAATGGTTAGGAGGTGCTTTGTCCAATGTACCAACCATGGAGCCCATCTCTTTGTTATTTATTTGCTTACTTTAACTTGCTTATTTTTATTTTCATTTTTATCTTTATGTATATTTACATTTTTGCTAACCATCTTGTTCTTTTGACTTATGTCATATTTTTGCATCTTGGGGCTATTTTCATATAGTTTAGGTCATTTCCATTTTTCATATCATCTTCCATAGCATTTAGTTAGGTCATTTTACATGACATTTCTGACAACACTTTGGTTCCTAGGCCGTTCGACCACGTGCATTTTCTCTAAGTTTTAGGTCATTTTTCTAGGCCATGATATTTGTTATTTCATTTAGACATCTAGGTCATTTTACATGTCATTTAGCTTTAGGCCATTTTTATTATTCCATGTCATTTAAGCATTAGGCCATTTTCATATGCCATGTCATTTCACATGTCATTTAGACATTAGGCCATTTTCGTATGCCATGTCATTTCACATGTCATTTAGCTTTAAGCCATTTTTATTATTCCATGTCATTTTATATGTCATTTAAGCATTAGGCTATTTTCATATGCTATGTTGTTTTTCCATGATATTAGGCCATTTCATATGCCATGTCATTTCCCACGTTATTTAGGCACTAGGCCATTTTCATTATTTTTAATGTCATTTGCCATGTCATTTAGACACTAGTTCATGCTTGTTAAGTTAGGATAGCATTTATTGCCATGCAAACTCATGCTAGGCATTTAGGTTATTTATGCCATGCATTTGCCGTATCACTTAGGCTTTATACCATGCATTTCATGCATTCACTTTGCTGTATTTTCATGCATTTCATGTCATTCCACATGATTTATGACTTAGGCCAATCAATGGCTCAAAGTCATGCTCTTTTGAGCATACTTGTGAAAAATTAAAGAGTTGTCAAATTGATTATTCTACCTTTGTGATTTTTTTACTTAGCCAATTTTTGTCCAAGGTTTTTAAATGTTTTAGCTACTGTTTGTAGGTCTTTAGGATAGTCTCTAACATTTTTACTTGGATTTTTAAATGATTTTATCAAAGGCAAAAAAATGTGTTTTGGCAAAACAGTTTCATCCAGTACTCATACTTTCCCGATTTTTATGGGTAGTCATATTCAATCAGAAAATTAATAAAAAATTTTATCGTGTATTTTTACATGTTTTGAGTCTCCAGCATTTTTTTTAGATTTTTTTGAATTTTTAAAAATAGGCTAAAAAATCGTGTATCAAAACTGGACAGTAGAGGCAGATTTGAATTCAAAAGAAAAACAATGGTTGAATTTGGCTAAGGCATTTAGAGGGGGTTGGTTAGAAGCTTTAGCTATTGTCTTAGGATAGTTCCTAAGCCTTTTTAAACTTTAAAAATGATTTTATAAATCTCGGGTTAAGGGTGGTCAAGTCCGGGATTTTAAACTTAGGAGATTAGAGCCATTTTAAAAGGGTTTGGTAGCGGTTTTAATCTTTATTCAAGTTTTTTTTTCTAAATTGTTTTCAAACAATCACAAAGTTTTGTTTTTAGAAAATTTAATTTGAAATATTTTCCTAAGGTAGCCGGATATCTTTTTAGATATACGGATTTCTTTATTTAGAGGAAAAAAATACATTTTCATGCATTGCATTTTCCATGTTCATGCATTTTATTTAATATGTGATTTTTGCTATGATATTTTCCATGGTATTATTATTATTATTTTGATTTACATTTTATGATGTTATATTGTTTTCCATATGACTTTGAATATTTCATGATTAACTATATTTTTTATTTAGTCATTTATTTTTGTCACATTATTTAATACTATGTTCATGCGTTTTTATTTTATTTTCATGCATATTTTATGATAGCATTATTCTATCTTTCATGTCATTTCATGTCACTTAGATCATATTCCATGTCATTTAGGTTGTATTATTTAGAATATGCCATGTCATTTAAATATGCCGTATCATTTAAAATTGCCATGTCATTTAAATCATTTTATTTCATTTAGAATATACCATGATACTTAGGATTTTTCATTTCATATAGAATATACTATGCCATTTAAATTATGTCATATCATTTAGGTTGCATTATATTATCTAGACTTTGCTATGTCATTTTATTTATGTCATACATGTTCATATTCATTTTTTAAATTTTTTTCTTAAAAAAAAAGGATAAGGATTTTCAATAAAAAATAAAGATATTCCCGAGTTAAAATAATTCATGAGTTCTCTACTGGATTTGCTGGAAGAAATATCATCAATTATCATTAATAAAGGAATATCTTTCTTTCAAAAAACGAGAATGATTTGGAAAGTTTTTCAAATGAATAAAAATTTCTATATTTTGCTGATTTTGTCGGGGAATATAGGAAAATTTTGAATTAATAAATTCCAGATCATTTTCAATTAAAAATGAAATTATTTTTCTTTAAATTGGGAATTAACTTGAAATACTAAATTAAAAACCAACTTTTTACCGAGACTTGAGATAATACATGATTAATAAGGTACCGCTTCATACGAGCGTTGTGGGGGTGTTAATCCTTCCCCGCATGTAACCGAGTCCCGAACCCAATTCTTCGATTTTCTCTGGTTTATAACACAGACTTAAAATTGGTTTTAAAAATGTTTTAATTAATTTTAAAATGCTTTGTAAAACAGGTTTTAATAGGTGGCCGATCACACCTAGCTAAAAAAAGATTGGTGGCGACTCCATGTCTTTTTTTCAAGGTCATTTTCAAAACCTTCATTTTTAAAGAGGAATTAAGTCAATTTTTTCGGTTTTTTTAACGTCACGCCTAACAAATAAAGTCTTGCGATGAGACTTGTTGTTGTCGTTATTTTTTAGGTTGCGACACCACCAGGTTAAGTTTTGTGATTTTGGAAGTGCAAAAATCCTAATAAAGGGTGAAGCAAACATATCGTATATATTTTCTCGTTATTACAGAGCTCCATAACTCATATTTTTTGCTACAGAATAAACGACATCATTTGATATTTGGTCTACTGGTTGTGTGCTTGCCGAGCTTCTTTTGGGCCAACCTTTGCTTCCAGGAGAAAACACGGTTGGCCAACTTGTAGAGATCCTCAAGGTTCTTGGTAGTCCAACTCAAGAGGAAATTTGATGCATGAATCTCAACTATACAGATTTCATATTCCCTCAGATTAAAGCCCACCCATGGCATAAGTTTTTCCACAAACGTATGCTTCCATCATCATCATATAAAACAACTCCTATGGAAAGTGATGAGGCAAGTTCCCATTGATATTTTTTCTTGTCTGCATGTGAAATAATGTACCAAAATTCTGATTTAGTTGTTGTGTGAGAGCTAATTTGAAATTTTTTAAAGTTTTGTTGAGAGAGGTCTATTCCAATAATCAATGTAGCATCTTTTATTAATGGGAGATTTGAGAGATGCTCTATTTCTAACAAATAACTTATTCCTCCAAGCCACATGCCATGTTAAAGTCTTGTTTCCATGCATGTTGACACCTTGTTTTCCTGCCATCATGAAACTTTTCTTACATATAGTTAGACCATGATTTTCCCAAATTCCAATTTATGTATTCTAGCCATATGCATGTTTTTCTTCTTTGTGGCAAGAAACCGTACAAAGTCTTTCATGCGCCACTCGTCTGCTTGGATTCAAGAACTTTCTTTCAAGTTGCATGCCTTGGCTATGGTATATTGTGGTGCATGTTTGGTGTTTGATAATTTTCCTCTTATATGCCTAATGTTGCTTGCCTTGGATATGGTCTATTGTGGTACATGCTTCTTGATGTCTATGTTATCTTTTATTGAAAACAAAGATGGTTATGAGCTTGAGGGTCCTTGGCCGTTTCAGTTTTAGGTGATGGTTGAGCTAGATTAACAATCCATGAGGCCAACTTTGAGCTAACCACTTTGTTACCCAAAAATAATTTTTTCAAGAACGCTCCCGATAATTCTTAGTTCGGATTAAGAAATAGTCTGTAAACAAAATTATTTTGTGTTCTTATGATGTACTAGATATATTAAATTCATTTTTGGGTTGGATAGTATGATTACGGGCCAAATTTTCCACTTCGCCCTGTTGTCACCCGAAAACAGTTTTCAAAAAACGCTCCTGGTAATTCTTGGTTGGGATTATGCAATGGTCCGTAACCAAGATTATTTTGTTTTCTTATGATGTACCAGATATATTAAATTCATTTTTGGGTTGGATAATATGATTACGGGCCAAATTTTCCACTTTGCCCTATTGTTACCCGAACACAGTTTTTGAAAAACACTCTGGGTAATATTTGGTTCGGATTAATCAATGGTTCGTAACAAAGATTATTTTGTGTTCTTATGATATACCGGATATATTAAATTCATTTTTGGGTTGGATAATACATTTATGGGCCAAATTTTCCACTTCGCCTTGTTGTCACCCAAAAATAGTTTTTTCAAAAACAAAAAAAAAACTCGGGAATTCTTGGTTCAGAATAAGTTATAGTCCGTAACCAAGTCCATTTTTTGTTCTCATGATATTCCGAGGCATATCAAACTCTCTTAGGTTGGATTACATGATTACGGACTCAAGTTTCCTAGCCACCCTTCGTTTTCCCGAAAACGTTTTTAAGTCCAAAAATAACTTTTCAAGGCCTCTGAGCACTTTTTCTTTTTTCCATGACCTCCGGGCACTGTTTTTAAAACCTCCGGATCACCACTTTTAAAAACCTCTGGTTACCTTTTTAAAACTTCCAGGTTACCACTTTTTAAAACATTCAGGTCACCTTTTTTGAAAATCTTTGGGTTACCATTTTCCAAAACCTCCGGGTATCGTTTTATTCAAACCTTCGGATCCATCTTTGCTAAGTCCGATCCAAGATTCTTCTAAGGTATTCGAATATCTTGATAGGTATTTGGATGCCCTCTCCTCAAGGGAGAAACACATTCCTGATAATGGTCCCTTTTTATTGCATTTCATATTTTCTAAAAAGTGTTTTAAAATCTTTCATAAAAACATGCTTTCTCGGTTTCATAAAGATTTTGCGAGAATTATTTCTTAATCTTTGTCGGGTTTGCTAGCGAGCTTAGGAAATTCTTCAACGCACGTGTTTATGAAACTATAAAGTATGGTTTTCGTTTTACTCGAAATTATATAAATGTTATGTGGAAGAGTTATTTTCCAAGCTATGACGGGTTTGCCGAGGAGTGCGGTAATATTTTTCGACACATGCCATTTATGTAATTTCTCAACAAAACAAAAAAAAAAAACATGAAAAAGAATGTTTTTTTAAACTTTGATGGTGCACATTTTCTTGTTTATATTCTTTAATAATTGTTGCTTATACTATGTTCCCAATCATGTCATTTGGTGATTAATATACATGTGATCTTGACTATGCCATTTAATAATTTTTGCTTAGGTTAATTTCATGTTTATGCCATGTGATAGTTAGTATTTATGTCATTTCTTTTATATTTACATATGAATATTGTCTTTGCATATTCATTAATTTTAATAAATGATTTTGATTGCATATGAAAATTAATGTTTTAATAATAAACGAGGCAATATTCTCGAGTTAAAATAATTCATGAGTTCTCTGCTGGGTCTGCCGGGGAGGATATCATCAATTATCATCAACAATGGAACATCCTTTTCCAAAAAAGAGGATGATATGGATATTTTCGAAATAAAGAAAATTTTCATATTTTGCAGGGTCTGCTGGAGAAATTGAAAATTTTGTGTTAATAAATTCCAGATCGTTCTCAAATAAGATGATTATTTTTCAAGGGGAATTATCTTTAAATACTGAATATAAAATCGACATTCATCGAGACTTCATCATAACACGTGATTAATAAGGTACTGTTTTATACAGGCGTTGTGGGGGTGCTAATCCTTCCCCGTGACGTAACCGACTCCCAAACCGCTTTTGTTTTCTCTCTGGTTCAAAGCGCACACTTCAAAATTGATTTTAAAAAATATTTTAATTAATTTTAAAATGTTTTACAAAAATCGATTTTAATAGGTGACCGATCATACCTAGCCAGAAAAGATCGACTGCACTCCATTTTTTGAGGTCGTTTTTAAAACCCTCATATTATTTACGAGGAACCAAAAAAAAAATTCTTCCACACCCCTAACATCATTTAGCGGTCGCGAGATCCTTATGACAGCTTGGCGACTCCACTGGGGACAATTAGAGAGTCAAACCTAGAATTAATCATGTGTTATCAAAAGTCTCGGTTTATTGGATTTAATCGATATTTTACTATAATTCCCTTTGTTTTAAAAAAAATAGGAGGATTTCCAAAATAAATATAAAATCTTTATAAATATGTTCATTCACATTCATATTATTGTTTCTCTCTGGCTATTTAATGTTGTATATTATTATTGCTCTCTGATTAATTAATGCTTTACCTTATTAGATTGTCCTTTTATTAAATTGTCGGGTATTTAGAATAAAGGTTGTAGAATAGGTGGTTAAAAGTTTGTTTGTTCCTCCTCACACACTACACTTGCGTTTGCATAACATGAGCCCTTATACTTGGGTTCCGTCCTTTTAGGTGAGAGTAAAGTACCTACGCTCTCGTGAGGTGATAACCTCCACATGGGCTAGCAAAAAACTTCTGGAGTATAAAGTATCTACGCTTTCGTAAGGTGATAACCTCCGCATAAGCCTGGAAAATATACTCTAATAAATTGAACCCTTTCCTTTGGATCAGGGTGCCTTACTAGCCTTCACAGGCACACTGAGGAGCAATTTGGGGCCTTTAGAACCACCTGAACCTCATATAGTGAACCATATGAAGCCAACCTAGGTAGAGTCATGCCGAATTCCAGTTAGATGCACCGAAATTAGGAACACATGGAGGAGTACTTCTAACCTTTTGCTATTTGTTTTACATTCTGAATAAACATCATACACCAGGCAGGGATGAACGTACATCGCCCGCAATAAGTTTAGTATTCCTCCCCAAAGGCACTGTGATGCCTAAATAAGTAGATACTGTTGGGGCAAATTTTAATTGAATTTTTGAAATTGAAAATATGAAAATTCTTTTCTTCAAATTTGCATTTTGCACATTTCATGCATATGTGAATAGAGCATGTACATTTATGGTTGTATTTTTTATTTCATGGTCATAATAATCTCATTAGATAATTTCATAACCATTCATTGATTAAATGTGAATTATACACCGGTAGGATTGAATAAACATGTAGGACACCCGTGCCGTAATAAGATCCACTATCCTAAATTTTTTTTTATAGAAATCGGTTTTGTTTTGAAAAGATAACATTTTTTATTAAATTCTAATTTGTTTCGAAAAAACCCATGCTTCAATAAAATTCATGGATCAAATTTGGGGATAAATCTTGCATGTTGAGATTTTTGAATAATTGAGATTGGTCCCACCAATTTAATTTAACTATTGAATAATTTCTTTGTGTATACTTGTGTATTAATTCATTTATTCTTTACATGCATCATGTTGACATTATGTTGCATTCATAACATATATGGTCATTTATCGAAAGATGCATTTGTGATATACATGGTCATTCTTTGTATATACCCGTGTATTAATTCCTTTATTCTGTACATGCATCATGTTGACATCATGTTGCATTCAAAACACATATGGTCATTCATCGAAAGATGCATTTGTGACATACATGGTCATTCTCTGTATATATCCATGTATTAATTCATTTATTCTTTACATGCATCATATTGACATCATGTTGCATTCATAACATATATGGTCATTCATTGTAGAACACATTTATGACATACATGACCATTCACTGTACATACATGTGCATTAATTTGTTTATTCTTTACATGCATCAAATTGATATCAGGTTGCATTCTGATAACTCGTATAATTATATAGTTCTTAGTTATGTTTTATTATTGTTTTGTGTCAAATACGAGTTATTATTGCTTAGTCTACTTGTGTTTATGATCTTTTATATTTTTATGTAATTTGGTGTTTTTCATGAGTTTCTTTGAGTGATTTCAGATTACTAGGTTAAATCAAGAATTAAGGGCAAATCCAATTCAATTCCAGTTCCGACACCTTTTGCCATATCAGCTATATCTGGAGTTTCACTGAAGCAATAAGGCTGAATGTTTTACAGTGCAAAGTTAAGAGGCATATCTATCTTTTTCATGTTTTACACTTCTTGAAACGGAGTCGTTTTCCCTAGCGAAATCGACCATCAAGTTGGCTGATGTGCAATGACGTCTGTGCTGACATGTTTTCGTATTTTGCCCATATCTTCTTATCCACATCAGCAAATGAGCTGATTCTAACGGCTATGGATCCGTAACTGATAGGGGTATATTTTTCTAGAAGACAATTTTATCAGATCAAGCCTCCAACATTGACAAAATCGACCATCAAGCTGGCTGATCAGAATTGTCATACAATATGACGAAAATTGTTAGAAAAATGCACCCACCTATTATACCTACCTTTGAAATTTGTAAAGCTTGTCTCTTGTCATTTAGCCCTCCAAAATGTGTATAAATAGAGGGCCTTGGATGAGTATTGGGAGACATTGATACATTGGGAGGATATTAGCCATTGCAATGTAATTCTCTAAGTTTTCTTCTTCTTTCCTTTCTCTAGTTTTCTTTTTCTTTATTTTTCTTTTCATTTTATTCATATCTAGTATGTGTTGCTAATCATATTGTTGAGGTGATGAGGTGAAGCTCTTGGTAAATGCTAAGGTTAGTCTCTTAAACATGAGCTAAAATAAATCATCATTTAGTATAGATAATATTTTCTTTTGGTTTAAAATCATACTTGCAAAGTAGAGATCTTGATTCATTATTGACAATGAAAATGGCACAGTAAATGCTTGGTTTCATAACCTTGATTTGTTGTAGACATATACCTTGGCATAAGGAATGCTTGGACTCTTTTTATGAGTTTTGAGGACACCAAATGAACATAATATCATATGCTATGGACGTTGGACAATTTGGACTGAATTGCTAAACCTTCCGATTGGAATCTCCCTTATGTGTGAATTTCAATTGTGTAATAAAACAAGATTAATCTTAGCATAACACCAAGAGTGGATTCTCTAACCTCAACATCTTTTCTTATTGTTTTTTATATCTTGTTTAATTTCTTTTATATTTTGTTTATTTTGTTCTCTAATATCTTGTTTATCTTATTTTGTTGTTGATTCCCTAATATCTTGTTTACTTTCTTTGTCTTATATATTTATAAACTTATACTTACTAATACGCTTCCCTGTGGTTCGACCTTGGACACCCGAGAATTTATTACTTGAACATAACCTGCACTTGGGTTTACAACTCTTAATTGAGTCTCCATCAAGTTTTTGGCGCCGTTGCCGGGGAAGCAATACTAAGTATATAAGTTTATAAGTATATTTATTTTTATTGGCTGGTTATACCGCCTAATTTGTATATTAACTTTGTTTTATTTTTATTGGCTGGTTATACCGCCTAATTTTCTATATATTTATATTTCTATTGTATATTAACTTTGTTTTATTTTTATTGGCTGGTTATACCGCCTAATCTGTATATTAACTTTGTTTTATGCTTGTTTGGCGACGTGATTTTAGATCTCGTCGTTTAGTTAGATTTTATTGTGAAACTTTTTCAGGTAATCTTTCTAATACAACTCCTACCATGGCTGACAATGAAAGTATTCATGCTGAAGGTGAAAACAGACAAGTACGCACCATGCGTGACTACTTGCAACCAACTCGAAGCTCATCACCCTCTTGTTTTATTTTTCCTCTCAATGCAAACAACTCTCGTTTTAAACCAGGTATGATAGCTTTGCTTCCAAATTTCCATGGGTTAGAATCGGAAAGTGCTTACTCGTTCCTAAAAGACTTCGAAGATGTATGTGTCACCTTTAATGACCAACAATGTACAAATGAAATTGTCAAGCTAAAATTATTTCCTTTTTCTTTAAAAGACAAAGCAAAAATTTGGCTTCATAATTTAAAACCAAGGTCAATTGGCACATGGCAAGAATTACAAACTGAGTTTCTAAAGAAATTTTTCCCAGCACATAAAACTACTGCTTTGAAAAGACAGATTCAAAATTTCAATCAAAATCAAAATGAAGCATTTTTTCAGTGCTGGGAGCGTTTTAAAGATTTGTTAAGTTCTTGTCCACATCATGGTTTTGAAAAATGGCGTCTTATTAGTTTCTTTTATGAAAGTTTAACTCCCGAAACTAAACAATTTGTTGAAACAATGTGTAACGGTGAGTTTCTAGAAAAGGAACCTGAAGAAGCCTTTGACTACCTAGACCATTTGGCAGATAACTCTCAAGCCTGGCACACAGATAATTCCTCTGAAAGTTCCAATAGATCTAATCCTGTTTCTAACAGAGGTAAATATCATTTTAGTCAAGAAGATGAGATAAAAGCTAAAGTAGCTAATTTGGCTAGAAAGATTGAAGCCATGGAACTTAGAGAAGTAAAAGAAGTCAAAACGGTTAAAAATGAAGAAAGTTGTGGAATTTGTGAAATCATGGGACACCCCACTTCTGAATGTCCAAACATTCCCATTCTTAAAGAAGCGTTGCATGATCAAGTAAATTCCATAAACGCATTTAAAAAGCCTTTTCCTTCTCCTTACTCTGAAACGTATAACCCTGAATGGAGAAATCATCCCAACTTCAGTTGGCGGAATAATAATCATGTTCAGGTACCACAATCTCAGAAGCCGGGCAACACTTTTTCCTATCAACCTTCACGTGTACAAACCTTGGAAGAGACATTGCAAGCATTCATGCAAACACAAGCAAATGTGAATAACCAAACTTCACAGGACATCAATGAGATCAAAAACACCTTGTCCACATTGACAGCTTCATTACGCACTCAAGAAAAAGGAAAGTTTCTTGCTCAACCTCAGCCTAACCCTTCTACTCAATGTCTTGTTTCTTGCTCCAATGAAACTCAACAGGAAAATGCCAGTTCTATCACAACTCTTCGAAGTGGAAAGGCAATTGACAAAAACATTCCATCAAAAGACCAAGATCCTCCTTCCCCTCCGAAAAGTAATGGTAAGGATGATGGTAAGTCTGAACTTCTTGAAAATTTGGACAAAGAAAAAGGTATGCATCCTGCTCCTTTTCCTCAAAGGTTGCAAACAATAAAGAATTTGAATCAAAATGCAGAAATTTATGAACTTTTCAAACAAGTTAAGATTAACATTCCTTTATTGGATGCAATCAAACAAGTTCCATCTTATGCTAAATTTTTGAAGGACATGTGCACAGTTAAAAGGAAACATAATGTACAAAAGAAAGCATTTCTGACGGAAACTGTGAGCTCAATCATTCAGCACCTTACTCCACCAAAATTCAAAGATCCTGGATGTCCAACAATCTCATGCATCATTGGAAACACTAGAATAGAACGTGCATTGCTTGATCTTGGTGCTAGTGTTAATCTTTTGCCTTTTTCTGTTTATCAACAGTTAGGTTTAGGTGAACTCAAGGAAACACCTGTTACACTTCAACTAGCTGATCGTTCTGTAAAAATTCCTCGAGGGATAGTTGAAGATGTTTTGGTTCAAATTGATAATTTTTACTTCCCTGTTGATTTTATTGTTTTGGACACACATCCTGTTTCAAATCCAAATGTTCAAATTCCTGTTATATTAGGTCGTCCATTTCTTGCAACTTCTAATGCTCTGATAAATTGCAGGAATGGTATTTTGAACATTTCTTTTGGAAATATGACTTTAGAATTAAATGTGTTCAACATTTGCAAGCAACCTGGTGATGATTCAGAAGTACATGAAGTGGATTTCATTGAAGAACTTGTTCATGAACATCTCACCACTACCACATTCCATGATCCTTTAGAAGCTTATTTAATTGAATATGAGTTTGATAATGCTTCAGAAATTTCACACACTGATTCTTTGTTAAATTCTTTTCAGGTTAAGCATTGTTGGAAACAAAAGTTTGAGGAACTTCCATCACTCACAAATGTCACTGTACCATCAACTATTGAACCACCCAAGCTGGATTTAAAACCATTGCCATCCGAGCTAAAATATTCCTTTTTGGGTGAGAATGAAACTTTTCCAGTCATAAATGAACTCGAGGAACTCAGAAATGATGCATATGAGAATTCTAAAATTCATAAAGAAAGAACTAAAGCCTTTCATGACAAGTTAATTTCAAGAAAAACATTTGATGTTGGGCAAAAAGTTCTACTTTATAATTCTAGACTTCACATATTTCCTGGTAAGTTGAGATCAAGATGGACTGGCCCATTTGTGGATAAGCATGTGTATCATTATGGAGCAGTTGACATTGAGAATCCTCAAAATGGTAACGTATTCAAGGTAAATGGACAAAGACTCAAACTCTTTTTAGAAAATCATGTTACTCAAGAAGAGGTTGTTTTTCTTTCTGATCCTTGTTTTGAAAATAACTAGATGTAAATATAATTTTTACTAATCTTCAAAAAAAAAAAATTACATTTTTTTCCCGGTTAAATGGCGGATAACGGTACTCCGTGATTATTTAAGTCGGTTCCATCAGCTACCCACAAAACTGATATTGT
Source organism: Fremontodendron californicum (assembly GCA_030761205.1). Taxonomy (NCBI): domain Eukaryota; kingdom Viridiplantae; phylum Streptophyta; class Magnoliopsida; order Malvales; family Malvaceae; genus Fremontodendron; species Fremontodendron californicum. Next base: position 25,884,662 of record JAULJL010000004.1, on the reverse strand, counting down.
ATATAAATTTCTCTTTCAATTTCTTTTTCATTTTTTTTTTCAAGATGGATGATATTCTCACAAGATTGCAGAAACGATTTCCTCCTTTTCCTCGAAATATTTTACTGAAGCTTTACCAAGTTCGATTTGAAAGATTAAGAATGCTTATGCACAAAGGGATTCCTGAAGACATACGTTGGATAATTGAAGCCAAGGTACGTGAAGATGAATATCTTCCTGTTTTGCATTTACCAGGTACAGGTAGAAGCACTTATGCAAAGAACCGACGAGCAAAGCGAATGAGTTCAAATTGCCACAAATGTGCACGATGGACGTGTAACGGTAAATGTCGTTCTATTGGGATTCCGTCCTCTAATCGAGATGATAAAATTGAATTCATTAAGGATGGACTGAGTAAGGAGAATTTGGGTAATATCCAACTTTCTCTTGAGACGCATCCTAGTGGAGACGTACAAAGAGAAATTCTTGATTTATGGCCGCAATTCCAAAGGGAATGACAACATCTTGGGAATCTGATGTTAAAAGACCCTGTTTGCCAGCTTGTAAGAAAACTGGATGGGAAGCATATCCTCGACTCATAGAAGGCGTTTAAGCCGTTTCTGGACGTAAAACCAGAGGAAGATGTGAGCCACAGTCACAACTACAATAAATGACTTCTCAGCTTTTGGTTTGATTTGCAATAACTTCATTTCGGTTTAATTTACGTGTTGTTCGATTTGTGTAATTATTCTCGATTTTTTTTGCATTGGTCTTTTACGGATGATTTTTCTTCTCTTTTTGATTTTCTTCCTGAAATCACGCAAAAATCTTTTGTTAGGTTAACATTTTCTTCTGACAGGTCAGATACACTTTCGGCGACATTATTACTCTTGTCTGATTCACTACTCAGTCCTCTATATATTACACCATGTACTCATTCTCTTTCAGGCACTCGAAAAAGAAAAAAAATGGAAAGTACTTCGTCCCAACGCATTAAAAAAATTTGTGTCTTTGGAGGTGCTTATCCAGGGAAAAATAACATATTCGCTGATGAAGCCATAAGAGTTGGAGTAATACTTGCCCAACAAAAGATCCAGTTGATTTATGGAGGCGGTAGTACGGGTTTAATGGGAGCAGTCGCTACAGCAGCACACGCCGGAGGAAGTCCAGTTCTAGGGATCGTGCCAAAACTATTCACAGATTTTTGTGAACCTACCGTGGGTAAGGAAATACAAGTCTGGAGTATCCCTGAACGGATAACAATCATGTACCATTCTGCCGATGCATTCATTGCTTTACTAGGAGGTCTGGGTACATTGGAAGAAATAGCTTGCATGGCTTCTTGGTCATCTTTGGTCACAAATAAGAAACCCATTGGTTTGCTTAATATTAATGGTTATTTTAGTAATTTGCTTTCATATTTAGATAATGCTGTGGATAATGGATTCATGTTTTCAGAGGCAAGGAGAACCATAATTTCTGCTACAACCATTGAAGATTTACTCAAAAAGCTACAAGCTTATGAGTGTTTATCTGCTACGGTTGTTTCGCAAACGCTCGGAAAAAGAAAAAGAGTTATGGACGAGCAAGGAGTGGATTGCACTTTGTCTTTGTGACATTATCTAACATTTTGCTTGTTGTGTCTCAGTTATAATAAGTGGTTAGCAACCTCTGCAGGTAATATCTCCTAAATTCTACCTTTAAAATTTGACATTGGGGACAATGTCATATTTTAGTAGGGGGTAAGGGACATATTTTGCTAAAAAAAAAAAAAAAATTTGTTGTGTTTTAAGACATTTAGAAGTATTCATTCTGAACAAGGTCTGAGTAAGGGAGACTTGAGACATACCTTGTCAGTTTGATTTAATATTCTTCTTCAAAAAAACAAAAAAAAAAAAAGCATGTTTAGACTTAGTGTGTTTTTTAGTTACTTTCAATACTATAATGAGATATGAATTGCATAAGTCTAAAACAGATTTATTAGTGAGAAGATTTTCATGAGAATTGAGCTTGATATCAACCTTTTTATGAGCCAATGTTAATATGATATGTTGATTGAGAAAGAAGCATGTTTAGACTTAATCTGACTTGTATAATCATCCTTGTGAGTTTTTGAGCCTATAATGATTGATGCATTATACAAATCAATCTAATTTCTTTCTTGAATGCTCTTATGATTACATGATTCTCTAGAACTTGCTTTAAACCGTTTGAGACTATATTGATACATGTGACAACATGAATATGATAGAGGCATTAGGATTATAACCAGAGCCAAACAGCCATCCCTTATTAATGTTCTAAGAGAACATCCCCACTAGTAAGCCAATTTGAGCCTACATTAAATATGCTGTTTTATTGGTAACCACAACTTACACCTAGCCTAAATATACTTATATCCTTACCCTTGTTCTAAAGATAGATTTTTATATTTTGAGACATATTAAAAAAAAAAAAAAAACTAAGGGATATTTTTAGTTGAAAATTTGGGTTAGAAACAAAAGATAAGTGTGGGGGAAGAAAAGAAAAGAAAAAGTCAAGAGAAAAAGAAAGGGATCATTGTCAAATACATTCCCATATTAAAAAAAAAAAAAAAAAAAAAGAATCTTCTCTTGAACTTCTAGAAAAAGATGTTACAAAGTTGGTTAGAATGATGCAAAGGCTCAACATGAATATTTAGCCTATGTTATTATGTGCTTTATAAGAGTTTTGAGAAGTTTTATTTGTATGATCTTATTATGTCTCTAAAATCTATGAACTCTTTGGAACCTTTGTGATATCTTTATCCTTTTGTTCTTTAACCACATTATAACCCTTTGGCCCCATTACAACCTTGAATAAAGACCTCTTGATTTATGAAGTTGTATGATCTAAATAGTGGAGAATAGGTGGACAAGCAAGCATATGGTAGAAGTGTTTTCATGAGATTGATTGAGTGTAAACACTTTACCACTACTTTAAAGAGTGAAAATCAAGAGAGTATCCCATGTGAGAAGTTGAGATTAAGTTTGAATATGCACTATTTTGATTGAAATATGTTATGTTAATATTGGCTTAACTCATTTATTTACATTCAAGCAAGATTTTTTGTGAATTTCTTTAAGCTATTGATTAGTTTTTAAGACTTGTCCAATGATTATCTCTAATTTATATTGGAAGGATTAGTTATAATTATTATTTTTAGTTTTTCTTATGTCTTCAATGTTTGTGGGTATCGTCCTAGTAAACCCTCACGAGACTAAACTCGTCCACTAGGGACACCTAGGGGTTTAAAGGCTTGTGTCACATGCTAAGTGCCACCGTGATTTCCTACGAAAATGGATTAGATTAGATTTTCTTATTTTATTTTTATTGAGTCGTTGCTAGGGACTAGCAACAATCTAAGTGTGGGGGTGTGATAACTCGTATAATTATATAGTTCTTAGTTATGTTTTATTATTGTTTTGTGTCAAATACGAGTTATTATTGCTTAGTCTACTTGTGTTTATGATCTTTTATATTTTTATGTAATTTGGTGTTTTTCATGAGTTTCTTTGAGTGATTTCAGATTACTAGGTTAAATCAAGAATTAAGGGCAAATCCAATTCAATTCCAGTTCCGACACCTTTTGCCATATCAGCTATATCTGGAGTTTCACTGAAGCAATAAGGCTGAATGTTTTACAGTGCAAAGGTAAGAGGCATATCTATCTTTTTCATGTTTTACACTTCTTGAAATGGAGTCGTTTTCCCTAGCGAAATCGACCATCAAGTTGGCTGATGTGCAATGACGTCTGTGCTGACATGTTTTCGTATTTTGCCCATATCTTCTTATCCACATCAGCAAATGAGCTGATTCCAACGGCTATGGATCCGTAACTGATAGGGGTATATTTTTCTAGAAGACAATTTTATCAGATCGAGCCTCCAACATTGACAAAATCGACCATCAAGCTGGCTGATCAGAATTGTCATACAATATGACGAAAATTGTTAGAAAAATGCACCCACCTATTATACCTACCTTTGAAATTTGTAAAGCTTGTCTCTTGTCATTTAGCCCTCCAAAATGTGTATAAATAGAGGGCCCTGGATGAGTATTGGGAGACATTGATACATTGGGAGGATATTAGCCATTGCAATGTAATTCTCTAAGTTTTCTTCTTCTTTCCTTTCTCTAGTTTTCTTTTTCTTTATTTTTCTTTTCATTTTATTCATATCTAGTATGTGTTGCTAATCATATTGTTGAGGTGATGAGGTGAAGCTCTTGGTAAATGCTAAGGTTAGTCTCTTAAACATGAGCTAAAATAAATCATCATTTAGTATAGATAATATTTTCTTTTGGTTTAAAATCATACTTGCAAAGTAGAGATCTTGATTCATTATTGACAATGAAAATGGCACAGTAAATGCTTGGTTTCATAACCTTGATTTGTTGTAGACATATACCTTGGCATAAGGAATGCTTGGACTCTTTTTATGAGTTTTGAGGACACCAAATGAACATAATATCATATGCTATGGACGTTGGACAATTTGGACTGAATTGCTAAACCTTCCGATTGGAATCTCCCTTATGTGTGAATTTCAATTGTGTAATAAAACAAGATTAATCTTAGCATAACACCAAGAGTGGATTCTCTAACCTCAACATCTTTTCTTATTGTTTTTTATATCTTGTTTAATTTCTTTTATATTTTGTTTATTTTGTTCTCTAATATCTTGTTTATCTTATTTTGTTGTTGATTCCCTAATATCTTGTTTACTTTCTTTGTCTTATATATTTATAAACTTATACTTACTAATACGCTTCCCTGTGGTTCGACCTTGGACACCCGAGAATTTATTACTTGAACATAACCTGCACTTGGGTTTACAACTCTTAATTGAGTCTCCATCACATTCATCGCTCATTCATCACAAAACGCATTAATGAGATATAATAGAAATTGGCTTAGCTTTAAGAGTTTTTGAGGAAATTTTCTTTTAAAATCAGAGGTATAAGAATCACTGAGTACCTGTATAACACTTGCTAGGATTCATGGAAGAAAAGTACTCAGATAGAATGGAGAGAATGAGATAGGCTCTACAGGAGACGCAGGAAAGGCTGATTAAAAATCAGGAAGATAACTGAGAACAAATGGCTAAGCTGATGGAACTGATGTCCCTCACTGTCAAAGGTAAGGGGCATGCTTAGGACTCTACTATGAGAGAAAAGGCCTTCGAAGGCAAGTACTTAGCAAGAATAGAGATATTGGAACAGTTTCAGCAAGGGATGAAGGAAAAGGTGATTAGAACTCAGGAAGAGAACCAAGAACAGATGGCTAAGCTGATAGAACTGATGTCCTTCACTGTTAAAGGAAAATGGCATGTTGAGAATTCTACTGCAAGAGAAGAATGGAAGGTCTTGGAAAATAGTCCAGGGAATTATCTCTCTTGCCAACTGGGATAACACTAATCAATGGTCAGAGTTCTCAAGGCACACAATTGCAAGCTGTACTACCAGCAAGGTATCAGCAGTTAGAGGGGAGGCTTCGGGCAACAGAAGGAATTGGTATGTTTGGAAGCGTAGACCCAAAGAAACTTATGTTGATTCCCGATTTAGTCATTCCACCTGAATTCGAGGTCCCCAACTTTGAGATATATGATGGAACAACCGATCCGACAACCCACTTCACTATGTTCTGCCGAAATATGATAAGCCATGTGGATAATGAAAAGCTATTAGTCCATTGGTTTTAGAATAGCCTCAGCGGATCCTCAATCAGGTGGTATAGTCAGTTGAGTAGCGCTTGGATTCGCTCTTGGAAGGATTTGGCTAAAGCTTTTCTAGACCGATACAAATACGTGACTAAAATGGCACCGAACCATCTCACTTCGCTTACATTTTTCTATCTACTTTCCTTATATTATGTGCTTTGATTCTTAAGTTCCTTGAAATTTTACATAGGTTTTATGTTTTTTAGAAGGTAAAGGATGCTTTGGAGTTAAGAATAATGAATTTGGATTAGTATTGAAGCTTCAAGCACAAAGAAAAGCTGCCAATGCATAAAGAAGACACCATGTGGCTAAACCTAGTCCAAACTTTCCTTAAATAAACCTTAGTGGCTTCCTAATACCCTAATGGCTAGACCTAATTCACTACAATATGACTAGCGACAGCTTTTATTCCCTTTTTGAAAATCCTTAGCCGTAACACATCTTTTCCTAGTCAAAATAGGATTTGCGGTTGGCTTGCCTTTCTTTACTAAATAAACCTTGCCAAAAACCTGTTATCCTAGTCAAATAAAGAGTAGTGGCAAGAAGAATTTCCATATAAACTAATCCTAGTCGAAGTAGAATTAGTGGCTGCCAAGACTTTCTTTCCTTATTAAAACCCCAGCCGCAAGTCTCTATTCATTCCTTGTAAAACACCTAGCTGTTGCCTCCTTTCCTTAAGTGAAGAAACCTTAGCCGCAAGTCACTCAAACTTCCTTATAAGTTGCCCTAGCCGCAAGCATTTTTTCCTTACTCAAGGGGGAGCCGCAACTCATCATAAAGTGACCTAGAGGCTGCCTATAAATAGAGACACAAGAGGGAGAGCCAAAACATACTTTATACCTTGTAATCTGATTTTATTGTTTTCTTTTAGAGAGTTTGAAAGAGCAAGAGGTTGAATAATCAATATTCTTCTTCTTCTTCTCCATTCTCTTAGTTTTCTTCTTAGTTTCTTTTTAATTTCATGTTTATGTTATCCATGCCTATGCTATGCTAAAGTTTTCTTTTGGTTAAGGTTGATTTCAAAGCCCTAGACATTTTGTGTAATTGATATCCTGATTTTATCTATCATTGATTTTCTATCAAAATTGCTTATGTTCTTCTATAAAAATTGTTCATGATATTTGTCTTGATTTGTTTAGGTGCGCAACTAGATAGATCTTGATAATTGTCAATTGCTAGTTTATGAGTCTTGATCCGTGTAATTGTCTTGATTTCCTATTCATAAGTAGCAATTTGTGATTAATGATTATGGTCAAGCTTTCAATATTGCGATGTGGAACATAACATAAGTTAAACAATCCGAGCCTATGTGTTTGTTGCTTAGATTAACCTATCTTTCTTATCATAAAGCTGCTGTCAGGTTAAATCTAGAGAGCTTATTCTGGGTTATTTGATGGTTAGAGATTAAATAGAGAGCTTATTCTATTTAACGACGAACTAAGGAAGGATTAGGGTAGCAGAGCTTGTTGTTATCTACGGTTGATAGTTTTGATAGATAATTGGTGTTGATAATTCTGATATTGATTCTCGATTATGTTTAGTGGTGGCGAATGACTCCTTAACCATACTTTTTTCTTATTTGATATTACTTTATTTCTTTAAATCTTGTTTTTCTTGTTTTCTTTACTTTCAAACAAATCAAAACCTTATTTTTTCTTTTAGAGCTAAAGTTATAAATCAATAACTTACAGATTAAGAACAATCTCTATGGATTCGACCTTTGCTCACTACTTCACTAAACAATTGATTATTTTAGTGCAAGGTTTAATAAGATACACTGTTCTAAGTGCATCAATGACGTACATGATCAATCACTGTATATACCTGTGCATTAATATGTTTATTCTTTACATGCATCAAATTGATATCAGGTTGCATTCATAGCTCATTCATCACAAAATACATTAATGACATATAATAGAAATTGGCTTACCTTTAAGAGTTTTTGAGGAAATTTTCTTTTCAAATCAGAGGTATAAGAATCACTGAGTACCTGTATAACACTTGCTAGGAATCATGGAATACGAGTACTCAGATAGAATGGAGAGAATGAAACAGGCTGTGCAAGAAACGCATGAAAGGCTGATTAAAAATCAAGAAGATAACCAAGAACAAATGGCTAAGCTGATGGAACTGATGTCCACCACTATCAAAGGTAAGGGGCATGCTTAGGACTCTATTGTGAGAGAAAAGGCCTTGAAAGGAAAGTACTTAGCTAGAATAGAGATATTGGAATAGGTTCAGTAAGGGACGAAGGAAGAGGTGATTAGAACTCAAGAAGATATCCAAGAACAAATGGCTAAGCTGATAGAACTGATGTCCTTCACTGTTAAAGGAAAATGGCATGTTGAGAATTACACTGCAAGAGAATAATCGAAGGCCTTGGAAAATAGTCTAGGGAATTATCTCTCTTGCCCAACCGGGATAACACTAATCAATGGTCAGAGTTCTCAAGGCACACAATTGTAAGCTGTACTGCCAACAAGGTATCAGCTGTTAGTGGGGAGGCTCCAGGCAACAGGAGGAATTGGTATGTTCGGGAGCGTAGACCCAAAGGAACTTATGTTGGTTCTCGATTTAGTCATTCCACCTAAATTCGAGGTCCCCAACTTTGAGATATATGATGGAACAATCGATCCAACAACCCACTTCACTATGTTCTGCCAAAAGATGATAAGCAATATGGATAATAATAAGCTATTGATCCGTTCTTTTCAGGATAGCCTCAGCGGATCCGCAATCAGGTGGTATAGTCAGTTGAGTAGGGATCAGATTCGCTCTTGGAAGGATTTGGCTAAAGCTTTTGTAGACCGATACAAATACATGACCAAAATGGCACCGAACCGTCTCACTTTGCATACAATTTTCTATCTACTTTCTTTATATTATGTGCTTTGACTCTTAAGTTCCTTGACATTTTACTTAGGTCTTATGTTTTATAGAAGGTAATGGATGCTTTGGCGTTAAGACGAATGAATTTGGATAAATATTGAAGCTTCAAGCACAAAGGAAAGCTGTCAATGCATAAAGAAGACACCATGTGGCTAAACCTAGTCCAAACTTTCCTTAAATAAACCTTAGTGGCTGCCTAAACATAAGCATCCCTAAAACCCTAATGGCTATACCTAATTCCAACCCTAAAAGATGACTAGCAATAGCTTGTATTTCCCTTCTAAAAACCCTTAGCCGTAACACACCTTTTGTTGGTGTAAGCCCTACAAGCCAATCTAGTTAGGCTTGTAAAACACTATTTATATATTCATGTATTGTACATTATATTTTATTAATTATAATTGAGGTATTTCTTTATCCATATGTATTGTTAAAATTGTTATAAATGACTTGTGAAGATAAAGCCCATGAGACACAATGGCATTACAAAGGAATTGTAAGGTGTTACAATTATGAGGATCCTTATGCATCGATGCCGTGTTTCTAAATTGTTCCTGGTCATTGTATTGTCAAGACAGGGCATTGACAATGCTCAAAGCCTGGCATATGTTAACCCTTCATGCACTTGATGCATGCAACCGGTCTCATAGGTTGAAAGTATAGAGATACTTGGGGAAAACATATGGGTGCTTGTTAGTTGAACAAGTTCACTTAACATGACCCGCTATGAGAGTTCCATTTGGTATTTCACTCAAGTGTCTATGGTAAATAATCTCATCTGTCAGTAGTGTAAATAATCCTTTGACTTGTGACACCAGGTCATCTTGTATATGAATTGTCATACTTAGATTTCATCACGAACGGGTCCTAATCACGAGGATGCTTATGGTAGGGTGTTATTGGGTATGACATGAAGCATACCAAGATGAATGAGTGGTCCAGAGAGGATTCATCAGCCCGAGTAATTAAGGGGACATATCTCACATGTATTTGGCTTATATTAACTTATGGAAGTCCTTGGCCAAGGCAATACTTAAGAAGTTAATATTAAAGCTGCAGATCTAATATGGAATGGGTTAAGAGTAGACACTGAACCATGTTTTTTCTATCCTGGGATATTTGATGAAGGGATCGAATTACACAAACATATTGTACACAAAAGGCTAGTCGAAGCTTGATGACTCTCTTTGCATTTGGGTGGTCATGATGCATTGCTAGATGACGCTCATGATCAATAAATATAAATAGGAAATTCTTAATTGAATTTATTATATTTATTGCCAACATGTTAAGGGCCTAATGGGTCACACACAAAAGGTGATTAATGAAATTAAAATGAGATTGGGCCTGATTAAATATTCATTAAGTGTTGTGGGCTTATTGTGAATATTTAATAATATTTATAAGGGCTTTAGTGCAGTTAGTCTAATAGTTGGCATACACTAAACCTACTTATAAATAGACTAATGTTGTTGTCGCCTCCCCCCTTAAGGAACCCTTGAATTGGCGCCTCACTCCCCTTTAGAGTGTTTCAGTCGAATAAGCAAAACATAATCTCAACCTTGTGAAGGTTTTCTGATCACCTGTGTGGATTACTAGTCGGAAAATTGGACGACTTTGGTTTTCGACAAGCGAGCTTTGTGTACAAGAACAAGAACATCAAGAAACTGTCTTGAGGATTTGGCAATCTTCAAAATAGAGGTATGAGATTTTGATTGTTATCTGTTCTTGACAGCCTGATCATTTTGAATTCATAGGCAGATCTATGAAGGGATTTGGTATCTCTATGTTTTATTTTAATTCCGCTTTTTTGTATGTTTAACTTGTTGATTAAATTATACATTATCTCTGTTTGAGCATGAGCTGAATCCCAATAGTGGTATCAGAGCCTCGCTTATGTTATTCCTATATGATCTATGCTTTGATTGTTACCTTTAACAAAATTGTTTTGTTTTTTGAGTTATTTTGATCCGATTGTCACTAACCGAATTTCTAAGAATTTGCACTTATACTGTTTCGGTGAAGGCAGTAGTTAATCATGGTGAATTCTTGTTGATTAATTGGTTTAAAATTGTTTTAAGCTGATTAATGTAACTGGCAAAAGTTTGGCAGCGATTGAAAACTGTTTTGGCTGCTTTCCGCAAATTTGGTGATTTTAGTGAGAAAAACTTGTAGATTTTCTTGGCTGATTTTTATTGCATGTTTTAATGATTTTTAAGATTTAAAATTTCTTAGAATTGTTGTTGGCAAGCCTGAAAAATCATAAAACTGATTTAGCATTGAAAAGTTGGAAGCTATGAAAAGCGGATAGACAGCCTTAGGGAGGTGAGGAGGCGACGGCAACTCTTAATGTCCATGGCCTACGCCTCCCTTGCTAGGGTTTTTTCGCTTCTATCATATTCTCACAGCTTATGAATTTTAGCAATATTAAGTTACTAATGTTGTAGTATCTTAGTTGAGATACAACACTAAAATTAGTAATTATGGTAATATTGTTAAATTAATTAAATCACCAAAATAAGAATTTACATGAATATTCAATTAAATTATTTAATTGGATAATAATTTAATTAATAATCCTAATTGGATTAGGATTTATTCTACTAAGATTAGAATTAATGTTTATTATTTTCTTTGAATTAAATTTTGGATCAATATACTCAATGATGGTAATTAGAGATTGAAGCATGATTTATATATATTCATAAATTGTTTGTGAATGTATGGGATGATTATTTACTTAGACCCAATATGATTGTGGATGGTTGAATTTAATTTTATGGTTTTTATTAAATTAAATAGGGACTGCTTGCCCTGTCTTATCTCTCATTTTCTGGAGTTGTATCCTCACCTAAATCCCCTCAAATGTAACTTGAGGTTTCTTTATTACAAATGTAATTAGTTACATCAAAGTGTAAAATTAGGATTAGTTAGGATTAATTTTTGTAACTTGAAGATGAAGATAGGCGCCATGAAAAGAAGGAGATTACAAGCAAGCTTTGAAGACTATGTATGTAATCACCTAGGAATTTGACCAACCAATTTCCTTTGATGGCTCAAGGAAATTAGATTAGAAAAGTCCATAATCATCCGAGTAGAAATCATTTTATAGATTTTTTTTATGCGATATTATAAATGCTATGAATGTTTATTATGATGAGACTTAAAAGAAAAAGGAAATTTCTTTTACAATATTGAGTCACATGTTTCGCATGATAAAGTTGCCTTCCATCATCATAATAAGATAACCAGAGTTCTTCCAGTAGGAGGCTTATTGAGTCACTCAGAGTCAAACTACTGTACGAATATGTTTGAGTTATGAAGTTGGGTCTTACTCAACTAATGCCATGTTGTCCGGATGCACAAAACTTGACCGTATGGTGTTAGAGGCAAAGTTAGGCGAAGTACATATGATGTGCTTAGACAAAGAGTTGTCACCTAACTGATTTGGGAGTTGCATAGAGATGCAATTGATAAGCTATGTTATATACCCAACTAGGCTTGTTGTAATTTGTTGAGGCACTCAAGGTGTTGAAAGGGATCCCAGCCCACTAAAAATACCTTGATGAGATTTACAAATAATAGTGAGGGCTATTATCTCCAAAAATTATTGGGAGAACCAATAAGAGATTTAATGCCTCATCTTGAATTGGTATAAATGCATGAATATAACTGATATATACTTTTTCCATATTAGGTTGTTGAAAATGGTTAATACTTTAACTGCACTGCGCGGCATTATGAATGCCATTAGTCCAAAATGTTTGGATTGGTACAAAAGATTGAGAAGCGTTCTCAATGAAATGAAGGTTGCTCACTTGACAAGTCAAGAAGAACTTATAGATTTTTCTGGGTTGATTGTGTTTGTGATTGAACTGAATCTTTCTACTGTTAAATCCAATTCCTGGATAGTTGATTCAGGATGCAGTTCACATCTATGTAATGACATAAGGATGTTAAAAGGAAGTAGAAAGTTGAGCAAAGATGAAATAGTTCTAAGAGTAGGCAATGGTGCAAAAGTTGCAGCATTGGACATTGGAACATGTACTTTATCTTTGCCGTCTGGCATGAAATTGGAACTGAAAGGGTGTTACTTTGTTTCAATATTGTCTAGAAACATCATTTCGGTTTCATACCTCACTGTTAATGATGGTTTCGAGATAAGAATGAAAGGCAATAGTTGCTCCATTATTCTTAAAGACATTCACTGTGGATAAGCAACATTACATAATGGATTATATGTTTTGGATCCAGAGATGCCTGTGTTCAATATAAATGTCAAGAAAGCAAGAAATGATGATCCAAGTAAGACTTACATCTGGCACTGTAGACTTGGTCATATCAATGAGACAAGGATTTCCAAATTGCATAAACATGGTTATTTGGAACCCTTTGATTATGAATCATATGGGACTTGTGAATGTTATCTCCTTGGTAAGATGACCAAAACTCCCTTTACTGGAAAGGGTGAAAGAGCTGTGTTTTATTGGGCTTAATACATTCAGATGTATGTGGGCCACTAAACACAGCTGCTAGAGGTAATTACTCATACTTCATAACCTTTATCTATGATCATTCTAGATATGGTTATGTGTATCTGATGAGATACAAGTCTGAAGCTTTTGAAAAGTTCAAAGAGTTCAGAGCTGAAGTAGAGAAACAGACTGGGAAAAATATTCTGGCTTTTAGATCAGATCGAGGAGGAGAATATTTAACCCATGATTTCTTGGATCATTTGATGGAAAATGGAATTATGTCGCAATGGACTCCACCTGGAACTCCTCATCATAACGGATGTCCGAGTGGAGAAATCGAACCTTGTTGGACATGGTTCGGTCCATGATGTCTAAGGCTGACCTTCTGATATCCTTTTAGGGATATGCCTTAGAAACTATCGCTTACCTTCTAAATAGGGTTCCAAGCAAGTCGGTATATAAGGTACCATATGAGATATGGAATGGCAAGAAGCCATACTTATCTTATCTAAAGATTTGGGGATGTACTGCTTATGTGAAGCAAGTACCTTCTGATAAGCTGGGAGCTAGATCAAAAAAATATAAGTTTGTGGGATATCCTAAAGAGACTATTGGATATTACTTTTACAGTCCTACTGATCAAAAGGTGTTTGTGTCAAAACACGTTGCTTTCCTAGAGAATGAGTTTCTACTAGAAGGATTCAGTGGGAGTAAAATAGATCTTGAAGAAGTTCAAGAACCATAACCTAACATTCCCTCGAAACCTTAGCCATTGGTCGAGGCATTGGATGCTCGGACTGATGCTCAAGAAACACAAGTACTCCGAAGGTCTAGTAGGGAGAGGCAAACTCCAATAAGATATGGATTTCTTTTGGAAAGAGATGGTTTGCCCATTGATAATGAACCTACTACCTATAAAGAAGCGATGTCGGACATCAATTCCAAGAAATGCCTAGAAGCCATAAAATCCTAAATGGATGCCATGGAAGTTAACCAAGTTCGATCTTTAGTTGATCCACCTCAAGGGATAAAACCCATAAGGTATAAATGGGTCTACAAGATAAAGAGAGACATGGATGGCAACATACAAACGTATAAGGCCAGATTGGTTGCAAAAGGTTATAATCAAGTTGAAGGCATTGATTTTGAAGAAACCTTTTCACCAGTTTCCATGGTAAAGTCCATTAGGATTATGCTTGCTATTGCTGCAAACCATGATTATGAGATATGGCAAATGGATGTAAAAACTGCATTCCTTAACGGGAATTTGCAAGAGAAAGTGTATATGACACAACCTGAAGGTTTTTCATCCAAGCCCACATCAAATAAGGTATGCAAGCTGCAAAAGTCCATTTATGGACTAAAGCAAGCATCTCGGAGTTGGAACATCAGGTTTGATGAAACAATTAAAGAATTTAGTTTCATTAAGAATCCTGATGAACCATTTGTTTACAAGAAGGTAAACGGACATGCAGTAGTGTTCCTGGTGCTATATGTCGACGACATATTGCTCATAGGAAACGATGTACCTATGCTTCAGACCACCAAGGTCTGGCTCTCCAAACAGTTCTCCATGAAGGATTTGGGAGAAGCAGCATATTTTCTGGGAATTAAGATCTATAGAGATAGATTGAAAAGGTTGCTTGGATTGTCCCAATCCGTTTACATAATAGACAAGGTGCTAAAGAGGTTTAGCATGGATATCTCCAAAAGAGGTAACTTGCCTATGGTACATGGTGTACAACTCTCGAAAGAGATGTGTCCTAAAACTTATGAAGAAAGGACACGGATGGATAGGATTCCATATGCTTCGGCAATTGGATCTGTCATGTACTCCATGTTGTGCACAAGACCAGATGTATCGTACGCTTTGAGTGTCATAAGCCAATACCAAAGCAATCCTGTGAAATTTACTGGACTGCTGTGAAGAATATCCTCAAGTACTTGAGAATAACTAAGGATATTTTCTTGGTCTATGAAGGGGCTGAACTCCAAGTAAGGGGTTATACAGATGCTGGATTCCAAACTAATAGGGATGACAGTAAATCATAGGGTGGTTACGTATTTACCTTAAATGGAGCTGTAATCAGTTGGAAAAGTTCCAAACAGACTACAACTGCAGATTCAACAACAGAGGCTGAATACATCTGTACGTATGAGGCAGCGAAGGAGGCTGTTTGGATTAAGAAGTTCATAACTGAACTTGGTGTGGTTCCAAGTATTGTTGATCCAGTACCACTTTACTGTGATAACAATGGAGCCATAGCGCAAGCTAAGGAACCACGATCTCATCACAAATCCAAACATGTATTGCGGCAATATCACTTGATTAGAGACATAATTCAAAGAGGTGATATAAGTATAGAAAGGGTACCTACAGAGGACAATATAGTTGATCCTTTCACTAAGGTTCTGTCCCAGCAAAAACACAATCGTTACAGGGAAGGACATGGGCTTAAGTACATGGGCGAGTGGCTTTAGTGCTAGTGGGAGATTGTTGGTGTAAGCCCTACAAGCCAATCTAGTTAGGCTTGTAAAACACTATTTATATATTCATGTATTGCACGTTATAGTTTATTAATTATAATTGAGGTATTTCTTTATCCATAAGTATTGTTCTAATTGTTATAAATGACTTGTGAAGATAAAGCCCATGAGACACAATGGCATTGCAAAGGAATTGTAAGGTGTTACAGTTATGAGGATCCTTATGCATCAATGTCGTGTTTCTAAATTGTTTCTGGTCATTGTATTGTCAAGACAGGGCATTGACAATGCTCAAAAACTGACATATGTTAAGCCTTCATGCACTTGATGCATGCAACCGGTCTCATAGGTTGAAAGTATAGAGATACTTGGGGATAGCATATTGGTGCTAGTTAGTTGAACAAGTTCACTGAACATGACCCGCTATGAGAGTTCCATTTGGTATTTCACTCAAGTGTCTATGGTAAATACTCTCATGTATCAATAGTGTAAATAATCCTTTGACTTGTGACACCAGGTCATCTTCTATGTGAACTGTCATACTTAGATTTCATCACGAACGGGTCCCAATCACGATGATGCTTATGGTAGGGTGTTATTTGGTATGAGATGAAGCATACCAAGATGAATGAGTGGTCCAGAGAGGATTCATCACCCCAAGTGATTAAGGGGACATATCTCACATGTATCTGGCTTATATTAACTTTTGAAAGTCCTTGGCCAAGGTAATACTTAAGGAGTTAATATCAAAGCTGCAGATCTAATATGGAATAGGTTAAGAGTAGACACTGAACCATGCTCTTTCCTGTCCCGGGATATTTGATGAAGGGATCGAATTACACAGACATATTGTACACGAAAGGCTAGTCGAAGCTTGATGACTCTCTTGGCATTTGGGTGGTCATGATGCATTGCTAGATACCGCTCATGATCTATAAATATAAATAGGAAATTCTTAATTGAATTTATTATATTTATTGCCAACATGTTAAGGGCCTAATGGGGCACACACAAAAGGTGATTAATGAAATTAAAATGAGATTGGGCCAGATTAAATATTCGTTAAGTGTTGTGGGCTTATTGTGAATATTTAATAATATTTATAAGGGCTTTAGTGTAGTTAGTCCAATAGTTGGCATACACTAAACCTACTTATAAATAGGCTAATGTTGTTGCCGCCTCCCCCATTAAAGAACCCTTGAATCGGCGCCTCACTCCCATTTAGAGTGTTTCGACCGAATAAGAAAAATAAGCAAGAGGAAGTCGATTCTTCTAATTAATTTTGGCTAACCAAGGAAGAAGAGGAAGGTTTCTCATAGCCTAGACTACTAGCATTGTCTTGGCCAAACATAATCTCAACCTTTTGAAGGTTTTCAGATCACCTGTGTGGATTACTGTTAGAGGTCAGACAATTGGATGACTTTGATTTTTGACAAGCGAGCTTTGTGTACAAGAACAAGAACATCAAGAAACTGTCTTGAGGATTCGGTAATCTTCAAAATAGAGGTATGAGATTTTGATTGTTATCTGTTCTTGACAGCCAGATCGTTTAGAATTCATAGGCAAATCTATGGAGCGATTTGGTATCTCTATGTTTTATTTTAATTCCGCTGCATTGTATGTTTAACTTGTTGATTAAATTATACATTATCTCTGTTTGAGCATGAGCCGAATCCCAACACCTTTTCCTAGTCAAAATAGGATTTGCGGCTACCTTTCCTTTCCTTACAAAATAAACCATGCAAAAAACCAGTTATCCTAGTTAAATAAGAAGTAGTAGCAAGAAGAATTTCTATATAAACTAATCCTAGTCAAAGTAGAATTAGTCGCTACCAAGACTTTCCTTCCTTATTAAAACCTCAGCCGCAAGTCTCTATTCTTTTCTTGTAAAACACCTAGTTGCTGCCTCCTTTCCTTAAGTGAAGAAACCATAGCCGCAAGTCACTCAATCTTCCTTATAAGTTGCCCTAGCCACAGGCATTCTTGCCTTACTCAAGGGGGAGCTGCAACTCATCATAAAGTGACCTAGAGGTTGTCTATAAATAGAGACACAAGAGGGAGAGCCAAAACATACTTTTTACCTTGTAATCTAATTTTATTGTTTTCTTTTAGAGAGTTTGAAAGAGCAAGAGGTTGAATAATCAATATTCTTATTCTTCTTCTTCTTCTTCTTCTTCTTCTCCATTCTCTTAGTTTTCTTCTTAGTTTCTTTTTAATTTCATGTTTATGTTATCCATGCCTATGCTAGGCTAAAGTTTTCTTTTGGTTAAGATTGATTTCAAAGCTCTAGACATATTGTGTAATTGATATCCTGATTTTATCTATCATTGATTTTCTTTCAAAATTGCTTATGTTCTTCTATAAAAATTGTTCATGATATTTGTCTTGATTTGTTTAGGTGCGCAACTAGATAGATCTTGATAATTGTCTATTTCTAGTTTATAAGTCTTGATCCGTGTAATTGTCTTGATTTCCTATTCATAAGTAGCAATTTGTGATTAATGATTATGGTCAAGTTTTCAATAATTGCGATGTGGAACATAACATAAGTTAAACAATCCGAGCTTATGTGTTTGTTGCTTAGATTAACCTATCTTTCTCATCATAAAGCTGCTGTCAGGTTAAATCTAGAGAGCTTATTCTGGGTTATTTGATGGTTAGAGATTAAATAGAGAGCTTATTCTATTTAACGACGAACTAAGGAATAGGGTAGCAGAGCTTGTTGTTATCTACAGTTGATAGTTTTGATAGATAATTGGTGTTGATAATTCTGATATTGATTCTCAATTATGTTTAGTGGTGGCGAATGACTCCTTAACCATACTTTTTTTTATTTGATCTTACTTTATTTCTTTAAATCTTGTTTTTCTTGTTTTCTTTACTTTCAAACAAATCAAAACCTTTTTTTTTCTTTTAGAGCTAAAGTTATAAATCAATAACTTATAGATTAAGAACAATCTTTGTGGATTCGACCCTTGCTCACTACTTTACTAAACAATTGATCATTTTAGTGTAAGGTTTAATAAGATACACTATTCTGAGTGCATCAATGACATACATGATCATTCACTGTATATACCGTGCATTAATTTGTTTATTCTTTACATGCATCAAATTGATATCAGGTTGCATTCACTACTCATTCATCATGAAATGCATTAATGATATATAATAGAAATTGGCTTAGCTTTAAAAGTTTTTGAGGAAATTTTCTTTTCAAATCAAAGGTATAAGAATCACTGAGTAATTGTATAACACTTGCTAGAATTCATGGAAGGCGAGTACTCAAATGGAATGGAGAGAATGAGATAGGCTCTGCAGGAGACGCAGGAAAGCTGATTAAAAATCAGGAAGATAATCGAGAACAAATGGCTAAGCTGATAGAACTGATGTCCGCCACTATCAAAGGTAAGGGGCACGCTGAGGACTCTATTGTGAGAGAAAAAAGCCTTGGAAGGCAAGTACTTAGCTAGAATAGAGATATTGAAACAGGTTCAACAAGGGATGATGGAAGAGGTGATTAGAACTCAGGAAAAGATCCGAGAACAAATGACTAAGCTGATAAAACTGATGTCCTCCACTGTTAGAGGAAAAAGGCATGTTGAGAATTCTACTGCAAGAGAAGAATCGAAGGCCTTGGAAAACAGTCCAAGGAATTACCTCCCTTTCCCAACTGGGATAACACTAATCAATGGTTAGAGTTCTCAAGGCACACAATTGCTAGTTGCACTACCAGCAGGGTATCAGCTGTTAGAGGGGAGGCTCTAGGCAATAGAAAGAATTGGTATGTTCGGGAGCGTAGACCCAAAGAAACTTATGTTGGTTCCCGATTTTGTAATTCCACCCAAATTCAAAGTCCCCAACTTTGAGATATATGATGGGACAACCAATCTGACAACCCACTTCACTATGTTCTGTCGAAAGATGATGAGCCATGTGGATAATGATAAGCTATTGGTCAATTGTTTTCAGGATAGCCTCAACGATCCATAACCAGGCGGTATTGTCAGTTGAGTAGGGATCGGATTCTCTCTTGGAAGGATTTGGCTAAAGTTTTTCTAGACCGATACAAATACATGATCGAAATGGCACCGAACCGTCTCACTTTGCAAAATATAGAGAAGATAGCTACTGAAAGTTTCAAAGGGTATACTCACAGGTGCAGAGATCTAGTTCCTCAAGTACAACCGCCATTAACTGAGAAAGAAACCACTATTCTTTTTGCAAATACACTACAGGCCCCATACTATGATAAACTCGTTGGTGATGCCACGAGGAATTCTGCGGGCATGGTAGTTTCAAAGGAGACGATTAAGAAGGCAGCCAAGAATGAGAAGCTCAAAGGAGGTGAAAGATCTGTTACTAAGGGAAATGAGGTACCCCAGAAAAAAAAAAGTAAAAGATATCCAATCTATGACTTATGAAAGGCAATGGATGGGAAGCTTTACCCCATATCCTCCGTACCCCATGTACCAACCGTTATGCCCGTCCATGAACAATATGTATCAGGGTCCTTACGTATACCTGATGGCCTCTCAATATAACTATCTAGCAAATCTTCAACCTTAGGACAGCCACAGAAAACCAAAGAACATTCGAAAAAAAGATCTGTTTAAGCCACTTCCCACTCTTACTCTGATTTGTTACCCAGCTCATTGAAGATCGACTTGTCACTAAAGTTCTAGTGAAGCCCATTCGACCCCCATACCTAAGCTAGTATAATGAAAATGCATTTTGTGATTATCATTGCGGGATTCGAAGTCATTCCACGAAAAATTGTGTGTCTCTAAAACGAAAGGTTCAAGCAATCATTAGTGACGGGCATATATATCTTTAGAAAAAACAAAGGTTATGATATGAAGAAACCATTGTTCATCCATGGTAAGACAAATGGGGATGTCGTAAAGGGAAAAAAAGACATACATGGGTTCAAGAAGCAAGAGAACGATCAAGTTGACCCGATTTTTGTGTCATACATTGAACTGCTACCTAAACTCATTCAAAATCACCTTCTAACACCCAAGCGACTAGAGCCTCTAAAGCCTCCGTACCCAAGCTGGTATGATGCTAATGAGTGTTGCAATTATCATTCCGACAATCAAGGCCACTCAATAGAGAACTATTCCTCTTTGAAATACAAGGTCAGGGATCTCATCAAAGCTGATTTGCTAAATTCGAAGATAGGAAAGCCAAGTGTCACGAGAGATATGGTGCCTAATCATGACAAGGAAAATGAGTGACATTATTGAGAAGCATACAAGGAGCATTAAGGAATAGCTGATTTTGGATCAAGAGAAAGAATGTCAGTAGGACAATTTCTAGTCATGTAGTTCTATACCTCATGATGAAAAAACACTTGTCTTATGGTGACATCCGTTTAAAATAAATAAATTTTGAACTTTAAAATATTTTATGTCATATTGTATTTTAGCAATAATTTGAATTTACAAAAACATTGTAAAAATTGAATAATAAATAATGTGTTTTTAAAAGAAAATTCTTTTCACATAAATAAATAATGAAGAGTTGCGAGAATATTGATGATCATTGTTAGAAATGAGCAATACCCTCCCATTTCTCTTTTTGGCTTTCCCATGCTAAATCTTTTGAATAAAGACCACTTGAAAGACCTAATGCTTCAAGGAAGAAGAATTTTAAACCAAAGTCACTGCAAAATAAAGAAAATGTAGATCCTAGCTTAGGCTATGAACAATGGAACAAAATTTTTGAAAAAATTTCGAGCCCTTTAAAGTCTCAAACAAATGAGACATTCTTTCAAGAATCTAGATTGTGATTATTTGATGTGTGTCAAGGTTATGCCAAAACCATTCACATCTTTCCAATAACCACAAAACACAAATTGCCCAAACATCACTTTTGATTCATATCTTGGGGCACAATGACTAAAAAAGATTATCCCATGACCCCAGAAGAACCTATTTTTGAGCCATATTCTTTTTTGTCTCTCCAAGCAACTCAGGATAAAAATGAGCTATTCCAAACCTTGAGGGATAGAACTTGGAATACTCTTTGCAAGCATGAATTGCACTATCATACGAATTCCCATGTGAGGCATTGTTTGTAGATTATGGTAGATATATAGGGGATAAGGATGAAGTAGTGCATGAATTTTCGAGGAATGCATCAATAAAAATTGCAAAAATAGAAAAAGAGAAAAATGCAAAAAATGAGTGCTACATCATGCATTTACGAAATTCAAGATGGTTTCAAGAAAAGCCCTTTTCAACATATTTTGCTCTAAAGAATGACTCTTCAGTTTAAATGGTTGTGTTTGAGATGAAAAATGGCCATCTTTCATCATCTTTTCACAAATTATAAAATTATTCTCTTTGCTACCCTTTTTTGAGTCGAAGGAATTCTTTTTCTTTGAACCCTGATCAAGGATCACCCTCCATACTGGGGGCAAATGCGAGGAAGGATCATGCCAAAGATCACAAATAAATGAATCCTAGCTCAAAAGACAGATACAAAGACAAATTGAGCTCCCAAATAAGTACGGGCTTACTCTGTCAAAGTGGAAATGCCCAAGAAAAAGAGATAAAAATAAAAATGTGAAAAAGAGGGCAAAATGAAAGCCCAAAAATAAAAAAGCAAAAGATGAAGAAAAAAATCAAAAGATGAAAAGAGGAGCTCAGAAAAGACAAATGTTTTGAAGAGATCCTTCTCATGAAATGATCCTTGATTTGAATACCCTTAAACACATGTTTGGGCCTATTTATCATTTTTTCTGAACCCAGAACCCTGGCCTACATTATGTACCTTGAAAAGACCATTTTGATCAAGCATGGCTATTTAAATTGATAAGTTTATTCCTGGATAAATGGATGAGGCTTCGGTCTCTTTTTCTGGCTAAAACTATTCTTTTTGGATAAGTTTTGAATTTTAAATGTATGGTGAAGCATTCAATGAAAAAATAAAATAAAAATGGAAAGAAGAAGACTCTAGGGTGAAAACCCAAAAATGGGCAGTCTAGAGTAAAATGAGAGAATCTTCAATGCTGCCTGTAGTATCATCATGGCCATGACCAAAGAGGAGGTCATTTTGAAGAAATCAAGGAATATCTAGGAATTCCTAAACACCCCAAACCATCAATTCTCATTTGGAGGATTGACTTCGAAAGCTAAACATATTTTTCCCTCCAGATTGGCACTCTAACTTGAACATCCCGGCTAATCTTGACGCTTGTCAAAATGCCATGAATTGGAAGCTAAAAGAATGTCAAATCTGTTTGATTTTCTAAAAACTCATATTTTATAAAACATGTTCCATTTGTGAGCCTAGCATACATTTTTATTAATTGTGAAGATTTCTTGGATCAACCAAAATCCTTTTGCAGCAAGCCTTTCAAACTCAATTTTAAAATGCCAAATTGACATTCAAAAAAATTTTAACAGTGATCATCAATCTTCAAGGGATTTGGGTATCACACACTGTGGAATAACATTTTTGGCTCAAAAGTTTTCAATAAACGAGCAAAAATTTTAATGGGGAAAACAAAGAGAAGAACAATAAAATATTTTTAAAGTAACCATTTTTGAATAAAAATGATGATGACATGAGACAAGGGTTCTTCTAACCCAAAGGTATGGAACTACTGAGGTAGATCTTGATTCCCAGAAATGAGAAGAAAGAACGAACTCGGCAAACAAATTTCCGTGGATAAGAGTTTGAGAAACTGTCGGGGCAAGGAGATAGTGCAAGATTTGAAGGGGGATGATTTCTTATGGGGTACGAGTGTTTAGGATACACTCTAATTGGAAAGAAAAAATAAATCGAAAGGCTAACCCAAAGTCAAGAAAAATAACTGAGGACATTTGCATCTGCATTATGAAGCATTTGCATCATTCATAGGTACTTACATTTGTACCATTCCATGAGCATCTGCATTTTATCATTACATTTACATCATTCATGGATTTTCTCGAGCAATTGCATCATTTCCAAGATCATTGCATCTACATTATTGCTTTGTAACTGTAGTTACACTATTCATGGAGCATAAGCATGTAAGCAATCGAAGACATTTGCATTTGCATCAAGAAGCATTTGCATCCGTGTTAATCTTTGTGTTTGCATCATGAAGCATTTGCATCAATTGAAGACATTTGCATTTGCATCATGAAGCATCTGCACCTTTTTTTCTCTGCATATGCATCATGAAGCATTTGCATCAATTGAAGACATTAGAATTTGCATCATCTCATGAAGCATTTGTATCATTGTTAATCTCTGCATTCATTCGTGAGTATTTGCACATTGTTAATTATTGTGTCTGCATCATTCACGAGCATTTGCAACATTATTGGTAACAGCATTTGCCTCTAAGGAACATGCATTGTACAAGCATTCAGAAAAAATGTCATCAACATAGTTTCATATAACTAGCATTGCAAGAATCGTGGAAAATTTCTTTTCTTTTAAATCGAACTCGTTTTTTCTAAATGGGTTGAGCCCTAAGATCGCTGTAGAGGTATTTCTTTTTGTTTTAAATCGAACTCATTTTTTTCTAAATGGATCGAGCCTCGAGATCGTCGTCGAGGTATTTCTTTTTGTTTTAAATCGAATTCGTTTTTTCTAAATGGGTCGAGCTCCGAGATCGTGTCAAGGTATTTCTTTTTGTTTTAAACCGAACTCGTTTTTTTCTAAATAGCTCGAGCCCCGAGATTGCGTCGAGGTATTTCTTTTTAGTTTAAATCAGACTCATTTTTTCTAAATAGGTTGAGCCCCGAAATCATCGTCGAGGTATTTCTTTTTGTTTTAAATCAAACTCGTCTTTTCTAAATGGGTCGAGCCCCGAGATTATCGTCGAGGTATTTTTTTCCTTTTAAATCGAACTTGTTTTTTTTTTCAAATTGGTCGAGATTTTCATTGAGGTATTTCT
This sequence comes from Fremontodendron californicum, assembly GCA_030761205.1. Lineage (NCBI taxonomy): Eukaryota > Viridiplantae > Streptophyta > Magnoliopsida > Malvales > Malvaceae > Fremontodendron > Fremontodendron californicum. The sequence goes on along the minus strand of JAULJL010000004.1, from coordinate 25,860,189 downwards.
TTTTATTTTAAATCGAACTCGTTTTTGAAAATGGGTCGAGCCCCGAGATCGTCGTCGAGGTATTTCTTTTTGTTTTAACTCGAACTCATTTCCTTAAGACGGATCAAGCCCCAAGATCGTCGCTAAGGTATTTCTTTTTGTTTTTAATTGAACTCATTTTTGAAAATGAGTCGAGCCCCGAGATCGCCGTTGAGGTATTTCCTTTTGTTTTAAATCAAACTCGTTTATGAAAATAAGTCGAGCTCCGAGATCGCCGTCGAGGTATTTTTTTCTTCTTTTAAGTCGAACTCATTTTTGAAAACAAGTCGAGCCTCGAGATCGTCGTCAAGGTATTTTTTTTGTTTTAAATCGAACTCATTTTTGAAAATGGGTTGAGCACCGAGATCGTCATCGAGGTTTTTTTTTTCTTTTTAAGTTGAACTTATTTTTGAAAATGGTTCGAGCCCCGATATTGTCGTCGAGGTATTTCTTTTCTTTTTAAGTAGAACTCATTTTTGAAAATGGTTGAGCCCCGAGATCATCGCTGAGGTATTTCTTTTCTTTTTAAGTTGACTCTTTTTCAAATAGGTTGAGCCCCAAGATTGTCGTCGAGGTATTTATTTTCTTTCAAGTTGAACCTGTTTTTTCCAATGGGTCGAGCCCCGAGATTGCTGTCGAGGTCTTTCTTTTCTTTTAAGTCAAACTCGGTTCCTTGAGATGAATCGAGCCTGGGTATTGCGGTCAATGTGTTTTTCTTCTCGAGATCAAAATCTTCAAATCTTGGTTTTATTGAATTTTCTCTCTTCTTTTAAAAAATGAAAAAATTTGTCCTCCTTGGAATAACCTCCCCACTTGGACAAAATCATTGCCTATGTCTTTGACTTATTCCTGATTCTTAGCAATAGCCAAAGAGAGGCAGCTGTAAACACCCAATTTTGTTCGGGCCATTTAAAATCAATTGTGATTTGTCCCCTACCTGGATTTAATATTTTGTAAAAATCACAGTTGCAATTTTAGATTTTTAAAATGTTTTAAATTATATATCCTCTTTTAGCTGTAATTAGTCAAATAAAATCGAACAGTAAAATTACCAATTTTAAAATTCAATTTAAACCCGAGGTGGAAAAGTTTAATCTTGAGCTTTAAAGTTGGTCTTTTTTAGATTTTTAAAATAAAAATCTTAAATAAAAATATTTGAAATTTTGGGAAATAAATAAATAAATAAAAAGACTTGAAAGATATAGGATGGAAGGGTAACCTACATATTACCCCTCATTCTTTTCTTTAGTTTAATCTAAACCATTTTTTTTTAAATCTAAGGGTTCGTAAAAAATAAAAATAAAAATTTAAAGGGTATTTAAAAGGGAATAGTTGTGAACCCTTAGATCAAATTATCTAAAGATCCACATTTAGGTTAGGAGATAAGTTTAAAATGGGCCACTCATTACATCAAAAAGGAGGGGCCGGAGGATTTGGAAAAAGAAGCAAGCGGCTAAAAGGATTAAAGGAAAAAGGGGAGCTTTTATTCTAGGGGGAAGGCAGCTGGCGGCGAGGAAGGAATAAAAAAATAAAAGCTAAAATAAAGAAAGAAAGAAAGAAAGAAAGAAGCGGAAGCCATTTTTTTAGGGAGAGCATTTGGGTAGGAGGAATTAAAAAAAAAAAAAAAAAAAAAAAAAAAAAAAAAAAAAAAAAAAGGAGAACTAGCAGCTTTCTAGTCCTCATTCATCATCGTAGTACTATTCGCCGCTCAAAATCTTAGTCTTCCCGAAAATTATATATGGGTCTACGATTTCCAGGGCTCAAGACAGGGTGAAAGACAATAAACGTTCTCTTACTAGTTCCAGTGAGGAAGAGGAACAGCGTGACCCCAATGTTGTGCCCACTGATTTATCAGCCAGGTAGCTAAGGTGTGGGAGGCTAAATCTAAAGCTATCGAGAAGAATTAGAAGAAGAGGAAAGAAAAGGAAATGATTTGCAAGATATGTGGAGAATCAGGCCACTTTACTTAGGGTTGTCCCTCTACTCTTGGAGCAAATCGCAAGTCTCAAGATTTCTTTGAAAGGGCACCTGCTAGAGAACCACATGTAAGAGCACTGTTTTTTCTCCACCACAACTAAAGATGAGCTTTTTCTAAATTTGGTTATGGAGTATGTTCCTGAGAATATGTACCAAGTTCTCAAGCACTACAGCAGTATGAACCGGAAAATGCCCCTCATCTATGTGAAATTCTATACATATCAAATTTTTAGAGGGCTGGCATATATCCATGTTGTTCCAGGGGTTTGTCATAGAGATTTGAAGCCTTAAAATCTTTTGGTTGATCCTCTTACCCACCAGGTTAAGCTTTGTGATTTTGGAAGCGCAAAAGTCCTGATAAAGGGTGAAGCAAAAATATCGTATATGTGTTCTCATTACTATAGAGCTCCATAACTCATATTTGTTGCTACAGAATAAACGATGTCAATTGATACTTGGTCTGCTGGTTGTGTGCTTGCCGAGCTTCGTTTGGGCTAGCCTTTGTTTTTAGGAGAAAATGCAATTGGCCAACTTGTAGAGATTATCAAGGTTCTTGGTACTCCAACTCAAGAAGAAATTCGATGCACGAATCCCAACTATACAGATTTCAGATCCCTCAGATTAAAGCCCACCCGTGGCATAAGGTTTTCCACAAGCGTATGCTTCCATCATCATCATGTAAAACAACTCCTATGGAAAGTGATGAGGCAAGTTCCCAATGACATTTTTTCTTGTCTGCATGTGAAATATTGTACCAAAATTCTGATTTAGTTGTTGTGTGAAGGCTAATTTGAAATTTTGTAAAGTTTTGTTGAGAGAGGTCTATTCCAATAATCAATGTAGTATCTTTTATTAATGGGAGATTTGAGAGATGCTTTATTTCTAACAAAGAATTTATTCCTCCAAGCCACATGCCATGTTAAAGTCTTATTGCCATGCATGTTGTCACCTTGTTTTCTTGCCATCATGACACTTTGCTTACACATAGTCAGATCATGATTTTCCCAAATTCCAAGTTATGCATTCTAGCCATACACATGTTTTCCTTCTTTATGGGAAGAAACCGTACAAAGTCTTTCATGCGCCACTCGTCTGCTTGGATTCAAGAACTTTCTTTCAAGTTGCATGTTGGCTATGGTATATTGTGGTGCATGTTTGGTGTTTGATGATTTTCCTCTTATATGCCTAATGTTGCTTGCCTTGGATATGTTCTATTGTGGTGCATGCTTCTTGATGTCTATGTTATTTTTTCTTGAAAACAAAGATGGTTATTAGCTTGAGGATCCTTGACCATTTCGATTTTAGGTGATGGTTGAGCCGGATTAACAATCTTTGAGGCCAACTTTGAGCCAACCACTTTGTTACCCAAAAACAAGTTTTTCAAAAATGCTCCCGATAATTCTTGGTTCGGATTAAGCAATGGTCCGTAACCAAGATTATTTTGTGTTCTTATGATGTACCGAATATATTAAATTCATTTTTGGATTAGATAATATGATTACGGGCCAAATTTTCCACTTCGCCTTGTTGTCACCCAAAAATAATTTTTTCAAACCCCCCGGGAATTCATGGTTCGAATTAAGTAATATTCCGTAACCAAGTCCTTTTTTTGTTCTCATAATATTCTGGGACATATAAAACTCTCTTAGATCAAATTACGTGATTACGGACTCAAGTTTCCTAACCATCCCTTGTTTTTTTGAAAATGTTTTTAAGTCCAAAAACAACTTTTCAAGGCCTCTGAGCACTTTTTCTTTTTTCCAAGACTTTCGGGCACCGTTTTTAAAACCTCCAAATTACCACTTTTAAAAACCTCCGGATTACCACTTTTTATAATCTATGGGTTACCTTCTTTGAAAATCTTTGGGTTACCGTTTTCCAAAACCTCCGGGTACCTTTTTTTAAAACCTCTTGGTCCGTATTTGCTAAGTCCGATCCAAGTTTCTTCTAAGGTATTTGGATATCTCTATAGGTATTCGGATGCCCTCTCTTCAAGGGAGAAACACATTCTCGATAATGGTCCCTTTTTATTGCATTTCATATTTTCTAAAAAGTTTTTTAAAATCTTTCATAAAAACGTGCTTTCTCGGTTTCATAAATATTTGGCGATAATTATTTCTTAATCTTTGCTAAGTTTGCCGGGGAGGTTAGGAAATTCTTCAACGCACGTGTTTATGAAACTATAAAGTATGATTTTCGTTTTACTCGAAATTATATAAATGTTATGTGGAAGAGTTATTTTCCAAGCTTTGCCAGTAAGTGTGGTAATATTTTTTGAACATGCCATTTATGTAATTTCTCAAAAAAAAATGCATGAAAAAGAATGTTTTTTAAACTTAGGTTCCTGAACATTTTCTTGTTTATATTCTTTAATAATTGTTGCTTATACTATGTTCCTAATCATGTCATTTGGTGATTAATGTTCATGTGATCTTGACTATGCCATTTTAATTTTATGTTTATGCCATGTGATAGTTAGTGTTTATGTTATTTCTTTTATATTTACATATCAATATTGTCTTTGCATATTCATTATTTTTAATAAATGATTTTGATTGCATATGAGAATTAATATTTTAATAATAAACGAGGCAATATTCCTGAGTTAAAATAATTCATGACTTCTCTGCTGAGTCTAGACTTGTCCAAGGGTCGGGCTACCCACCTAAACTCGAAGGCCCTCCCGATATTTGGGACGACTTGGACAAAGATATTAGGTCCTAAAAATGGGCTTGGGCAAAATTGTAGACACCTAATTTTGTCCGGACCACTAAATCAGGTATATTTTCTTCCTAAAGTGATGTTTCAGAATGCAAAAAAGATTTTCTTATCCTACAGGTGGTACTCCATGACTTAGTTTAAGAAAGCAGACATAAAAAGTTAATTTTCAAAAAGTCAACCCCGAAAAAGTCAACTACTAAAAAAGTCAACCCACTTTCAAAATCAAGATTCAAAGTTCAATTGAAAAATGGTGAAAGAATCTTGATAATCCAAGGTCTATATTGAAAGATATGGAGTTCGGAAGTTGGGTTACTAAGATTTAGTAGAAAGGAAATCCTAGTTCGAAAAATTTAGGGAAAAGTGCTTAAACGATCAAATTGGTCAAAATTGGAGGTTCCGAATGAAAGATAAGCATTGACTACGGGTAATGGAGAGGCTACTTGGAAGAAAATCTGAAGGAAAAGTTAATTCGAAAGAAAATCGAGAATTAGGGTTTTTAGTGAATTTTGGTGAAATTGGAGAAAATTGCACAAATGGCCCGATTTGGTAAAACTAAAGCCCCTAATTGATGAGGAGTGAGAAAAAAAGGATAGCCCAAGGCTCAATTTGAAAAAATTATGAGAAAAGAGCCGATTGGAGAAAAAACGAAAAAACGAGAAAAATCCCGATAGTGAAAAAAGGAAAAATCAAATCGGAGGAGAATTTGATTGTAAAAATTTGGCGTTTTCGGACCAACTCCAATTCAATATATGACAAAGGCCCAGAAAAAGAAAATCTGAAAATCGGACTTGTTTTGAGCAAAACCGGGCTTCGAAGGCAAAAGGGCAAAACTACAAAATTCGGGAAAAATAACAAATGAGCTCCAAAAATTCTGAAAATTTGAAGATCTCATTATTAAATCATTTGGAAGATATTGGCAAAGAAAAATCTGGATTCGGAGTTCGTTTGCAAAATGGCAAATCTCGGGCCCACTACGCTGAAATTCAAGAAGTTAAATCTCGAAAAATAGCAAATGAGTTCCAAAAATTCTGAAAATTTGCAGATCTCATTCTTAAATTATTTGGAAGAGATTGGAAAAATAAAATCTGGATTCAGAGTTCGTTTGCAAAATGAAAAATCCCGAGCCCACTATGCATAAATTCAAGCAGATAAATCCCGAAAAAATGGCAATGAGCTTGAAAAATTTTGAAAATCTCCAGATCTCACTTTTAAATTATTTGGAAGAGATTGGTGAAGAAAAATCTGGATTCGGAGCTCGTTTAAAAATGGTAAAAGTTCGGGTGCACAAAAGGGCAATTTTGGAAGAAAAAAAAATAGCAAATGGGCTCGAAAAATTTTGAAAACTCCCAAAATTCAATTTTTTATTATTTTGGAAGTATTAAAAAAGGAAATTTTGAATTTGGAGTCCGTTTGCTAGTTATTTAGGTTCGGGGGTCAAAAAGGCTATTTTACCAAAGAAACCGAAAAGGGCCTTTTCTTGCAATTAAAAAAATAAAGTGTGGGCTGTGAATGTGAAGAGGCAGCAGGCCAAGGCCCATGGAAGAGTGGATATATTCTGATTTTTTCATCTAAAGGCCAAGAGTGAATAAGAAGGTAGTTATTTTTTGTGATCAAACCTTTGAATTTGCAACACATGGACCAATGGATAGAGAGGGATGATGTCATATTTATGACATCCTATTTATGACATCTTCTTCATGACATCATATTTAGGAGCTGATTATTCCAATCTAAGGGTGAGAATTCTACATAGAAAGCATCTTGGATTAAAGGTCATAGGATCAAGATTGGTTAAAAGAATTCTAGAACCTCCTATACTATTCTAGGGCCATTCGGCCACCTTAATGGGGGAGGGGATTTTCATTTCCATTACTCTTGATTGGCTGAATACTCTCCTTTTTTTGAAAGCAAATAGAAAGTTTAAAAAGGTAAAGAAAGTAAAAAGAGAAAAAAGCTTGCAATATGGCTTTTAGAGGTAGCTAAACGCACCATACTCTTGCACTTTTTTTGCATTTCCATCCTTGATTTTCTGTTTTCATTTGATATTTGGTGAGTTTCTATTGATTTTAATTTTGAAATAAGTCTTTTTAAGCTTTTTTTTTTCAAGCTCTTCTTTGGTATTTCTTGAAAAATCAATTTTGTTTTTATATTTTCATGAGGTAGCCGAATGGACTATTTTTGTGAAATGGTCGGTGTTTGATTTCTATGTCATGTTGTTTGTGATATCTAGCATGTTTTTGATGTTTTGTATTTTCTTCAAATAAGAAAAACATAGAGCTTGTTTTGATCTTTTTACTTACTTACCTCCAATTTTTATTTTATCATCTTGTTTTCATGTTTACTTCCCTTGTCTACCATTTTTAATTTTCTGTTTTCAACATATTTGAATTGTTCATGATTTTCATTTTACTATACTATGTGTTTGTGAAAATTTCTAGTCTTGTTCATGCCTTTACTTCATGTTTGCATGGTTTAACATGTTTCTTTTTAGCCTTGCATTTTAGTATGTCATGTGTTTGTGAAAATGCCATGCTAGAATATCATCATTGTGAGCATGTGTCCATTCGGCGTCCTACATTTTTTATGCTTTGTATGTGCATTTTCATCTTGCTTGTTGACTTGTTTGCATTTCCATGCCATGAGTTTGTGTATCTTGATTTAGTATGCCATATGCTTGTGAAAATGCCATGATAGAATATCATCATTTTGAGCCTATGACCATTCGGCCACTTCCATTTTCTTTGCTTTGTATGTGCATTTTCATCTTGCTTGTTGACTTGTTTGCATTTCCATGCCATGAGTTTGTGTATCTTGATTTAGTATGCTATGTGTTTGTGTTATTGCCATGCATATTTTAGGTCTAGGTCTCATTAGCATTGCCATGCATTTCATACATGTTTAGACCTAGGTTGCATTTATTGTCATGCAAGTTTTAGGTCTAAGCCATATTCTTTATGCCATGCATTTTTCATGTCATTTAGGTTTTAAATCAAGCATTTCGTGCATTCAATTTGCTGTATGTTCATGCATCTCATGTCATGCCACATGATTTTTGACTTAGGCCAATCAATGGTTCAAAGTCATGCTCATTTGAGCATACTTGTGGAAAATTAAAGAGTTGTCAAGTTGATTTTACTACCTTTGTGATTTTTTTTACTTAGGCAAATCTTGTCCAATTGTTAAGAAAATTTAGCTACTGTTTTTAGGTCCTTAGAAGAGTCTCGAATATTTTTACTTTGATTTTTAAATGATTTTATCAAAGGCAAAAAAAATGTATTTTGGCAAAACAGTTTTTCACCCAGTATTCTGAATTTCCCAATTTTTCTGGGAAGTTATCCTTAATCAAAAATTTAAGCCAATTTTTTCCCATATAATTTTACATGTTTTGAGTCTCTTGTATTTTTTTAGATTTTTTTGAAATTTTAAAAATAGGTTAAAAAAATCGTGATTTAAAACTGGACAGTGGAGTCATATTTGAATTCAAAGGAAAAATAATTATTAATTTTGGCTAAGGCATTTAGGGGGTGATTAGGAACTTTAGCTACTGTCCTAGGTTGGTTTCTAGACTATTTTGATATTTAAAAATGATTTTATAAAGCTTGGGTTAAGAGTGGTCAAGTCCGGGATTTTAAAATTAGGAAACTAGAGCTATTTTAAAAGGGTAATTCGGTTAGGGTTTAGTTTTCATACAAGATTTTAAAAATTGTTTTCAACCAATCATAAAGTATTTTGATTTTAGAAAATTTAATTTGATGTCTTTTTCTAAGGTAGTCGGATATCTTTTTAGGTATACAGATTTTCTTATTTAAAGGAAAAAATACACTTTCATGCATTGCATTTTCATATTTATGCATACTATATAATATGTGATTTTTGCTATGATGAGTTCTATGGTATTGTTATTATTTTGATGTTATATTATTTGTTATATGGTTTTGAATATTGCATGCTATCCTATGCTTTTTATTTAATCATTTATTTTTGTCACATCATCTAGCATATACTATGTTCATACATTATTATTTTTATTTTCATGTATATTCCATGGTAACATTATTTTATGTTTCATATCATTTCATGTCACTTAGATTATATTCCATGTCATATAGATTATATTATTTAAAATATGCCATGTCATTTAAATTTGCTATGTCATTTAGATCATATTATTTCATATAGAATATATTATGTCACTTAGGATATTTTATTTCATATAGAATATATTATGTCACTTAGGATATTTTATTTCATATAGAATATATTATGTCACTTAGGATATTTCATTTCATTTAGAATACTTCATGTTACTTAGGACATATTATTTCATATAGAATATATTATGTCACTTAGGATATTTTATTTCATTTACAATATATCATGTCACTTAGGATATTTCATTTCATTTAGAATAGGCTATGCCATTTAAATTATATCATATCATTTAGGTTGCATTATACTATCTAGACTTTGTTATATCATCTTTACTATGTCACACATATTCATATTCATATTTTTTTTTAAATGTTTTGAAAAAGATAATGATTTTCACTAAAATAAATATATTCCAGAGTTAAAATAATTCACGAGTTCTCTGCCAGAATTGCTGGGGAGGATATCATCAATTATCATTAATAACGAAATATCTTCTTTAAAACGAGAACGATTCGGAAAATTTTTCAAATTAATAAAATTTTCTATATTTTGCCACGTTTATTGGGGAATATAGGAAAATTTTAAATTAATACATTTTGGATCATTTTCAATTAAAAATAAAATTATTTTTTTTTAAAATTGGGAATTAACTTGAAATACTAAATTAAAAACTGACTTTTTACCGAGACTTGAGATAACACACGATTAATAAGGTACCGTTTTATACGGGCGTTGTGGGGGTGCTAATCATTCCCCGCACGTAACCGAGTCCCGAACCCGATTCTTCGATTTTCTCTAGTTTATAACGTAGACTTGAAATTTATTTTAAAAATATTTTAATTAATTTTAAAATATTTTACAAAATCGATTTTAATAGGAGGCCGATCACACCTAGCTAAAAAAGATTGATGGCGAGTCTATGTCTTTTTCAAGATCATTTTCAAAACTTTTATTTTTCAAAAGAAATTAAGTTGACTTTTTCTCGATTTTTTTAATGTCACGCTTAACGAGTAATAAAGTCTCGCGATGAGACTTATTATTTTTTAGGTTATGACAAAAATAATTAGCCCATTTTCTAAAAGGATCGGGCCTTGGAAAAATATTTTAGGCCCGGACTCGGCCTGGCCCGAATAGCATGTTATTATTTAATATTTATATTTTATAATAATATTTTTAATTATTTGTAATACATTTTCTTTTACCCGTTACCCTACTTCTCTATTCTTTAGTTTTCTAACCCTAAATTATCTCTCAACTCAGCCACATCTCACTAGACTAGTCACTAACCCTAAATCACTTAGCCACCCAAACCCAATCACTAGCCCTAAACAAGCAGGCCGCAGCTCACATTCACTATTTTCTATTTTGCTTGGATTCTCTCCCTTCTCCTCAGACGCAACTTGCTTCCATTTGTGTAAGTTCTTTTTTTATTTTTCTTGTTTCGATTTACCGTTATTCAAATTATTTCCCTGTTTTGATTTCAAAGATTAACAAAAGAATGTCGTAGAGCTGTTGAAGCTAGTCCCTCTGTTTCGATCCTCTCTCTATTTTGATTGTTCGGGTACCTGAGTTCTAGGTCTTTATCTGATATAATTGTTCAGTACTTAGTAGGATTGTGGGATCATTTCGTTACTATTTGTTTTTATGGGTTCTGGCTTGGCTTGGGGGTGTTTTGGATCGGGACTTGGTTGTTTTTCTTGGTTGGTTGTTGAGTATCTGATTTTCGTTTGTATTGTGTTCTTAATAAAAGTGCTTATTTAGCAACAAAAAAAAAATGCTTATATAACCTTTATCTGGAATCAAACCAATGCAAATCTTGATAACTCATAAGGTTGGCAAAATTTAGGCGGGCCGGGCTGAGCCTGGGTATTCTTTTTGGCAATTTGGGTCAAGCTTGATCACAAAAAGTTGCCTATATTTCGAGCCGGGCCGAGTCTGGCAGACACAAAGTGTATTGATATCCTATTAAATCCGATCCGAATCCGACCCGGTCTATAGACAGGTCTAGTTGGGCTTGTCGGGGAGGATATCATCAATTATCATTAACAACGGAACATCCTTTTCCAGAAAAGAGGACGATACGAATATTTTCGAAATAAAGAAAATTTTCATATTTTAACGGGTTTGCTAGGGAATATTGAAAATTTTGTGTTAATAAATTTCGGATTATTCTCAAATAAAATGATTACTTTTCAAAAGGAATTCTCTTTAAATACCGAATATAAAACCAACATTCAACGAGACTTCATGATAACACGTGATTAATAATGTCGCAACCTAAAAAAATAACAAATCTCATCGCAAAACTTTATTATTCGTTAAGCGTGACATTAAAAAAAAAAAAAAAAAAGTTGACTTAATTCCTCTAGAAAAATGAAGGTTTGAAAATGACCTTGAAAAAGACATGGAGTCGCCACCAATCTTTTCTAGCTAGGTGTGATTGGCCACCTATTAAAACCGGTATTATTAAATATTTTAAAATTAATTAAAATATTTTTAAAACCAATTTCAAGTCTACGTTTTAAACCAGAAAAATCAAATAAACGGGTTCACGACTTGGTTACGTGTGAGGAGGATTAGCAACCCCACAACGCCCGTATAAAACGGTACCTTATTAATCATTTGTTATCTCAAGTCTCGGTTCGATTTTAAATTTAGTATTTCAAGTTAATTCCCAATTTAAAGAAAAATAATTTCATTTTTAATTGAAAATGATCTGGAATTTAAAAATTCAAAATTTTCCTATATTCCCCAACAAACGTGGCAAAATATATAAATTTTTATTAGTTTGGAAAATTTTCCGAATCATTCTTATTTTAAAGAAGATATTCCGTTATTAATGATAATTGATGATATCCTCCCCAGCAAACCCGGCAGAGAACTCATGAATTATTTTAACTCGGGGATATCATTATTTTATTGGAAATCATTACCTTTTTGAAAACATTTAAAAAATATGAATATGTATGACATAAATAAATGACATAGCAAAGTCTAAATAATATAATGCAACTTAAATTATATGATATAATTTAAATGTCCTAGCATATTCTAAACGAAATGAAATATCCTAAGTTAAATGATATATTCTAAATGAAATGAAATGACCTAGGTAACATAATATATTCTATATGAAATGTAATATCCTAAGTCCTATGATATATTCTAAATGAAATCAAATATCCTGAATGAAATAATATATCCTAAATGAAATGAAATGACCTAGGTAACATAATATATTCTACATGAAATGAAATAACCTAGGTAACATAATATATTCTATATGAAATGAAATAATTTAAATGACATGGCAAATATGAATGATATGGCATATAATTTAAATGACATGAAATATAAAATAATGCTATCATAAAATATGCATGAAAATAAAAATGGAAATAATAATGCATGAACATAGTATATGCTGAATAATATGACAAAAATAATTAAATAAAAAGCATAGGATATCATGAAATATTCAAAACCATATAATAAAAAATATAACATCAAAAAAATATAAATCAAAATAATAACAATACCATAGAAATTATCATAGCAAAAATCACATATTATAGAAAATGCATGAATATGGAAAATGCAATGCATGAAAATGTATTTTTTTTTCTTTAATTAAGGAAATCCGTATATCTATAAAGATATCCGACTACCTTAGGAAAATATATCAAATTAAATATTCTAAAATCAAAATACTTTGTGATTGTTTGAAAACAATTTTTTGAAAAGCTTAGATTGAAAATAAAAACTTGGCTAAACCCTTGTTAAATGGCTCTAATTTCCTAAATTTAAAATTCCGGACTTGACCACCCTTAACTCTAGACTTAAAAAATTATTTTTAGAGTTTAAAAAGGCTTAGAAACTACCCTAAGTCAGTAGCTAAACTTCCTAATCAGCCCCCTCTAAGTAACTTAACCAAAACAGAAAAATGATTTTCCTTCAAATGCAATTATGACTCCACTGTCCTGTTTTAAACCACGATTTTTTACCCTATTTTTAAAATTTCCAAAAAATCTAAAAACAATACTGGAGACTCATGACATGTAAAACTACACGGGACAAAATCGCCTTAATTTTCTGATTAAATATGACTACCCAGAGAAATCGAGAAAGTACGAGTATTGGGTGAAAACACTGTTTTGCCAAAACACATTTTTGCCTTTGATAAAATCATTTAAAAATCAAAGTAAAAATATTTAAGACTCTCTAAATAACTCACAAACAGTAGCTAGCACTTTTGAAAAGTTAGACAAAATTGGCTAAGTAAAAAAAATCACAAAGATAGAATAATCAATTTGACAACTCTTTAATTTTCCACAAGTATGCTCAAGAGAGCATGACTTTGAACCATTGATTTGCCTAAGTCATAAGTCAAGTGGCATAGACATAAAATGCATGAAAAATAAAACAAATATGATGCATAAAATGCATGATTTTAAACCTAAATGTCATGAAAAATGCATGGCATCAATAAAATGACCTAGACCTAAATGAACTTGCATGACATTTAATGCAACCTAGGTCTAAAATGCATGGATATGCATGACAAAACAAACCAATCCTACATCTAAAATATGCATGGCAATAACACAAACACAAGGCATGCTTAAACCAAATACTCAACAAATGTCATGAAAATGCAAACCTATCAGCTAACACAACAAAAATGTACACACAAGGCAAAGAAAGTGAAGTGGCCGAATAACCTCATGTTCAAAGTGAGCATGGCATTTTTACAAACACTTGATATACTAACATACTTAACTAAAACATAACACTCAAATCATGCAAATATAAAGTAGAGGTATGAAAACTAACAAGCATTTTCACAAACACATGGATTTCAAAATATAAAACATAAACAAATTTAAACATTTTGAAAACAGAAAATCAACAATGCAAGAACATGATAATAGACTCATAAATGGAAATAAGCAAGCAACCAAATTAAAACAAGCTTCAAGTATATGTAGTAGAAGAAGATTTAAAGCATCAAGACTTATTTAATATCAAAAATAAAATGAAATAACAAAACAAAACAGCAACTAAAACAAAAAAAATGGGCCATTCGACCGTGTCAAAGAAACAAGAGAAAAAAATATTTCAAGTGCTTTTTCTAAGAAAGGATCAAGAAAGAACCTAAAGAAGAACATCAAAAACACTTATTTAAAAAGAAAAATCAAAAGAAACTCACCAAAATAATAATCAAAATAGCAAATCAAGAATGGAAAATCAAAGAAAGTGCAAGAGTATGGTGCTAAAAGCAACCTCTAGAAGTTATCTTTCAAGCTTTTTCTCTTCTAACTTTCTTTTCTTTTCTAAACTTTTCTTTTTGCTTCTCAACAATGGAGAGAAAATCAGCCAAAAGCAAGAGAGAATAGAGAATGAGAGAGTGCTGAAAATGAAAGAAAAAATTATCCCTTGTAGTGGCCTAACCTTCCCTCTCTCTAAGCTAGGATGTTGTCATTTTTCCCTCAACCAATTTTCATCCAAGCGTTATTGATCCAAGATGTTTAAAACATGAAATTATCACCCTTTGATTAGGCCATCAGCTATCCACAATTACAGCTATTCAAGAATCTTAAGCCATTATGTTGACACTCTCTCTCTTCATGCATTGGTCAATGTGGCTTATTTGTAAAGGCTTGATCAAAAAATCACTAACTCTTCATTTTTGGCCTCTTGATTAAAAAATCAGAAACCTCCTTCCCATCCTTGGGCCTTGGCCTTCCAGCCCATGTTTGATTTTTTTGAAAGGCAAGAAAAGCCCTTTTCGGTTTCTTGGGTAAAATGACCTTTTCGCCCCCCCAATGCAAATAAATGGAAAACGGACTCCAAATTCAAATTTTATTTTTTAAATACTTTCAAAATAATAAAAAATTCAATTCTGGAAGTTTTTAAAAATTGTCGAGTCCATTTGATATTTATTTGGATTTTTTCTTCCAAAATTGACCTTTTACGCCCCTAAATTTTACCATTTTTTAAACGAGCTCCAAATCAAGATTTTTCTTCACAAATATCTTCCAAATAATTTAAAAGTGTGATCTATAAGTTTTCATAATTTTTGGAACTCATTTGCTATTTTTTCAGGATTTATCTGCTTGAATTACTACATACGGGGCCCGGGATTTGGCCATTTTGTAAACGAACTCCGAATCAATATTTTCTTTCACCAATCTCTTCCAAATGATTTAAAATTGATATTTGTAAATTTTTAGAATTTTTGGAGTTCATTTGCTATTTTTTCGAGATTTATCTTCTTGAATTTCTGCATAAGAGACTCGGAATTTGGCCATTTTGCAAACGAACTCCGAATCAAGATTTTCTTTTGCCAATCTCTTCCAAATGATTTAATAATTATATTTGCAATTTTTCAGAATTGTTGGAGTTCATTTGCTATTTTTTCCAAATTTTCCAATTTTGCCTTTTTGCCTCCAAAACCCTGTTTTGCTCAAAACAAGTTCGATTTTCAGATTTTCTTCAAACTGAGCCTTGGGCTATCCTTTTTTAATCACTCCTCATCCATTAGGGGCTTTATTCCTACCGAGTCAGGCCATTTCTGTAATTCCTCCCAATTTTACCAAAATCCACCAAAAACCCTAATTCTCGGTTTTCTTCCGGATTGACTTTTCTTTTAGTTTTTCTTTCAAGTGGCTTCTCCATTACCCGTAGTTAGTGCTTATCTTTCATTTGGAACCTTCAATTTCAACCAATTCGATCGTTTAAGCACTTTTCCCCAAATTTCTCGGATTAGGGTTTCCTTTCTACTGAATCTCCATAACCCAACTTCCGAACTCCATATCTTTCGATGTAGACCTCGGATTATCAAAATTCTTTCGCCATTTTTCAATTGAACTTCAAATCTTGATTTTGGAAGTGGGTTGACTTTTTTAGTAGTTTACTTTTCGAGATTGACTTTTTGGGGTTGACTTTTTTCAAATTTGACTTTTTATGCTCGCCCTCTTAAACTAAGTCTCGGAATATCACCTGCAGAGGTAAAAAAAAGTCTTTTTACATTCTGAAACATCAATTTAGAAAAAAAACATACCTGTTTTAGTGGTCCGGACAAAAATAGGTATCTACAGCTATCCCTTTTTGACTATTGCTGAGAATCAGGAATTAGGCAAAGATAAACAAATACTAATTTTGTCAGGTTAGTGAAATCACATGTGAAGAGAAGGGGATTACTTTTTTCTTTTTCCATTTTCATTCTTTTTTTTTTTTGGAGAAAAACTGTAAATAGAAGATATTGTCCTTAAATTAAATTCCCTGACTAATCAAGGCTCGACCCGTCTTAAGGAAACGAATTCGATTTGCAAGAAAAAATTATGCCCGGAGGTCTTAAGAATGGTACCAGGAGGCTTTACCCGTGATTTGAAAAAAATACGCTGTATGCGGCTTTAAAAAAATGATGCCCGGAGGTCTTAAGAATGGTGCTTGGAGGTCTTAAGAATGGTGCCCGTGATTTGAAAATACCTTGACGGCAGTCACAAGGCTCGACTCATTTGATAAACAGAATGAATTCGATTTAAAACAAAAAGAAATACCTCGACGGTGGTCTCAAGGCTCGACTCATTTGATAAAATAGAATGAATTCGATTTAAAACAAAAGGAAATACCTCGACGGTGGTCTCAAGGCTCGACTCATTTGATAAAACATAATGAATTCGATTTAAAACAAAAGGAAATACCTCGACGGAGGTCTCAAGGCTCAACTTATTTGATAAAACATAATGAATTCAATTTAAAACAAAAAGAAATACCTTGACGGAGGTGTCAAGGCTTGACTCATTTGATAAAACAGAATGAATTCGATTTAAAACAAAAGGAAATACCTCTACGAAGGTCTCCAGGCTCGACTCATTTGATAAAAAAAACATGAATTCGATTTGAAACAAAAGGAAATACCTTAATGGTGCTCTCAAGGTTCGACTCATTTGATAAAACATAATGAATTCGATTTAAAACAAAAGGAAATACCTCGACAGAGGTCTCAAGTCTCGACTCATTTGATAAAACAGAATGAATTTGATTTAAAACAAAAGGAAATACCTCAACGATGGTCTCAAGGTTCGACTCATTTGATAAAACATAATGAATTCGATTTAAAACAAAAGGAAATGTCTCGACGGTGGTCTCAAGGTTCAACTCATTTGATAAAACAGAATGAATTCGATTTAAAACAAAAAGAAATACTAAGATTGATTCTGGGTTTGGTTCATTTGGAAAAGAATAAATTTAACTTGAAAATGGAAGGAACATACCTCGACAACGGTCTCGGGGCTCGACTTATTTGAGAAGCAAAATGAGTTCGATTTGGAAAGAAAATGTACCTCGACGGTGATCTCGGGGCTTGACTCGTTTGGAAAACAAAACGAGCTCACTTTGGGGAAGTCCAAGTTTTCCTGATTTCTGCAATGTTAACTAAATGCAATGATGAGAATGACATGCTTTGCAAATGCTTGTATGTTTCCTAAGAATGAATGCAATCAAATGATTGTGTCGTGATTTCTAATCCATGGTTTCTATGAGGTTCATAGATTATCCGACTTCATGATGGAGTCTTCAATTGTTCATTGATGCCCTACTTAAGGAATCCTTTCACTCAAGATAACTTGTCAAACAGTCTCAGTTTCTGACTTTCGCTGAAATTCACAAATTTTTTGACTTCGTAATGGAGTCTCCAAAACGTTCACTGTTTTCTTTTCTTGGTGAACTTTCCAAACCTTTCCCAAGATTTAAATCTATTCCTTAGTAATACTCTGAAATCCATTTATTTAAAGATTTTTTATTACTAATCATCATTCAATTTAATAACAATAATAATGCATCTCAAAAATGTATGAAAGAAAATATGAATCAAGCAAAAATTGTCATGAAAAGGATAACAAGAATTTATTGCAAGAAATGTTTTAAAATAGTAAAAATAAATATCAAGGATATAAGAAACAAATGTAAGGTTATAGGTTGTAGATGCCCCGGATGCAGAATATCTTGGACCTCTCCCTTTTCAAACCATCTGTAATTTCTCTTGAACGAGCAATTTACTTGGGTAACCTCTCGGCTTCCGTAGTTACATCGGACTGAATTGTTCCCCTTTCCTCTGATTGTCAGATACTTTCCCCCCTTTACACGGAGCATTGATTCAAACTTTTAATCAGTACCTGAGCCGCCCTTTGCGGGTTTTCAACTCAAGTGTCCTCCATTCGATATTAAGTCGTCCTTTGCGGGTTTTCGGCTTAAAACTCTCCTTTTACATTCTTTTTTCATTTCCATTTTTTTTGTATTCTACCATGCATCTGAGAATTCTAAATGTTTCCAAGGTAAAAATATCAATTCAAAAGATGGGATGAATTTTGAGAATAACCTTTCAAATTAAATATCCATGCTTGATCAAAATGGGCTTTTAAAGCACATAATGTAGGCCAAGGTTTAGGTTAAAATAAGCCCAAAGTGTGTTTAAGGGTGATTGGATCAAGGATCATTTCCTGAGGAGAACTTATTCTTTAAACATTTGTCCCTTTTTGACTTTTTTTTTTTCCTTTTTTTTGCTTTGTTGGCTTTCATTTGCCACATTTTTCGATGGCTTTCTTTTTGCCATGATTTTTTTATTATTTTTCCTCGTATTTGCCCTCTAGTGTAGAGGGTGATCCTTGATCAAGGTTTAAAGAAAGAAATAATTCCTAAGGCTCAAAGGGGTGACTAAGGATAATTTCTTTTTAGTGAAAGGAATATGAAAGATGTCCATTCATCATATCAAGCATGAATATTTTCTTTGAAAATCAATTCTCAGGGGAGATAGATATATAGAATTTCCATTTTTACACTTGGAATCATTTGAATTTTCATGTGCACAGCATCACACCTTTTTTTTTCTTTTTTTCTTCAAGAATAATACTTCTTCAGTTCATCAGCATTCACGGGATTTCTGAAATCCTCCCCGCCCATTCTAGTTAAAATCAATGCTCCTCCAGAAAAAAGGTCTTTTTACCATATAGGGTCCTTCCGAATTCGAGCCCATTTTCCTCTCGGGTCCTTCACTATAGAGAGAATTTTCCTCAGTACCAACTCCCCTTCTCGGAACTGTCTGGGACGAACCTTCTTGTTGTGGGCTCGAATCATCCTTTTCTGATACAACTGCCCATGACAAATTGCTTTCAATCTTTTCTCCTCGATGAGATTCAACTGTTCATAACGAGCTCTAACCCATTCTTCTTCCTTTAGGCCAACTTCTATCAAAACCCGAAGTGAAGGGATCTCAACTTCAATAGGTAGCACTGCTTTTATCCCGTATACCAAAGAAAACGGCGTTACCCCTGTAGATGTATGGACCGAAGTACGATATGCATGAAGAGAAAAAGGCAAGATCTCATGCCAATCTTTGTACACATTGGTCATCTTCTCAACAATCTTCTTGATGTTCTTGTTAGCTGCTTCTACTGCGCCATTCATCTTCGGACGGTAAGGTGTCGAATTATGGTGTGTGATCTTGAATTGTGTACATACTTCTCTCATCATCTTATTGTTCAAATTGAGAGCATTATCCGAAATAATTCTTGCTGGCAACCCGCAACGGCATATAATTTCTTTCTTAACAAATCTGCATACCAACGACTTTGTTACATTCGCATAAGAAGTAGCTTCTACCCACTTTGTGAAATAATCTATGGCCACCAAGATGAAACGATGTCCATTTGAAGTTTTCGGGGTAATAGGCCCTATCCATTCCCCACATTGAAAAGATCCACGGTGCAGTCATGACATGTAATGGCGATGGCGACACATGAATCTTATCTGCATATATCTGGCATTTATGGCACTTTCGGGAATAACTGATGCAATCTCCTTCCATCATCAACCAATAGTAACCTTCACTCATAATCTGTTTAGCAAGCATGTGACCATTAGCATGAGTGCCACATATCCCTTCATGGACCTCTTCTATAATTCTCCGAGCTTCAGCAGATCCGACACATCTCAACAAGACTTGGTATTTTCCTTTCTTGTAGAGAATCTCACTGTCTAGAACAAAACCCATTGCTAGCCTTCTCAGAGTCTTCTTGTCATTCTCTGTTGCTTGTTCTGGATACTGTTGACTCTTGATGTACTGCAAGATGTCGTTATACCAAGGAAGGCCATCTGCTTCTTCTTCAATACTCAGACAGTGGGCAGGAGACTCATATATACTCATCTTTATTAGTACAACTTCAGCCCCTCCATTCACTTTAAACATTGATGACAAAGTAGCCAGAACATCTGCCATTCGATTTTCTTCTCGAGGAAAGTAATTGAAATTCACTTCTTCAAATTCCTCCAATAAACACAGTATGAGTTCTCGGTATCGGATTAACTTTGTATCTCGGGTTTCCCATTCTCCTTAAAGCTGGTATATCAGTAAGGCTGAGTCTCCAAAAACTTCCAATACTTTGATCTTTCTGTCCACTACAGCACGAAGGCCCATAGTACATGCTTCATACTCGGCAGTATTGTTTGTACAATCAAAAACCAATCTAGCAGTGAAAGGATAATAATCTTCTTCTGGAGATATAAGCATTGCACCGATTTCGTGCCCCATGGCATTAGATGCGCCATCAAAATACATTTTTCACACTTTCTTCTTCAGGGGAATCTCATCTACTTGTGATACATACATCAAATCTTCATCCGGGAAGTCAAAGTTCAACAGCTCATAATCTTCCACTGCCCGACTTGCTAAGAATTCAACCACTGCACTGCCCTTGATAGTTTTTTTACTTACATATACAATGTCGTACTCTAACAATAAAACCTGCCATCTTGCCGTCCTCCTTGACAAAGAAGGTGCTTCCAACATGTACTTGACTGGATCTAGTTTGGCAATCAACCACGTTGTGTGGTACAACATGTACTGTCTGAGTCTTCGAGCAGTCCAAGCTAAAGCACAACACAACTTTTCTACCGACGAATATTTCAACTCATAATCTGTGAACTTCTTACTGAGGTAGTAAACTGCCTGTTCTTTCTTTCTAGTCTTATCAAGTTGCCCCAAAACACAACCCATGGATCTCTCAAATACTGATAAATACAGTACCATTGGTTTATCCGGAACTAGTGGCATTAATACTGGTGGGTTGGATAGATAATGTTTAACCTTTTCAAATGCAATCTGACAACCTTCATCCCACTCTCCCGGATCACGTTTTTGAAGTAACTTAAATATTGGATCACACTTATCGGTTAACTGAGAAATAAACCGAGCAATGTAATTCAATCTTCCCGGAAAACCTCTTACTTCCTTTTGAGTACGAGGTGGTGGCAAATTCTGAATAGCCTTCACTTTATCCGGGTCAATCTCAATTCCTCTTTTGCTGACGACAAAACCCAACAATTTCCCTGAGGTGACTCCAAAAGTGCATTTTGCCGGATTTAGCTTGAGTCTAAACTTTCTTAGTCGTTCAAAGAGCTTCTTAAGATTCGTAATATGCTCCTCTTCTCCTTGTGACTTTGCGATCATATCATCAACATAAACCTCATTTCCCTTATGCATCATATCATGAAACAAGGTCACCATGGCTCTTTGATATGTTGCCCTAGCATTCTTCAACCCAAATGGCATTACCTTGTAGCAGAAGGTTCCCCACATTATAACAAATGTGGTTTTCTCCATATCTTTCGGTGCCATCTTGATCTGATTGTATCCTGAGAATCCGTCCATGAAAGAGAATAAAGAACTTTTCATCGTATTATCCACTAGAGTATCAATATGGGTCAAAGGAAAATTATCTTTAGGGCTGGCCTTGTTCAAATCTCGGTAATCAACGCACATCCGCACCTTGCAATCCATCTTTGGTACTGGAACAATATTTGCCACCCATTCTGGATATTTTGCCACCTCTAAGAACCAAGCAACAAATTGCTTTTTCACCTCCTTTTTTATATTTAATAGCATGCCTGGCCTCATTCTTATCAACTTTTGCTGAATTGGCTTGCATTCTGCCTTAAAGGGAGCTTATGAACCATAATATTCGGATCCAACCCTGGCATGTCTTGGTAAGACCATGCAAATACATCCACATATTCCTGGAGCAAGGCTATCAATTCACCCTTTATTGATGATGACAATGAAGTTTCGATTTTGACTTCCTTTATCTCTTCACCATCTCCCAGATTTATTACTTCCAATAATTCCTTATAAGGAAGTACTTGTTTCTCCTCTTGTTCTATTTTCCTTAATAGATCCGGAGGTAGGCCATAATCCTCACTATCTTTGTTAGCCTCAAATCACTCGTGCAAATGGATCTTTCAAAATCAATTTCAAAATTACTGACAAGAATGTCCTCATATTCCACATCCGTACACCTGTAAATAAGTGGAGAAGAAACAATATTGGAAAATATATATAATGAAAACAAAATAAATAACAAAAATGAAAGAATATGGACACATCAATATGGATAAAATGCATTGTGCTTGTTATTTATTGAATGAAAATGTTTAAACAAAAAGCCCATTACATAAGAAAAAAACTTTTAATATCTCTAGGTAAAGATAATTAAGATTGTTTTTTAGAGTATTACGTTGGAATAGACTTAAAAACTATGGGCAACTCAGTCGCACTCCAATTGGTTAGTCTATATCCTGGTGGACAAGGTCGCACCATCCAGTTCGCACTGTCACTTTCCATCCCTTCTTTCCCGATCATGCAAATCACCATATCCTAAATCTGCCCCCTTTATTCACATGGAATTTTTCAAAAGCTTGCTCGATCATTATTAGTACATCTTCTGAATTCTTTTCTCTGAATAGAAAACCAGCAGAGCTGAAGTTGTGAAGGATTGGTGGGAAAGTCATGGGTTCCCATTCAATATCCATACCCATGAGACGGGCCATCCTTCTTTGTCTGTTCCTTTCAACCTGTTTCCTCTTCTCATGGGCCTTCGGAAGATACCCTAAGCCAAATCGATCTTTCTTTCCCACTACTCTCGTTGCTCGAGCCATCCCTTGAAGATATTTCCCCAAACCTTTTCCAGCCCTGCAGCCTTTTCCCACTGTGGTTCTTACTCCCAACCTTGTGTTCTTAGACAACCTTGGCTTTGGAATTTTTCATCCTTCAATGACGAAAACCGCATTTACGAATTCCAAAGACCGAAAAGAACATTTCACGACATCTTCATTGGGTTCAACATAAGGAGATTCAGTAGATGCGGAGGCTATTATGTCTTCTTCTCCTGATACAGTGATCAAATGGCCCTCCATCATAAATTTCAGCTTTTGGTGGAGAGACGAAGGTACAGCCCCTGCTGAATGTATCCATGGCCTTCCTAACAAACAATTATAAGACGGATTAATATCCATGACCTGGAAATTCACCGTATAAGTGTATGGGCCTATCTCCAAAGGAACCTCAATAGTTTCCATTACCTCTCTCCTAGTACTATCGTAAGCCATGACTACTGTGCAACTTAGTAACATATAAGACATATCTACTGGCAACTTAGACAGGGTTGGTAAGGGCATTACATTTAATGAAGAGCCATTGTCCAGAAGTACCCTTGGTAGTATATGCCCCTTGCAGGTAGTTGTTATGTGAAGAGCCTTTGTGGACCCAATACCATTAGGTGGTATTTCATCATAACTGAAAAATATATGGTCGTCCGCTGCGATGTTTCCGACCAGCCTGTCCAACTTTTCTACTGATATGTTATTAGCCATGTATGCTTGATTCAACACTCTTAACAGGCCATTTTTGTGTGGCTCTGAGTTTAATAGCAAGGATAGGATGAAGATTCTTGCTGGCTGACGCTGCAATTGCCCAACCACACTATACTCGCTATGTTTTATGAACTTTAAAAACTCACATGCCTCATTCTCATTTATCGGCTCCTTTAACCTATTTATCGAGGCTGATCCCCTCTCTGCTTCTTTTGACAAATCCATCTCAATATGGATTGGCTCAACTACTTTTTTCCCTTTGTCTGCTCTTCTGTCTTTCCATGTTAACCCCTGTTCAGCAGCCTCAGGAGCATAACACCTTCCGCTTCGTGTTAAATGCTCCAAACCTGTGATATATTGCTAACTCGAAGACCCAGGCATAACCATGCTACAGTCGTATTTTCATGGTGCAGCTTTGTTTTCCTTGTATGAAAAGGAAATAGGCAACTTAGGTGCACTTTCCTCAACAATTGGCATAACTTTCTCCTCTGGTTCATCATATAATAGATGATCAAGGGTCTTCCTAACCCGTAGCCAGCTGCATTCTCAATAACTTTTATTTCCTCCTCTGTCTCTTCTTAAAATTGGGCCTCCCCATTATCCATCATCTTTTGGACTTTAACCAGAAAGTCTCCACAGTCTTGTATGACATAACCTCCACACTTATGGAACGGGCACCAATTCTGCACCCTCTTTGCAACCATTTTTAGACTGTCTGCATCTCCCACCATTTCTGCCTTGACCATCTCGACCCATACTGTCAACATTGGAGTCTTGACTTCCCTGACGTCCCTTTTTACCTTTTTGACTTCCCCTGTCAATACTGCATTTACCCGATTCTCAGCATGATCGGGCAATGGGTTTCCCGCTACATTCGGCCCATTCTTTGACCCAAACTTCACAACTCCGGTATTAATTAAGCTTTGGACTTTCTTTTTGAAAGCAATGCAATCCTCCGTTGAATGCCCCTGAATTCCTGCATGATATGCATAGTTGGTATTTGCATTGTACCATCTTGGGTATGGTGGGGTCAAAGGTTTAAGATATACGGGTGTGACAAGTTGGCCTTGTAGTAGTTTAGGATATAGCTCACCATAGGTGGTAAGAATGGGATCAAATTGGGGTTTTTGATCGTTCCTTGGTGAACGATAGTTTTTGCGCGCGGGACCTTGAGTGTTTGGGATAATATTTCGAGAAAGGGTTATTTGTGGGGATATACCAGTTGGGAATGGCTGTTGTGGTATATTGGTATAGGGGAATGGATTTTGGGTAAGGTGATTCACATTAGGGAAGTAAGGATTATACCCCGGGTAAGGTGTGTAAGGTGTCGGAGGTGCATAAGATGTGATAGGATTATAAGGCCTGGGAGGTGTGTATGGTGTAGGATGTGTATAGGGGTATTGATTGAAACTGACTACATGTGTCTCCTCCTCCTTCTTTGCAGGAAAAACTCTCTTCGAGGTAGCAGACTCACCTCCTTCCATGTTCCCGTTCTTAATAGCGGACTCTATCATCTTCCCAGATATCACCATATCTGCAAAGTCCTTGGTGGCGCTTCCCACCAATTTATCATAATAAGGTGCTTTCAGGGTATTGATGAAAAGCACTGTAGTTTCCTTGTTGGTTAAAGGGGGTTGCACTTGTGTAGCCAGGTCTCTCCATCTTTTAGAATATTCTTTAAAGCTTTCAGTAGCTTTCTTTTCCATGTTCTGGAGAGTTAGACAGTCAGGCACCATGTCTATCACATGCTTGTACTGTTCCATGAAAGCTTTGGCGAGATCCATCTAGGAACGAATCTTAGAACGAATAAGCTGGTTATACCACCGAGTTACGGACCCTATCAAACTATCTTGAAAACAGTGGAAGAGAAATTTGTCATCTTCATCATGTCCGGTCGTCATCCGACAATACATGGTCAGATGCGATGATGGGTTGTAGTTCCGTTATATTTTTCAAAGTCTTGTACTTTGAACTTTGGAGGAATCACCAGACCGTGCACTAAACTCATCTCTTTGGTATCTAGACTGCCAAATAGCTCCGCCCCTTCAACTGCCCTTAACCTTTCCTCCAGCGGCTGATATTTTTTCTGGAATTCTGCAGTTTCAACCATCTTCAGTTCAGTCATCTTTGCCCTTTCCTTTTCAGCCATTTCTTCAAAGTCTGGAACTTCCACATCAATAGGATCAACCCCGATATTACCCCTTTTGAGACCAAAATTTTGAGCTTCGGCGGCTGGTTGGATGTAAATATAGGATGCTACCCCAGTCGGAAGTTCATTTCCCATAGATTGGGATGTCTGACCATTCTTCTGTACCATCTCTGGTCGGTCTTCCTGGTTTACTGCCCCCATTCCTGTAACTGAATTTTCTCCTGGCCACTTCTGCCTCATCATGGAACTCATCATCTCCATGAGTTTGGTCATTTGTTCCTGTGACTCCTCTTGAGACTTAGCTAACTGTTCCTACAGTTCTTTTTGAATTCTTTCCATCCTTGCAATTCTAGCAAGCTGATCGTTCTCTATAGCTCTTGCTTGAGATCGAATATTGTAAGGATGTCGAAAGTCTGATTCTTTCTGAGTGCGACCAATTGTACCTTTAGTTTTAAAAACCATGGATTAGAAATTATTGACACATTTCTTATTTTATTTTATAAAAATGAATGAACGAATAAATGACTAAATGTTAATGAATGAACAAATAAGTAAATGACTAAGTGTATGAACCTAAATGACTAATTATAAAGAATAAATGAATGGACAAATAAATAAATGACTAAGTGTATGAACAATTTATAAAGAATAGATGAATGAATGATTATGAATATAAATGAATGAACACATAAAATATATAAAAGAAAGAACAAATGAATAATTAATGCATTTAAAAGTATTGGCCCTGGGATAATTCCAACCAAACGGTCTTTCATTGATTTCCTGGAACTAAATACATCAAAGAAAAGATCACTGCTTAAAACAATCTGATAATCTGTCTCTCCTAATTTAAAATGCTATTACAAAATACTGGTCCTATAGTAACTCCCTCGGATCTTGAACCTTTTTCACCGTCCTCTTTTGACTGCCTTGCTCTTCAATCTGACCCCTACTTATTCACGACCCTTTGACATGTCAGCAGAAGCATCACAGTGTAAGCTTTCCTTAGCTTGTTTCTCTAGTTGATTGGCTCAGGCGTCCTCATGCTTTGCTCTTTCTACCCAATAGTTCCTCTCCTTCTTGAGGTTTTTGACTTCTTGTTCCCATTCCCCGGAAGTCTTGAGAGTCCCTTCGAATCTGAGCTTGAAATGGTACCTCTTGTTCTCCAAGTGTAATTTTTGAAGATCGCTTTTAACAATGTCTCTCTCTCTCTTGATTTTTTCCTTTTCTCTTTCTCGAGCTGATTCCCTATTTTTCATATCCTCAAGCTCTTCTTGCAAACGGACAATTTCCTTGCTCATTTGGGCCTTTTCTTTTTCAAATTCTGCCCTTGCGATTTCTAACTCCGATGGCACTTCCTTGGGTGGCGAACTCAATGCTGAACTTCTTCTCCATCTGATGTCAATAACCTATCATTAATCCTCAATTCCCTCCATGTCAGGTAATCAGGTGTGACGATGCCGGCATATCTAGCTATCTCCACTCGATGAGTTTCCTTCCATGCTACTACAATCTCACGTACCTTTCCCGAATATCCATCTTCTCCATAAGCAAATTCCAAATTACTAAGGTCATGGGTCACAAGAGTAAACTGACGGGATTCTGATTGTCTCAGTACTAGCAGTGGTGCATAGCTCACTCCTCCCCATACTCCCAATAATGGAACATAAACTTTATCTCCGCACTTGTACAATGTCGGCATAGGAGCTATCCGTGGAGCTCTCCAAATTATCATCTCAGCCCTGATATTCCGGAATATATTGATCCATTGTTCCTCAGTCCTATTTTCAAGCCAATCCCTCTTAAGAAATTCACCAATTGGTACAAAAGATTTCCAGTATGAGCGAAGAGGGAAATTCTCCTGTTTACAAAAATGGCTCTGAACCCATATGTAAAGGAGCTGTATACAACCCAAAAAATGCCCTTTTCCTTCCCGTCTACAGAAATTCAGGGATCGGATTGTTTCTACTATAATTGTCGGGGCTGGGTTTATCCTTTGCTCAAGCCTCTCAAAAACATCAAATATCGCCACATCCACATACCCTCATGTCTTTGGGAAGATAACTAAACCATAGATAGCCAAAGAAAAAAATATTCCTAATTGTCTCCTTACTTGAATGGCTATGGATTAAGGTCTGTAAAATGTCCCATGATATACAGTAGCTTACCCCTTTTCGGACAACATGGCTTTCGACCCAATGTCTTTCTAATCCTAGAATTTTAGACACCTTTTTCTTGAAACCCGGCGTCTTTGTATCCTTCAAATAAATACGGTCGGGAATAATGCTCTCAATAAGCATCGAGGTTGAATATTCCTCTATAGTTGGAGTCATATCCTATCAGTTGAAGGTAAAACACCGATACGCGGGATTCTAGAATTGCACCACAACCCGGATCACCTCACCACTGATCTTAACCTGAACTAATAGTGCTATGTCCCCATAAGTCTGAGTGAAGGCTTCCTTTTTTGATATGTTCCATTGGTTCCATATATCCATCAATTCCCGGATATCATTTTGCTTGATAGTAAGATCAACCTCGGCTGGCAATGCTGACACATATCCCATCTTCAAACAATCCCCATTATCCTGCTGACCTTTCTCGGACTGTTTCCTAACCTCTAAATGCTTCTCGACCACTGAGACACTCTGACCCTCCATGAAAGCCCTTTTGGTTGAATATTATCCCGAGACCAATAACTTTTCATGTGCAAAAAATGATGACAAGAATGCAAAAGCAAAAAACAACAACAAAAAGAAAATTAATTAGTAATGGGAATAGATACAAATAATACAAAAAAAAACATATAATTCAAAACAATAATTATCCCTGAGGATGCAACAAAATTTTGGCATTATAACACCCATGGGATGAAATACCAACACTTATTACGGGCATTGTGATGTACGTTCATCATTGTCTGATTTTCAAAAATAAACTTATTCGGAAAGTAGAATAGAAGGTAAAAAGATTGGAAATATTCCTCCATGTGTTATTAACTTCGGGATATCTAATTGGAAATCCGGCATGGCTTCGCTTAGGTTTACTATATGAAGGTGAATTAGTTCTAAAAGCCCCGAATTGTTCCTCACTGTCGCCGGTGAAGGCTAATAAGGCACCCCGATAAAAGCGGGTTCAATTCGTTAGAGTCTATTTCCCTAGCCCATGTGGATTGTTAATCACGAAGGCTTAGGTAATTTAGTACTCCGAAAGTGTTTCACTAGACGAAGGCTTAGTTACTTTGCTCCCACATAAAAGGACAGAACCTGGGTATAGGATTCATGATATGCAAATGCACGTGTAGTGTGTGAGGAGAAATAACAAACCTTTCACCACCTATTCTACACCCCTTTTTCTAAATGCCCCAATAAGATTAAACAATATAAGTCATCAATTAATCAATAAATGAATATATGCACCAAAATAACCAGAGAACAATTATAATATGTATGCACGTGAATATGGACATATTTAAAAACATTTTATTATCTTTGAAATTATCCTTATTTTTTTTAAATATGAGAATTAAAATTAAATACCAATTAAACCAACAAAATCGAGACTTTGATAACACACGACTAATTTTAGGCCTGACTCTCTAATAGTCCCCTGTGGAGTCGCCAAGCTGTCGCAACCTAAAAAAATAACAAGTCTCATCGCAAGACTTTATTATTCGTTAAGCGTGACATTAAAAAAAAAAAAAGTCGACTTAATTCCTCTAGAAAAATGAAGGTTTTGAAAATGACCTTGAAAAAGACATGGAGTCGACACCAATCTTTTTTAGCTAGGTGTGATCGGCCACCTATTAAAACCGGTTTTATAAAATATTTTAAAATTAATTAAAACATTTTTAAAACCAATTTCAAGTCTGCGTTTTAAACCAGAGAAATCAAAGAAACGAGTTGGGGACTCGGTTACGTGTGAGAAAGGATTAGCACCCCCACAACGCCCGTATAAAACGATACCTTATTAATCATGTGTTATCTCAAGTCTCGGAAAAAAAGTCGGTTTTAAATTTAGTATTTCAAGTTAATTCCCAATTTAAATAAAAAATAATTCCATTTTTAATTGAAAATAATCAGGAATTTGTAAATTCAAAATTTTTCTATATTCCCCAACAAACGTGGCAAAATATAGAAATTTTTATTAGTTTGGAAAACTTTCCGAATCATTATTATTTTAAAGAAGATATTCCGTTATTAATGATAATTGATGATATCCTCCACAGCAAACCCGGTAGAGAACTCATGAATTATTTTAACTCGGGGATATCTTTATTTTATTGAAAATCATTACCTTTTTGAAAACATTTAAAAAATATAAATATGAATATGTATGACATAAATAAAATGACATAGCAAAGTCTAAATAATATAATGCAACCTAAATGATATGATATAATTTAAATGTCTTAGCATATTCTAAATGAAATGAAATATCCTAAGTTATATGATATATTCTAAATGAAATGAAATGACCTAGGTAACATAATATATTCTATATGAAACGTAATATCCTAAGTCATATGATATATTCTAAATGAAATCAAATATCCTAAATGAAATAATATATCCTAAATGAAATGAAATGGCCTAGGTAACATAATATATTCTACATGAAATGAAATGACCTAGGTAACATAATATATTCTATATGAAATGAAAAAATTTAAATGACATGGCAAATATGAATGATATGGCATATAATTTAAATGACATGAAATATAAAATAATGCTATCATATAATATGCATGAAAATAAAAATGGAAATAATAATGTATGAACATAGTATATGCTAAATAATATGACAAAAATAATTAAATAAAAAGCATAGAATATCATGAAATATTCAAAACCATATAATAAACAATATAACATAAAAAATATATATAAATCAAAATAATAAAAATACCATAGAAATTATCATAGCAAAAATCACAATTTATAGAAAATGCATGAATATGGAAAATGCAATGCATTTTTTTCCTTTAATTAAGAAAATCCGTATATCTAAAAAGATATCTGGCTACCTTAGAAAATATATCAAATTAAATATTCTAAAATCAAAATACTTTGTGATTGTTTGAAAATAATTTTTTGAAAAGCTTAGATTGAAAATAAAAACTTGGCTAAACCCTTTTTAAATGGCTCTAATTTCCTAAGTTTAAAATCCCGGACTTGACCACCCTTAACCCGAGACTTAAGAAATCATTTTTAGAGTTTAAAAAGGATTAGAAACTACCATAAGTCAGTAGCTAAACTTCCTAATCAGCCTCCTCTAAGTAACTTAACCAAAACAGAAAAATGATTTTCCTTCAAATTCAATTCTGACTCTATTGTCCAGTTTAAAACAATGATCTTTTTCCCTATTTTTAAAAATTCCAAAAAATCTAAAAAATATACTAGAGACTCAGGACATGTAAAACTACACGTTAAAAAATTGGCTTAATTTTTTTATTAAAGATGACTGTCGGGAAAGTACGAGTACTGGGTGAAAAAACTGTTTTGCTAAAACACATTTTTGCTTTTGATAAAATCATTTAAAAATCAAAGTAAAAATATTTAAGACTCTCTAAATGACTCGCAAACATTAGCTAGCACTTTTGAAAAGTTAGACAAAAATTGCCTAAGTAAAAAAAATTACAAAGGTAGAATAATCAATTTGACAACTCTTTAATTTTCAACAAGTATGCTCAAGAGAGCATGACTTTAAACCATTGATTAGACTAAGTCATAAGTCAAGTGGCATGGACATGAAATGCATGAAAAATACAACAAATATGATGCATGAAATGCATGATTTTAAACCTAAATGTCATGAAAAATGCATGGCATCAATAAAATGACCTAGACCTAAATGAACTTGCATGGCATTTAATGCAACCTAGGTCTAAAATGCATGGATATGCATGACAAAACAAACCAATCCTACATCTAAAATATGCATGGCAATAACACAAACACAAGGCATGCTTAAACCAAATACTCAACCAAATGTCATGAAAATGCAAACCTATCAACTAACATAACAAAAATGCACACACAAGGCAAAGAAAGTGAAGTGGCCGAATGGCCTCATGTTCAAAGTGAGCATGGCATTTTCACAAACACTTGATATACTAACATACTTAACTAAAACATAACACTCAAATCTTGCAAATATAAAGTAGAGGTATGAAAACTAACAAGCATTTTCACAAACACATGGATTTCAAAATATAAAACATAAACAAATTTAAACATTTTGAAAACAGAAAATTAAAAATGCAAGAACATGATAATCGACTCATAAATGGAAATAAGCAAGCAACCAAATTAAAACAAGCTCCAAGTATATGTAGTAGAAGAAGATTTAAAGCATCAAGACTTATTTAATATCAAAAATAACATGAAATAACAAAGCAAAATAGCAACTAAAACAAAAAAAAAAATGGGTCATTCGGCCATGTCAAAGAAACAAGAGAAAAAATATATTTCAAGAGCTTTTTCTAAGAAATGATCAAGAAAGAACCTAAAGAAGAACATGAAAAAAACTTATTTAAAAAGAAAAATCAAAAGAAACTCACCAAAATAATAATCAAAACAGCAAATCAAGAATGGAAATTCAAAGAAAGTGCAAGAGTATGGTGCTAAAAACAACCTCTAGAAGCTATCTTTCAAGCTTTTTCTCTTCTAACTTTCTTTTCTTTTCTAAACTTTTCTTTTTGCTTCTCAACAATGGAGAGAAAATCAGCCAAAAGCAAGAGAGAATAGAGAATGAGAGAGTGCTGAAAATGAAAGAAAAAATCATCCCTTGTAGTGGCCGAACCTTCTCTCTCTCTAGGCTAGGATATTGTCATTTTTCCCTCAACCAATTTTCATCCAAGTGCTATTGATCCAAGATGTTTAAAACATGAAATTATCACCCTTAGATTAGGTCATCAGCTATCCACAATTACAGCTGTTCAAAAATCTTAAGCCATTATGTTGACACTCTCCCTTTTCATGCATTGGTCCATGTGGCTTATTTGCAAAGGCTTGATCAAAAAATCACTAACTAACTCTTCATTTTTGGCCTCTTGATTAAAAAATCAGAAACCTCCTTCACATCCTTGGGCCTTGGCCGGCCAGCCCTCCTTCTTCCAGCCCATGTTTGATTTTTTTGAAAGACAAGAAAAGCCCTTTTTGGTTTCTTGGGTAAAATAACCTTTTTGCCTCCCGAATGCAAATAAATGGAAAACGGACTCCAAATTCAAATTTTATTTTTTCAATACTTTCAAAATAATAAAAAAAAATTAAATTCTGGAAGTTTTCAGAATTTTCCAAGTTCATTTGCTATTTATTTGGATTTTTTCTTCCAAAATTGCCCTTTTATGCCCCCAAATTTTACCATCTTTTAAACGAGCTCCAAATAAAGATTTTTCTTCACCAATATCTTCCAAATAATTTAAAAGTGTGATCTAGAAGTTTTCATAATTTTTGGAACTCATTTGCTATTTTTTTGGGATTTATCTGCTTGAATTACTGCATAGGGGGCCCGAGATTTGGCCATTTTGCAAACATACTCTAAAACAAGATTTTCTTTCTCCAATCTCTTCCAAATAATTTAAAAATGAGATTTGCAAATTTTCAGAATTTTTGGAGTTCATTTGTTATTTTTTCGAGATTTATCTTCTTGAATTTCTGCATAGGAGACCCGCGATTTGGCCATTTTGCAAACGAACTCCGAATCAAGATTTTCTTTCGCCAATCTCTTTCAAATGATTTAAGAATGATATTTGCAATTTTTTCAGAATTGTTGGAGTTCATTTGCTATTTTTCTCAAATTTTCCAATTTTTCCCTCTTGCCTCCTTAACCCGGTTTTGCTCAAAACAAGTCCGTTTTTCATATTTTCTTCAAACTGAGCCTTGGGCTATCCTTTTTAATCACTCCTCATCCATTAGGGGCTTTATTCCTAACGAGTCGGGCCATTTCTGTAATTCTTCCCAATTTCACAGAAATCCACCAAAAACCCTAATTCTCGATTTTCTTCCGGATTGACTTTTCTTTCAATTTTTCTTTCAAATGGCTTCTCCATTACCCGTAGTCAGTGCTTATCTTTCATTTGGAACCTTCAATTTCGACCAATTAGATCGTTTAAGCACTTTTTCCTAAATTTTTCGGATTAGGGTTTCCTTTCTATTGAATCTCCATAACCCAACTTCCGAACTCCATATCTTTCGATGTAGACCTTGGATTATCAAAATTCTTTCGCCATTTTTCAATTGAACTTCAAATCTTGATTTTGAAAGTGGGTTGACTTTTTAAGGAGTTGACTTTTTAGGGTTGACTTTTCGAGGTTGACTTTTTTTCAAGTTTGACTTTTTATTCTCGCTCTCTTAAACTAAGTCTCAGAATACCACCTGCAGGATAAAAAAAGTCTTTTTACATACTGAAACATCAATTTTTATGAAGAAAACATACTTGTTTTAGTGGTCCGGACAAAATTAGGTGTCTACAAATAAGGTACCGTTTTATACGGGCATTGTGGGAGTCTAATCCTTCCTTGTGACGTAACCGACTCCCAAACCTGCTTTTGTTTTCTCTCTTGGCATTGTGGGAGTGCTAATCCTTCCACGTGACGTAACCGACTCCGGAACCTGCTTTTGTTTTCTCTCTTGGCATTGTAGGAGTGCTAATCCTTCAACGTGAAGTAACCGACTCTCGAACCTGCTTTTGTTTTCTCTCTGGTTCAAAGTACAGACTTCAAAATTGGTTTTAAAAAATGTTTTAATTAATTTTAAAATTTTTTACAAAAACCGATTTTAATAAGTGACCAATCACACTTAGCCAAAAAAGATCGGTGGTGACTCCATTTTTCGAGGTCGTTTTTAAAACCCTTCTATTATTTACGAGAAACCAAAAATTATTTTTTTCTTCTACACCTCTAACGTCATTTAACGATCACGAGATCGTTATGACAATATATATTAGATATATATTCTAAAATCATATATATACTATAGGTGCTCATGGGTCGGCCCGCGGTCTAAAATTTTTTTGATTTCTTTGCCCAGGCCCGGCCCTGGGTCAGGTAGGGCTGGGCGGCCGGCCCATATTTACTATTCACTATATTAAAAAATTATTATTTTTTATTTTTTTCTATATATTTTTAAAATTAAATTTAAAAAATATTATTTTTTATTAGATGAACAGTGATCCGAGTCGGGCCAGCCAGGATCACTAAAATCCCTGCCCAGGCCCGACCCAATACGGGTCGGGCCTATCGAGCAGGGCGGGCTGCTCGGCCCGTGAGCAGGTCTAATATATACTAATATTATAAAAATATTATATATATATACTAAAGAATTATATGTATTAAATTATGTTCATGAATAAGTTATAATATATATTTTTATAGTATTAAATTAAAAATAATTTGTAAAAAAATAGGGGTGAAGCAGCATGGAGTATGGAACAATTATGAATATAATCAACATCAATAAAGAAGAATATTTTCAATATTCATGAAAAAATGAAACGAAAATGAATAAGAAAATCTCACCTCACTCCATTGCCATCTCAAACCTTTAAGAGAGAAAATGGAATAGTAGAGAGAGAATAGAGAATGAGAGAAGCTGGCGTGGCTCATGGTTTTGTCTTTTTACCTTATCAAATTCTAAATTTTATAATTTTTAAAAAAAAAATATTTATCCAAACAATACAATTATAAATATTAATATTTTAAATTGATGCATTTTAAAATATTAATATTTTAAAAAAATTTAAAAATTTTCATCCAAATACATCTTTAAGAACTTTTGCCAGTGAAATTAGAATTTGGTGTCAACAGTCTTTGTCCTTTTCTATCTGAAAAATCCATATTGTCCTTCGTGTAGTGCTCACTAGAAGAGTAGAAGGTTTGATGGAAATGACCTTTATGTCTTCAGAACCTTCTGAAGTGAGAGTAGTTTAAGAAGAGTGAGACGCGTGGCGTGGCCCCATCAACATATGGGCCTGACTTGGACCTTGGGCCCGATTAGGTGATCCGAACATGTCTAAAATTTTCACTTATCTTAAAAAGGAAATTTAGGGGTCTTTATATGAATTTAAAGTTTAATTGAGTTGATTGATGCAATCATTTTAAAAGATGACATTCAATAGATTTGAAATTTAAATTTCAATATTTGCAACTCTTCTCTTATCTTTTGGCTGCGACCTCATTTGTATCAAAAAAAAATCTTTTTTGTATGATGAAATACTTTTCGATTTTAAACTCTATTTATTCAAAAATTCAAATTATATTCAGAAAATATTATTTATACATATATAATTATATACTTAATTATGGATGGTCACAACCAAATCGAGGATTCTTGAGTCTTTCATAATATTGATTTTGAATTTTATTTTTGTTAATGTTTAAATTGATTGTGTTTCCGAGGAAATCTGCAAAATAAAAATAGTCAAGGGGAGTTAGATTTAATACTCCAACGCGCATTCTGACACTCAAATTAATGATTCTTCAATAAGTTGAGAGAGACAATGTAAATAAATAAAGAGTGAAGAGGGTAAAGAGAGTCATCATCTTAGATACGTAGTGTGAAAGAAATAGACAAATCACAACTTTTCTCCACAAGTAAGACTTAAATAAGTTTTCTTTAAATAAAGTTTTATTAGATTATCTATCTATTCAAAACAATTAAATAAAATTAAAATAGAAAATCTTAGTGCATAAATTGATATTGACACTTTTAAAATGATAAGACTCAAAATTTTAATACTTTATGTAAATTGACGTTATTATTATGGTAGAAGTTTTAACGTTGAATTACAGTATTGATAATCAAATTGTGTGCATAAATATTATTTGTAATCAATTGATCTACTCAAACTGATTTAACAAATCTATATAGATATCGTTTTCTAAGGAGGAATCTGAAGAACTTAACATAAAACTTTATCATACTCTATTCTCCTCATTTTCTTCGGTCTTGAACATGATCTTTCAAACTTAAAATATTTCAACATTAATAAAGATTTCAAGACATTTAATTTTGAGATAATGTCATAGTCTCTGAAGTTTATCAAATTTGTCAATGTGGTACTTGTACTTTAAAAATATTCAATGTGGTACCTGTACTATCAAACCGTATATCAATATGATACATTGATCTAACACCGTTAAATATAAATGATGATGTGACATTGATCAATCAGATGATTACACGTGACAGCACTTGATTTTTTAAAAATAAATATCTGAATTTTTGTTTAAAAAATTTAAAAAAAGAAAAGAAACAAATATTTAAAAAAAAATATTAAATTATATAAATTATATTTTTTAAAATTAATATCTATTTTTTAAATAAAAAATTAAATTAAAATTAAATTTTTTAAATTAAATATGTTTTTTATTAAAAATTATTTTAAAAAATTTTAAAATTATTTTAAAATTTTTAAAATTACTTAAAAATTTTAAAATATATATTTAACTAAAATTATTTTTAAAATATAAAGTATTTTAAAATTACTAGTTAAAAAATTTATAATATCTGAAAATTTATAAAAAAAAAATATTTTTAAAATATTTTATTTTTAAAAATTACAAAAATCAAAATATAAAATTATTTTATTTTATTTTATTGTTTTAATTTTTTAAAAATATTTATTACAAATTACAAAAATTAAAATATTTCTTTATTTTATTTTTTGTTAAAAATATTTATTAAAATTAAAAGGTGGAGGGAAAAAAATTTTAATTAAATTAATAAAAAAATTTATTATCACACGTGGCATCACTGTGTGGTGCCACGTGTAAAAGAAAAAATATATAATTTTAAATTTTAAATTAAAATAATAACTTTTTTTGGTAATACACATGGTATCATTATATGGTGCCACATGTAAAGTTTTTATTGGATACAAAAGCCACGTCATCAATATTTAATGGTGTTACTGACAGGTACTACAATAGCAAACGGAGTGAAAACGTTAAGTACCAACATATAAATTTTTAAAATACAAGTAGCACATTGACAAATTTGATAAACTTCAGGAACTATTCATGACATTATCCCTTTAATTTTATTTGGAGTGTTAAAAATATTTTTAGAGTAATTTGAATTGGAATGTTATTAGTTGTCAGATTAAGTTCTTTCGAAATATTTAATATAGATCAAATACATTCAATTCAAATTCCGGGATTAAAATCGATTTCGGATCTAAAGTTGGATTTTTAATGAAATTAATTTATATTCCTAATTTTGAGTTTTAATTTGCTTGTCTTGATTGACTTTTTTTACTCCAAATTAATTTGTTGATTTGCTATTGTGCTATAAATTATTTTTTGTATTGGATCTCAATTTATTTTTCTGGATTTATTAAATTGGATTGGGCCTCAATTGCAAAGTGGATTAAATTTTTGGATTGAGCCTTGAAACACGGACCATATCCATTTCATATTTATTAATTTATTTATTCCTTTTCTTTTCCTTTTTATTTCCTTTCTTTTTTATTTTTATTCTTAATTTTTTTCAAACAGTTCTAAAAACTTAAAAGGAAAAAACAGAAAAATAAAAAAATAAAAAAACGTGAAATTTTATTTTTGACAAAACTTGGAGTCAATGTATTAATATGGAAATATAAAGGAAAGTTGGAAAATACTAAATTTATATAAATAAAAAAAAAATCAAAGAAAAAAAAAAGGCAAGCTTGGGCATCAAAGATAATCTAAGGATCCGAATTTGCCAAAGGCAAAAATATACCTTTTTAAAAATTAAACCCTTATAAATAGCAACCCTCCCAACATCAATAGCAAACAAGCACCAATCAAGAAATACAAAGCAAACAATCAAAAGGCAAAATACAAAACAATGAGCAAACAACAATCAAGAGTCAAAAAAAAAAAAACAGTAGCAGAAATAAAGAGGATTTTTGTTCTAGGTGAGATTTTTCTAAAAAAAAATAAAAAAGGGTTTGGATTAGGATTTTAGAATTTTTTTTTGAAAGAAAATACCAAAAATAAATTATGGCATTTTTTAAAAATTTCTAGATTTTTTTAGTTGAATTTTTTGACAGGTTTTTGAAGTTTTCAGTGGCCGAAAACTGAGCTTAAAATTCATTATGGGTTTTTATAGTTTTTTCAACGACGAAAAATTCAAGTTATGTATTTTTTTTTATGAAGGTATGAAGATTTCGGGGTTTTTTTATATAAATATAGCTAAAAAAAAAAATCACAAAATACCTATCCTTTTAGATTATTTCCCAAAATACGCTGGTTTTAAAATTAGCTGGGAAATCGCCACCCCCCATGGCGATTTCCCAGCATCAAAATATTGATTTTGGCTAAAAATACCAAGGGAAATCGCCATGGGGGGTGGCGATTTCACTTGGTATTTTTAACCAAATTTGTAAAAAGGATGAAGGGAAATCGCCATGGGGGGTGGCGATTTCCCTTCATGTAATTTTTTTTTTTTTTAATTTATAAACAAATTTTAATTTCTTTTTTAATTTGTAAATTTTATTTTTTAAATTTAAAAATTATAAATTAAATTAAATTTCTTATTAAATTTAAATATGGAAAATTTTGTTTCTTATAAAAATTAAAAAAACAAAATAATATTTCTTCTTAAATTTGTATATCAAAAATTATATTTGTAAGTTTTGTTTTAATTTTAAAAATTTGTAAGTTTAGTTTTTTAATTTTAAAATTTATAAATTAAATTAAAATAATTTTTTTATAATTTTAAAAATAAAGAAATTTCGTAAGGTATATTTTATTATTTAAAATTTATGAACAAATTTTTTTAAATTTTGTTAATTGATTTGTATTAGATAAAAACAAAAAACAAACAAAAAAACTTGCATTACATTTTCCCTTATAATCCAAAGTACATAATAAGTTGAGAAAAACATGTAATTCATTTATTGTTGATGCGAAGTCTCCCCCAATGTGCCAAATCGATGCGGACAATTTCGACGGTTATGACCTTCGTTTCTGCATAATCCACAACGTTTTGGTTGGCCTTTCTCTCTGAGGTCCATTTCATTACGAATACGACTTGATTTTGGCCGACCATGTGGATTTCTCCGCATTTCTTGATTGGGACACACTTCTGGACCATCATATTGAGGCCAGTAACCTTCATTTCCAACAGTTTCGAACTCATGTCTATAAACATTCAATATAGTTTCCAGTCTATAGACTTTGTCCACATATTGCATGCAATCTACATGGACAAGTGCACAGGCAGCAACTACATGTGAACAAGGGAACCTTTGTGCTTGAAACTTTCCACAATCACACCACATGTCACTGAGGTTGACTTTGTACTTCATTGCAGAAACACCCTCTTGTGGGGCAACTAACTCTTCAACCAGAAAAGATTGATTTGTTCGCGTAAAATTACGAACAATGTGGGAGTTAGCTTTCCTGCGATTTTCTTGCATAGCTTGTGTGACTGTTTCACAATATGTGTGCCCTCCCTCCATCATGGCAATTTGCTTGTTCCCCATCTTAACAAAAAGTGCAGCCAACCTATAATATGTTGATTGCACTAAAGCAGTAATGGGAAGATGACGCGTTCCCTTCAACACCGAATTGATAGATTCAGCTAGGTTGGTTGTCATATGGCCATAAAGCCTTCCTTGATCATATGACTGCGCCCACTTCTCCTTGGGGATCCTATCAAGCCAATTAGCCGCCTCTGCATTTTCTCCACGAAGATTGTCATACATGAAATGAAAATTCGGTCGCCTCAACTCGTATCCTAATAAATTTTAAAACAAAAAACTTGTGAATTTCAATATTATTTTATATGCTAAACGAAATATAAGAGATAAAATAACTATGATTTGATTCCATACCCATGTTAACAATTTGTCGACGCAATTCCTTATTGTTAAACTTTTTCATAAAGTTCGCTGCAATGTGTCGAATGCAGTACACTGAATATGCATGTGGAGGATTCCATCCACCATCGCGTCTAATCGCAGCTTTGATGGCTTCATGTCGATCAGACATCAAGCAAATGCCAGGCTGTTTTGTCACGTGTCTGCGCAAGTTACTGAGAAAGAATGACCAAGCCTCTGTTGTCTCACCCTCCACAATGGCAAAGGCAATTGGCAGTATGTTTCGGTTGCCATCTTGTGCAATAGCTAACAATAATGTGCCTTTGTATTTTCCATATAAGAAAGTACCATCTATTTGCACAATAGGTTTATAATACGGATACCCTTCAATGCACGACTTAAATGTCCAAAATAGTCGATGGAATATTCTCTTACCCTGGACCAGTCGATCACCGTGATATGCAGGTACCGTTTGCAATTCCACAATTGTACCAGGCACGAAATGTTGCATTGCACCTAACCATTTAGGTAGCTCATTGTACGATCTTTCCCAATCGCCAAATACTCGAACAATTGCCTTTTGCTTTGCTTGCCATGTTTTCTTGTAGGAGGTGATGTATCCATACCGGATTCGCATCTCAGCGATCAAAACTGAAACGGAAATCTCCGGATTTGCTTGGACCAATGACAAAATGCATGAACAGATCATGTTACAATCTAACTTGCAATGATCTTGTGAAATCCCCCCCGATGTGCAAGTATGAGGCCCTTCATATTTTCTAATCTCCCATAGATGTTTCTTCTTCATAAAAGTTGCCCTTATTCTCCAATTACACCCATTCCCATACATTACGCACTTGGCATAATATTTCGTCGGCTCAGATTCAATTACTCTGTAATCTACAGAGTTTTTGATGTTATAGTGCTTGATAGCTGAAAGCACAGCCTCTTTCGTTGGGAATTGTAACCCAACACACAGATCAACTGCAGATGGATCAAATGTCAGAGGCATAGCTAATGTATGAGCATACTCTGGAAATTCCGGCACATGCATTGCCTCCAAATCCAGTGTATGCATATGGGATGCAGCCTGATATGGGGGAATATCTCGATGAGTGTTGATATCTCCATGAGTGTTGATATCTCCATGACTGTTGATCTCAGCAGGGACGACGTCTGGGTCAGAATCAGTATTGTCATCACTTGCGAATTCAGCATCCTCTTCCTGCTCACTAAATTCACCAACATCTTCACCATGGACTCCACGTGGACGAACAGGATCAACACCAGCTGGCTCATCTTCGAGGGTAGTAGGAATTAGGGTTTGTGAGACTAATGAAGTCTGAAAAGTTGTAGCT
This sequence comes from Fremontodendron californicum, assembly GCA_030761205.1. Classification (NCBI taxonomy): domain Eukaryota; kingdom Viridiplantae; phylum Streptophyta; class Magnoliopsida; order Malvales; family Malvaceae; genus Fremontodendron; species Fremontodendron californicum. The sequence goes on along the minus strand of JAULJL010000004.1, from coordinate 25,818,297 downwards.
TGAGATAAGGGCACGACTTCTTCTGTGGGAACGTCGTATGTAGTGTGAACATAGAACGACCCAGAATCATAATCTTCTATGGGAAAGTTTTCTGTTGTGCGAACATTTGAAGGGCCGCAATCATCGTCAACATCATCTATGTCAGCATATAACTCAAGGACACCAACATTTGCAAATGTCTCATGAGCATAAAACATGCATCTGACATCATCATCATCTTCAAGTGGAAATGTTCTATATCGGACACATCCTTCACCAATAGAAAGAGGATGCCTGTACTTAACCTCTGAAACTCTTTCTCTAGTTCCAGCTTTAATTTTTGTATGAATTTACAGCTTCAGTTCCTCTAATGTGACGTCGTCTTCAACACGAAAACTTTTTGGACGTTCACAATCAAAGGTAGCACCTTCGTCAGTATTATGAATTTGGCCATTATAGTAGACCAATGCGATCACTCTATTACTCATGTTGTGTAGCAAAAGAAAGAAGAAATATAGAAGGATGAGAATGAGAATGAGAATGAGGAGGTTTTAGCACTCAGGAAAAATCTGATTGAAAAACTGTTGTAGGGGGTATTGTAAACCTTCATAAGTATTATGAATTTATAATGGTTCATTATGTTGTACCAGATGACAAATCCCATCCTTTGTATAGGATGAAATCTGATTCTGATATTCTGCCTAGGACTATTTGACTGAAAAAGTTATAACTTATTCAATGCAAAATGTGATTGATAAATCCCATCATTTGTCTCATCCATTGCAGAAAGATTCAAGTTCCAATATTTTCTGCAGCATTTGATGGACTGGAAAATAGCTGAAACCTGTCTAAAAACCTATATCATCAGTCTTATCCATTGCAGAAAGAATCAAGTTCCAATATTTTCTGCAGCATTTGATGGACTGGAAAATAGCTGAAACCTGTCTAAAAACCTATATCATCAGTCTTATCCATTGCAGAAAGAATCAAGTTCCAATATTTTCTGCAGCATTTGATGGACTGGAAAATAGCTGAAACCTGTCTAAAAACCTATATCATCAGTCTTATCCATTGCAGAAAGAATCAAGTTCCAATATTTTCTGCAGCATTTGATGGACTGGAAAATAGCTGAAACCTGTCTAAAAACCTATATCATCAGTCTTATCCATTGCAGAAAGAATCAAGTTCCAATATTTTCTGCAGCATTTGATGGACTGGAAATATAGCTGAAACCTGTCTAAAAACCTATATCATCAGTCTTATCCATTGCAGAAAAAATCAAGTTCCAATATTTTCTGCAGCATTTGATGGACTGGAAAATAGCTGAAACTTGTCTAAAAACCTATATCATCAGTCTTATCCATTGCAGAAAAAATCAAGTTCCAATATTTTCTGCACCATTTGATGGACTGGAAATATAGCTTAAACCTGTCTAAAAACCTATATCATCAGTCTTATCCATTGCAGAAAGAATCAAGTTCCAATATTTTCTGCAGTATTTGATGGACTGGAAATATAGCTGAAACCTGTCTAAAAACCTATATCATCAGTCTTATCCATTGCAGAAAAAATCAAGTTCCAATATTTTCTGCAGCATTTGATGGACTGGAAATATAGATGAAACCTGTCTAAAAACCTATATCATCAGTCTTATCCATTGCAGAAAGAATCAAGTTCCAATATTTTCTGCACCATTTGATGGACTGGAAATATAGCTGAAACCTGTCTAAAAACCTATATCATCAGTCTTATCCAGAAAATTTTTTTCTGCTTTCCAGAATTTCACTTGTTTGCTTATGAAAATGTAATGCAAGTTTTTTTGTTTGTTTTTTATTTTTATCTAATACAAATCAATTAACAAAATTTAAAAAAATTTGTTCATAAATTTTAAATAATAAAATATACCTTACGAAATTTCTTTATTTTTAAAATTATAAAAAAATTATTTTAATTTAATTTATAAATTTTAAAATTAAAAAACTAAACTTACAAATTTTTAAAATTAAAACAAAACTTACAAATATAATTTTTGATATACAAATTTAAGAAGAAATATTATTTTGTTTTTTTAATTTTTATAAGAAACAAAATTTTCCATATTTAAATTTAATAAGAAATTTAATTTAATTTATAATTTTTAAATTAAAAAAATAAAATTTACAAATTAAAAAAAAATTAAAATTTGTTTATAAATTAAAAAAAAAATTACATGAAGGGAAATCGCCACCCCCCATGGCGATTTCCCTTCATCCTTTTTACAAATTTGGTTAAAAATACCAAGGGAAATCGCCATGGGGGGTGGCGATTTCCCTTGGTATTTTTAGCAAATTTTGAAAAAAACACCAAGGGAAATCGCCACCCCCATGGTGATTTCCCTTGGTATTTTTAGCCAAAATCAATATTTTGATGCTGGGAAATCGCCATGGGGGGTGGCGATTTTTCAGCTAATTTTAAAACCAGCGTATTTTGGGAAATAATCTAAAAGGATAGGTATTTTTGGATTTTTTTTTTTAGCTATATTTATATAAAAAAACCAAGATTTCGGTGCCAGAATTTAGGTTTTGATATTTTTTTTGACAGCCGCCAAACAATTTTTTAAAGAGTGAGAGAGAATATGAGGTTAGATAAAAAGAGTTTTTTGGAAAATGAAATATATATATATATATATATATATATATATATATATATATAGCTTAAAAATGGTGAGGTCAAGAAGGATATGCATGTTGACTCGCATGTAGACCTGACTCAAGACCTGGATTCGCGCCTTATTTTGTTTTCTGTTTTTTTCTCTTTTATTATTTTATTTATTTATTTGTTTATTTTAATTATTATTTAATTATTATTTATTTGTTTGATTTGTTATTTATTTATTTATTATGCTTAAAATTTTAGGTTTTTTTTTTTTTGTTTTAAAATTGATAAAATTTGAATTAATTAAAATAAAAGTGTTAATTATTTTAAAAATTAATAAAGATCTTGTAGTGGTGAAATTCTAAGATAATCACAAATGGTTGATTTTTTTAAAAAATTTAGGTAAATTAATTAAAGTGTTAATTATTTGAAAAATTAATAAAAATCGATGTTTATTTTTAAATAAAAATTTAATCATAAAAGATAAAAAAATTAAAACCCTCTTTCATAAAATTTAATAAAAGATTTGAAAATGAAACATCTTCAAGGAAAAAAAGATTTTTTTTTAATACTCTTGAAATGAAAAAATTCTTTAAAATATCTCCAAAATGTTGATAAGAAATTTAATAAAATTTTCATACTTAAAAAAATAAAATTTTAAAAATATTTATTTATTTAAAACCGTTTTAAAACAACATAAAATCAATCAGATCTATCATTTGGATGTCATTGCGGGATGCTAATTTTTTCTACACTATTCATACTCTCCAATTTAATTCTGATAATGTGGACCGAAATCTATTTGTTTGAGTCTTAATCAAGTTTTGGATTTCAATGATAAATGATAAATTTATATAGGTGACGTCCAATCAATTTAATGAAAAAAAATGAATAGCGGCTCCATTTTTATGTTTAACAATTAAAATTTTAAATTTGCACTTTATGACACCATTAACTAATTAATTAATGAAAAAACATTGTAGAATAGACTTTATTCTCCATCTAATTAATGAAGACATGTTTTCGTGAAAAAGGAAGAAAAAAAAAAAGGGGGGGGGTTTTATTCAAATATAGTTAAAAAAATTATATATCAAAATATCGTTCTTTTCATATTAATTTTCAAAATTCACTTTTTTTTTTTTCTAGTTGGAAAATCGTCATCCCCCATGACGATTTTTCAGCGTAAAATTTGCAAAAAAAAAACCAAGAAAAATCGTCATCGGGAGTGGCGATTTCCTTTGGTGTTTTATTTTTTTTTCACTTAAATTAAAAAAAATTGTAAATTTAATTTTAAAATTTGTATTTTAATTTTAAAAATTGTAAATTAAATAAAAAAATTATCTAGGTTTGTTTATTTATTTTTTAAAATATATATTAAAAATTTATAATTTTTTAATTTTATTAAAAATAAAATTTAATTTATTATTAAAATTTTATAAAAAAAATAAAATTTTATTTCTTATTAATATTTTAAAAAGAAAATTATATTTCTTATTAAATTTTTATATAAAACATTTTATTTAAATTTTATATGTGAGATCTGTAACAAACATGTATAAAAAATTTTATCTTCGATTGTTTTAATTTTTTTAAATATATATACTTAAATTTTTTAGTAAAGTTTTTTTATTATTTTAATTTTATGCTGTATAAAATATTGGAATTAGATTCCTTCTGCAATGGATGGAACTAATGATTTAGGGTTAGGGACAGGTTTCAACTATTTTTAATCAATCAAATGCTGCAGAAAATATTGAAATTGGATTTCTTCTGCAATGTATGGGACTAATGATTTAGGGTTAGGAATAGGTTTCAGCTATTTTCCAGTCAATCAAATGCTGCAGAAAATATTGGAATTGGATTCCTTCTGCAATGGATGGGACTATTGGACAGTCCGGTACAAAGGATGGGATTTATCATCAGTTTTTGCATTGAATGAGTTATCAGTTTTTCAGTCAAATAACCCTAGCCAGAAAATGAGAATCAGATTCCATCCTGTACAAAGGATGGGATTTGTCATCCGGTACAACATAATGAACCATTATAAATTCATAATACTGATGAACGTTTACAATACCCCCTACAGCAGTTTTTCAATCAGATTTTTTCTGAGTGCTAATACCTCCTCATTCTCATCCTTCTATATTTCTTCTTTCTTTTGCCGAGTGATAATACCTCCATTCTCATCCTTCTTAGTTTCATTACTACACAACATGAGCAATAGAGTGATCGCATTGGTCTACTATAATGGCCAAATTCATAATACTGACGAAGGTGCTACATTTGATTGTGAACGAACTAAAAATTTTTGTGTTGAAGAAGACGTCATATTAGAGGAACTGAAGCTGCAAAGTCATACAAAATTAAAGCTGGAAATAGAAAAAGAGTTTCAGAGATTAAGTATAGGCGTCATCTTTCTATTGGTGAAGGATGTGTCCGATATAGAACATTTCCACTTAAAGATGATGATGATGTCAGATGCATATTTTATGCTCATGAGACATTTGCAAATGTTGGTGTACTTGAGTTATATGCTGACATAGAGGATGTTGACGATGATTGTGGGTCTTCAAATGTTCGTACAACAGAAAACTTTCCCATAAAAGATGATGATTCAGGGTCGTTCTATGTTCACACTACATACGACGTTCCCACAAAATAAGTCGTTCCGTTATCTCAAGCTACAACGTTTCATAATTCATTAGTCTCACAAACAATTCCTAATACCCTCGAAGATGAGCCAGCTGGTGTTGATCCTGTTCCGCCACGTGGAGTCCATGGTGAAAATGTTGGTGACTTTAGTGAGCAGGAAGAGGATGCTGAATTCGCAAGTGATGACAACAGTGATTCTGACCAAGACGTCGTCCTTGCTGAGATCAACACTCATGGAGATCTTCCCCCATATAAGGCTGCATCCCATATGCATACCCTGGATCTGGAGGCAATGCAAGTGCCAAAATTTCCTGAGTATGCTCATACATTAGCTACGCCTCTGACATTTGATCCATCTGCAGTTGATCTGTATGTTGGGTTACAATTTCCAACGAAAGAGGCTATGCTTTCAGCTATTAAGCATTATAACATCAAAAACTCTGTAGATTACAGAGTAATTGAATCTGAGCGGACCAAATATTATGCCAAGTGTCTAATGTATGGAAAAGGGTGTAATTGGAGAATAAGAGAGAATAAGGGCAACTTTTATGAAGAAGAAACAAGCATGGGAGATTAGAAAATATGAAGGGCCTCATACTTGCACATCGGGGAGGATTTCACAAGATCATTGCAAGTTAGATTGTAACATGATCTGTTCATGCATTCTGTCATTGGTCCAAGCAAATCCGGAGATCTCCGTATCAGTTTTGATCGTTAAGATGCGAATCCGGTATGGATACATCACCTCCTATAAGAAAACATGGAAAGCAAAGCAAAAGGCAATTGTTCGAGTTTTTGGCGATTGGGAAAGATCGTACAATGAGCTATTTAAATGGTTAGGTGCAATGCAATATTTCGTGCATGGTACAATTGTGAATTGCAAACGGTAACTGCATATCACGGTGATCGACTGGTCCAGGATAAGAGAATATTCCATCGACTATTTTGGATATTTTAGTCGTGCATTGAAGGGTATCCTTATTGTAAACCTATTATGCAAATAAACGGTACTTTCTTATTTGAAAAATACAAAGGAACATTATTGTTAGCTATTGCACAAGATGGCAACCGAAACATACTGTCAATTGCCTTTGCCATTGTGGAGGGTGAGACAACAGAGGCTTGGTCATTCTTTCTCACTAATTTGCGTACACATGTGACAAAACAGCCTGGCATATGCTTGATGTCTGATCGACATGAAGCCATCAAAGCTGCGATTAGACGCGATGGTATTGGATGGAATCCTCCACATGCATATTCAGTGTACTGCATTCGACACATTGCAGCTAACTTTATGAAAAAGTTTAACAATAAGGAATTGTGTCGACACATTGTTAACATGGGTATGAAATCGAATCATAGTTATTTTATCTCTTATATTTCGTTTAGTATATAAAATAATACTGAAATTCACAAGTTTTTGTTTTTTATTTTATTAGGATACGAGTTGAGGCGACCGAATTTTCATTTCATGTATGGAAATCTTTGTGGAGAAAATGCAACGACGGCTAATTGGCTTGATAGGATCCCCAAGGAGAAGTGGGCCCAATCATATGATCAAGGAAGACGTTATGGCCATATGACAACCAACCTAGCTGAATCTATCAATTCGGTGTTGAAGGGAACGCGTCATCTTCCCATTACTGCTTTAGTGCAATCAGCATATTATAGGTTGGCTGCACTTTTTGTTAAGATGGGAAACAAAGCAAATTGCAATGATGGAGGGAGGGAGGGCACACATACTGTGAAACAGTCACACAGACTATGCAAGAAAATCGCAGGAAAGCTAACTCCCACTTTGTTCAATCTTTTCTGATTGAAGTGTTAGTTGATCCACAAAAAGGTGTTTCTGCAATGAAGTACAAAGTCAAGCTTAGTGACATGTGGTGTGACTGTGGGAAGTTTCAAGCACAAAGGTTCCCTTATTCACATGTAGTTGCTGCTTGTGCACATGTCCATGTAGATTGCATGCAATATGTGGACAAAGACTATAGACTGAAAACTATATTGAATGTTTATAGACATGAGTTGGAAGCAGTTGGAAATGAAGGTTACTCGCCTCAATATGATGGTCCAGAAGTGTGTCCCAATCAAGAAATGCGGAGAAATCCACATGGTCGGCCAAAATCAAGTCCTATTTGTAATGAAATGGATCTCACGGAGAAAGGCCAACCAAAACATTGTGGATTATGCAGAAATGAAGGTCATAACCGTCGAAAATGTTCGCATAAATCTAGCACATTGGGGGAGAGTTCGCTTCAACAATAAAGGAATTACATGTTTTCATAACCTGTAATATTTACATATTTTGCCATTAAGGGAAAATGTTATGCAAGTTTTTTTCTACTTATCATGTAATTTGGATTATTATTTTATATAAAATTAAAAAAATTATAAAAATATATTGAATAATATATTTTATTACATTTTTATAAATTAAATAACAACATTAAGATTTTAGTTACATATGCTGAATAAAAAAATTAAAAATAACAATTAATTTTCCAACAAATTTAAAATAAATAACATGAAATGCAAAAATATATAAATTTATATATTACAAATTTAAAATACATTATTCTCGTTATATTGATAAAATTACATTTATTCTAATTATTGCGTGGTTTAGAGCAACAGTATCGAGCTCTTCTAGTGCGTGGTGGTTGGACTCGTCGTTCAACCTCGTCAGTGGCACGTATTCACGGTCGACCACGACCTCCTGCTGTAACCGCCACTGGTTCCGTTTGTATGTCATCAGTCATTTCTTCCGTATCAAAAATTAGAAACCCACTGCTGGAGGAGCCAAAACCTCGTTCACCCGTAACGTGAACCTGACTACTAGATGGACCCAGAAATGATGTACCATCAAATGTTGACGCAGGGGTTCCAAACTGATACATTGATGTTAGATATGCTGAACTTTGACTTAGGATGGGGAGCTGGTCATCTAACCTCGTCATTGACGGTGATGGTCAGTAACACTCATCAACGTCATATCCGGGGTGACTGACGGAATAACGATGACTGGATGGTACTCCATGATCCCGTTCAGGTTCAGGATGACTAAATGACATCCTCGGTGCTGTGAATTCCGATGAGGCTGGTTGATGGGTTCGCCTACGTTGTCGGCTAGGTCTAGGAGCTTCCGTATCCTGTGTAAAAGGGACTGGAGTTGAAGTTCGTCCGGTAAATGGCATACTCCTAACATCCTCATACACCGACGATGGACAAACAAAAGGCCGACCTTCATTTTTATACCATCCTATGTAATCATCAGATGGGTTGAAATTATTACCAACAATCGGCTAACCTGTCGGAATATATTCCACCAATGGATCCAATGTTCATGCTTCGCAGGCCAGAATTCCTCATGACGACCACGCATGTCGATCTTGTGAAGCTTATCAAGGTTCATCGAGGCTGCAAGAATTGGTTGTTGCATCCCAAATTATCGCAACCCCCTATCAGTTTGGTGTCACTCTACATACGAAAAGCATATCAATGCTGTGTTTGCTTTCCATATATTACAATTATTGTAGGCATCCTATAGGAAGCATGCCATAATTTCACTTGAGAAATATGACATCCACAAAAACTGCGAATAATTATTACAAATTATTAGTTTCATATGGATTAAATAAAAAAATACTTGAATGTAACAATCGAAATATTTACCTTATCATACCCTACTCGATCAAGTCGCAATCTTATACTTGCAAGGTCGGTTGGAGTCTCTGTAAAATCTCTACTCCTACTCCTATTCCACCTGCTAAAATGCATATAAAATCTTAATAGACCTATAAAAATACAACTTCGTACAAAATTAATAAAATAATAAAGATTATTACCTGCTTGCAAGGGGGTATACAGCCGAAACATCCACGCACGGAGCAAGAAATGGTAGCCGATACCAAGCCCATGATTGTAGAAGCACTAAACATCCACCTATGTCATGGCCTTTTGGAACTGTAGCCCAGCAAAGTTCTCTATACAAAACCGCCAAACACGCAGAACCCCAACTATAATTTGCCGCATGCTCTAAATCACGTAGTAATGGAAGATACATTAAATGTACCCGACTACTCGATTTGTCAGGCATCAGTAATCCTCCAATCAAACGTAAAATATATGCTCTAGCAGCATATAGTATTTGTTCTTCAGTTGCGTGTAATGGAAGATTTTGAAAGGATTTCAACCAATTTAGTCTCACCGTTGAGCCAGATACATACTCATCTGGAGGTACCGAGCCCAATAGATTTTGACACTCTTTATTCCAATCTAGCAAGCTTTCGCCTGTAACTGCATCGCCATAGACTGGAAGTCCAAGTTGAAGCGCAACATCTTCTAGAGTTACCGTGCATTCACCAAATGGAAAATGAAAAGTGTGCGCCTCGGGTCTCCATCGTTCGATCAACGCACTGATTAAGTCGGGTTGTATCAAAAATCGTCGAATTTGAGTTGCGTGATAAAATTCGGTTCTTCTTAAGTGGTCGATAATAGATGGATACGGGTCCTCCAATGTAAATTTTCTCGAACGTAACATGCGACGAGTTTTCTGTTGATAATTAATTAAATTAAACAATATAAAAATTAAAAAAAAAAACTCTAAAACTATAAAATTACAAAACAATAATAATAAAAAATTTTAAAATTATTTATATAATTATTAAATAATTAAATAATATAAAAAATAAATAACTATAAAATGAAAAAACAATAATAATTAAAAAATTATAAAACTATAATAATAAAAATTAATATAATATAAAAATTAAAATTATATAAAACTATAAAATGAAAAAATAATAATAATTATAAAATTATAAAACTATAATAATAAAAATTAATATAATATAAAAATTAAAATTATATAAAACTATAAAATGAAAAAAAAAAGTAATAATTAAAAAATTATTATTGTATATAATAATAAAAAACAATATAATATAAAAATTAAAATTATATAAAACTATAAAATGAAAAAAAAAAACAATAATAATTAAAAAATTAAATAACTATAATAATAAAAAAATAAATAATTATAAAACAATAAAATGAAAAAACAATACTAATTAATAAATGATAAAACTATAATAAGCACTATAACATTAAAAATATAAAAATTATAAAACAATAAAACTATAAATTTACAAAATAATAATAATTAAAAAATAATTGTAATACAAATAATATTATAATAATTTACTTACCTCTTTAAATATAACCTCCGATATGTGATTTTTTTTGCAACCTCAATAGTGATGATGAAGCCATTTTTAAATATTGTTATAAAAAAAATATATTGTTGTAGAAAAAAAATTGTTGGTAGAAAGAAATTTGATTGTAGAAAGAAGAAAGAAAATAAAAATAAGTTGTAGAAAATGAGGGGGTATTTATAGAAGAGTGGTGTATGTGTGTGGGGAGAGGGGAGGGGATTTTGAAGGCAACGGTCAAGTTACCGTAGCCTTCAAAAAAATTTGAATTTGAATTTTTTATTTTTTTGTTTTTAAAGTTTATATAGTAAAATGTAACTAAAATTTTTTAAAAAAAAGGTTTCATAAATTTTAAATAAGAAAAATATACCGTTGGACTTTTAATTTTTTTTAATAAATTTTTTATTTAATTTACAATTTTTAAAATTAAAATACAAATTTTAAAATTAAATTTACATTTTTTTTAATTTAAGTAAAAAAAAAAAACACAAAGGGAAATCGCCACCCAATGACTATTTTCTTTGGTTTTTTTGCAAATTTTTTAAATTTTATGCTGAAAAATAATCATGAGAGATGACAATTTTTCAACTAAAAAAATGAAATTTGAGAATAAATCTGAAAAAAATAATATTTTAATATATATATTCTTTTTAATTATATTTGGATAAAAAAATCGCGGAAGGACACCAAAACCAAAGTCCGAAACATATATAGTAGGTAGTAGGCAATAAATTAAGTTTCAACTCATGGTTTACATTGGAGATGTTGATTGATAGAAACAGACGATTGACAAGACTGTTCATGCATGCACTGTCCCAAGAGAACAGTAATATTGCAGACCAAACAGGGAATCAAGACCGCCGTCCATGGATATATAGTTGTCGTAATGCATGTTTTTGGTCTTTTTTTTTTTTTTTATATAGTCAAAAGTGCTGCTATCTGCTTCATTCGTTCACAGTTTCGTTGTTCATACCCTCGATTCTTGTCGTGTTTTCTTAAAGGTTTTGCCAAAACAGTATGAGTTATTATTTCATTAATTTAATTAATTATCTATGCAGTAAAGTTGGTGGCGATGTTCATGACGTTTTCTAAGAAAAAGAAATATTGATTGATAGTTGAAGCATGACGCCCATGATCCATCCCTGTCACCTCGGTGGCCATCGCCTGGTCTTCAACCCGTTTTAGCACAAGTGTAGACGGGTAGACGCCAAGTCGTGCCGCACTGTTTTGTTAATTCCATATCCCATGCAACTTCGCTTAACCTCTTTTATTTATTTATTTATTTTATCAATATTCAAAATTATATTTAAAACAAATTTATTTAAAGTATTTAAAAAAAAAATTGAAAATAATTTTAAAATATAAATTTTCATCAGTACGAATCAAGGGAACACCCCTGACAAAAAATATATTATGTGTTTTTAGAAAAATAATTGTTAAACATTCAAGAAAGTTAAAATATTAACAAAAAAAAAACTCACAAGAATTATTTTTTTTTATCAGAACAACAACTAAGGAATAATAAAATCTTAAATGTACCAAATCAATGTAAATGAATTTTTAAAGGTGACTAAAAAAGAAATTAGATCCAACCAATGCTGAAAATACTTTGAGAAACTTATTAACAAAAGGATTTAACAAAGAAATGAGACAAAGAGTAATAGTATGTTTTTTAAAAATATTTATTTAATTGTTTAAAGTTATATACATTCATCTAATATACTCATTTTACATATTAACATAAAATTTAAGTTTTCAAAATTTTATTATAATTTATAATTTTTTTTAATATTTTAACTTAAGTTGTTAAAATAATAAATAAATATATAAATTAATGTATGAAATAAGTGCATATAACTTATGCTTAATTAAATTTGATTTTATACGTGTGAAATGAAACGGTGGATATTAGTAACTTGACAATATTGAACACGATACGATTATACGACATGAAAAAAATAATTAAAATACAATACGAAATATGATACAATACGACACGAATACACGAACATGTCAAAATCTATAAAACATAAATTATTAACATGTCAAAATTTATACAAATATAAAATACTTTAAACATGATTATGATATACAAAAATACACGAACACGACACGTATACACGAATTATTAAATCCAGATATTATAGAAAAAAATTAAAGGAGGAGTGAGGAGAAGAAAAACCCAAAAAATAAAATAAAGGCCGTCAGTCAATCTTCTCTTATCTTAAAGTTCCATTTGAGTGGGCAGTGAGATTGATTCCGGTGAGATTAAATATAATGATGGGGGTGAGATTAGTTACTGTAGCGGTGAGATTGGATATTGTAACGGTGAGATTAAAATCAGTGGTGGGATATGTGTTTAGATGTAAAAGCAGCGGTGACAGTAAGGTGAATATAATGAGAGAAAAAAAATGATAATTAAGGACATTATATTAAAATTTGTTTATAATTACAAATAATATATTTACACAAATTAAAACATAACAAAATAATTTTTAATTTTTATTATCTTTTATATGATTTAATTTTATTTGATATTATAAAATTTTAAAAAATTTATTCACTCAAAAATATTGATATATATTATTTTATATAAACATTTATCATATATTTAGTAATAAATTTGTTATGTATTTATGTATTTATTTTTTTTTTATATAATTATATAAATTTATTTATTATTTTAAATAAATAAAAAAATATTTTTAAAACAAAAAAAATAAAAAAAAATCCAATTACCTACTGATGGTGTGGCACGGTGGAGTCCCCTCCACCGTGCTACACACGGTTATCCAAATGGATAACCAGTGCGATTGGACCCTTTTTTGGGGTCCAATCGCACTGTACGGATGCCAACGGGCATCCAAACTAACCCTAAGTAAAGTGATGTATTATCTAGCGTTAAAGGAATTCCTCACTCGCTCTTACGTCATTACAAAAGGTAATCAATGATGACGGAAAAAAGCCAAAAATTGCACCCAAAGAGTTTGGGTAAATTTAAAAAATATATCTTTCATTGAGAATAATTATTTAATGATTTAATAAACAAAAATTATTTTAAAAAATAAAATGAAAAAATATTAAGATGGAAATTATAAAAATAAAATTACTTTTAATGAAAAAACATATTCCTCCCTTAGTTTTTTCCTCCCTCACGTTTTTTTCCTCATTCCCTCAACTTTTGTTTGGGTTTCCTTAGTTTGTATGTTCGTTCGTTTTACCCTAATTCATTGTTTGAATTTACCAAATTAAACCCGGAGTACAAAGGCCCATGGAAGAAAAAGGTTTGTGAAATCCTTGTTTATGTGTATCACATAAATGTTTGCTTTTGGTATTTTTTAGGTTTTGTTCTCAGTACTGATGAAAGAAGAGCATAGCTTAGAAGAAAAAAAGATTCGGCTGAAACAAGAAAAAAAATGTTAAGATTGAGAAGAAAAAAACCCTCACACTAAGATTAAAAAAAAGACTTTGCTTAATGTTTTTGCAGAAGGGTCGAATGAGAGAGAGAGAGTATGAGAATCTGATAAATAAAAAAATAGAAAACGGTCAGGACTTGGGAAGAGAAGAAAAAGGGAAGGTTTTTTTTATTAAGGATAATTTTACATTTACAATTTTCTTTCTAATAATTTTTAATTTATCTTTTTCAAGTAATTCTTATCCATTATATTATTTAATAATTATAATACTGTTGATGACATATTTTTTAAATTTACCCAAAGACTTTTCATCCTCCATGGCCGCGAATGGCTGCTAGATTTTTTTTTTTTATTTATTCAAGTTCGATTCCAATATATTCAAAATTTTATTTCACTGATAATAAAATATTTAAAAAAATAATTTAATATTTATATATTTTTATAATTAAAAATATTTTTTTATTCATAAATAATAATTCGAGCCAAATCGGGTTAACCCGAATCAAATTTTTTTATCTAAATCTGATCCAATACAAATTGAATCAATCGGACTAGATGCATAACTCGTTCCTTGAAAAAGTTTAGTCCTGGATTCCACTCGCATTTTATTTTTATTGGATGGATGAAACATGAATTTCTCTCTCATCCACGACTTTTGTAATCTTTAACTTGTTTAGTTGTTCTTCATCTCCTATTAATTGTTGAAATTATTGAAATGAGAAAATTACAAAATTAAACATGCATTGTATATGATACAATTTATTTACTACTAGCTTCATTTTGCATCTCATAATCACTCCCATTCATTCCACTAATTACAATTAAATAAAAAACTTCAAAATCTAAAAGTGGATTTAGTAAAGTCAATTGTAACAAAAATTTATGACTTTTGTGTAATATTTTATTTTTATTTTTTTATCTTTAAAATTCAATTTTTAGATCTATGATTATTTTAAAAATGTTTCAAATACATATTTTTCTTCAACCGTTAGTAAAAGTCCATATACATGTTAGATGAGTCCAAACATTAAAATTTCATTTGACTTTTTGAATTGGATTTCTACCATATGGACATCATTATGATGTTAATGTGGCATATTTGGTTAAACATTTTAAGGGTTGTTGATGAAATGATGATCAATTTGAAATATTTGTAAAAAATCATAATTCTAAAAATTAAACTTTAGAGGTCGTGACTAAAAATAAAATTTTACACAAAAATCGCAAACAATTTGTGCATTTTATTTCAGTCTATATTCTTCATATTTCGATGGTATTATTTACTTCTAATGACTTGTTCAATTTATTAAAACGTTTTTGTTATTGCTTTTATTTTTTGCTGGTTTGGTTTCATTTTAACGTAGATTTTGAGAAAGTAAAAAACCGATTTAAAAAACTAGTAATAAAAGGTAAAACTGAAAATTAAATAAAGGTTAAAAGATAAATTTGTCACTGTATTATAGATGGATATTGAAATTTATAACTATATTTTATTTTGATTGATATTTGTCATTGTACTTTGAGATTAATGGCAAATTTGTCACTCTACTTTTATTTAATCGAATTTTGCAACTAAACTTTTATTTTTTGATTGAATTTTGTCACCTAATTTTGACTTTTGATTGAATTTTGTCATTCAGCATTTATTTTGGATGATTTGAATATAAAATTTAACCAAAAAAAAATTTCTTTCAGATATTTTATTTTAATAATTAAGAAACACAAATTAATTTATAAAAAAGTAAAAAATTAACTAGAATTTTTATTTTATTAAAGATAGACTTGAACAAAAATAAAAGAAAAACAAAAAAAAAAGAGAAAAAATTAAGTTTAGTTTTTTATAAAATAAAAAATTTATGTTTATTTTTTAACTTTTAATATTTTTTATTAACTAATTTATTATTAAAATAAAATATTTGAAAAAAATATTCTTTTTTATTCAATTTTGTCTTTAAATCATTCAAAATTAAAGTTTACTTGTCAAATTTAATCAAAGATTAAAATTTAGTGGCAAAATTCAATCAAACAAAAGTAAAGTGGCAAAATATAATATTGAGTTAAAATATAATGGTAAATTTACCCTTAATCCCAAAAGTACAATGGTAAATATCAATCAAAGTAAAATATAATGCCAAATTTTAAAATCCGTGACAAATTTGCCCTTTAACCCATTAAATAAAATATAAAATTTAATTTGGAGGTCTGATCTTGTTCCAATTTTGCAAATCAGGATTGGCATTTATGAGAGATAAGAAAATTATGTACCTTTTCCCATATGTATTAAACTTAATTAATTTTCACATGTCATAAAAAATAACATCCAAATATAATTTAAATCAAATTGATTACTATTTTGGATTTTGGTTTATATAGGGTTCAAACCTTTTCAAGTTCGGATCTGGTTTATGTTCAAGCTAATTTAGGTCATTTTTAAATTTTATATAAGATGTAATCATTTCAATATTGTTTTTGAGTTCGAGTCTAGTTCACATTTGGATTTTCTGGGGTTTAGATTATTTTGAATTTGAATATTTTTGGATTTGAACAATTTAAAATTCGAATCATTTTAGATTCGAGTCCGGACTTTTATGCCTAGGAAATGACGTTAAGACCCAAATCATTCATGTTCAAAATTCCTATTGAGATGTTATTTTATGTCCTAAATGTCAAAACTACCATCAGTGGTTATCACCATATCATCAAAATAAAGAAGTAATAAGACAATAGCTCGATCAAAATGACAGACAAATAATGTTGAATCATAAGGGCTATGCACAAAACCTAAACTAAGTACTGTAGTACTAAATTTCTCAAACCATGCATGTGGTGCTAGTTTGAGACCATAGAAGGCATGTCGAAGCTTACAAACCTGGTTCTTTTGACAACTCAACCCAGGAGGAGGTTGCAGAAAATTTTTCTCTCTAAGATCTCCGTTCAAGAACGCAATTTTAACATCCATCTGTGATAAAATCCAACCTTGAAATAAGTGTTTGAACTAAAGTCATTCTAGCTATTGGAGCAAATGTTTCTTCATAGTCTATCCGTTAGCAACAAGTTTGTCTTTATACCTTGAAATAGAACCATCCGATTTGGTTTTTACCTTATACACCCACTTACAACCTACAATAGATTTTCTAGGAGGTAGATGATCAACAAGATCCCAAGTATGAGTCTTTTCCAAAGCATTTAATTCTTGTTTTATAGCTGCTTGCCAATTAGGATCAAAAGATGCTTCAAGATATACAACTCCTGGGTTCATAAACAGAAAGAATAGTAGACAAGAAGAAATGAAAATCCTCATAACGTTTAAAAGGAATTTTCTCACATGTAAATCGATGAAACTCTATAACAGATGGTTCGGATGAACTCGATGAAGGTGGTGCAGAATCAATAGACATAGAATCAATATTAAGGTCAATTGAAACAACTTCAGTACTCATGGGTTCAAGAACTGTTGAGGAATCCTTTTGCAAATAACTAGATTGGTTACACTTATTTTTCATTTATATAAATACAAATACTAATATGAAAACACTCACATATACATATTATGCTTTACTTCTTTGAGTAAGCATTTTTTTTTTTTACGTCTTGCTCCTTAAGAAATATAAAAGTTCTAGTGGCTAGAGTGCGGTTGCGCCCTTGACACTAATCAAAATAGTTTAATATAAACTAGTTTTTACACGTCAAAATATCCTAAATTTTTCTAAAATATTTTTTATTAATGATAATCGATACTCTTTTTAATAATGTTTGCTATTCAATATTATAATTGGATAATTATTAATCAGTTATAAGATTAATTGATTATATCTAATATTAAATACAAAATGGTCAAATATTAAAATTATATCAATTACTATAGAAATTAGCTTTTACATATCATGATTTTCTAAAAATTTAAGTATTAATTATTAAGGTAAACCAATTAATTGGTACTCTTTGAATGTCTACTATTAAACATTTTAATTGAACATTTAGTCAATTAGTGTATACAATTAGATCTAAGGTTATTATGTTAGTATTTACAAAAAATATATAAATATAAGAACAAATTCTTTAAAATTTAAAATACTGTTAAAAAATTATAATACAATGACTAAAAACCCTAATAAAGCATAAAAATTTATTGGACTAAGTAACTAAGAGCCTAATGAGTTATAGGGTTAAGAGTAAAAAATCATTTATATAAATGTTTAGCGGATTTCATTTATAATTTATTTCCTTCTAATCATGTTTTTTTAAATGTAGCCAAATGATTTTTTACTTTTATTTTTTTATTGTTACTTTATATTTATTTTAACTCACTTATAAAACCAAAAAAAAAAAAGTTCTTATATAATAATCAATTATAGTTATATTCAATATCAAATATTAAAATTATATCAATACTATATAAATTAGCTTTTATATATCATGATTTCTTAAAATTTCTAAGTATTAATTATTAAAATTAAATCAATTAGTTGGTATTCTTTTAGTGTCTACTATTCGACATTTTTAATTAAATATTTGGTCAATTAGTGTATACAATTAGATCTAATATTGTTATGTTAGTATTTATAATAGTTTCCAAACAAAAAATATATAAATATAAGAACAAATTCTTGAAAATTTAAAATACTCTTAAAAAAAATTATAATACAATAACTAAAAAACCTAATAAAGAAAAATAAAAATAAAACTTTGTTGGACTAAGTTAGACTTGCTCAAGTGTCGGGTTACCTGCCCAAACCCGAAGGTCCGCCCATATTTTGGAGGGTTTAGACAAAAATATTAGGCTCAAAATATGGGCTCGAGCAAAAAAATGAGGCCTATTTAGAAAATGGACCGGGCCTTGGCTCCAACAATCAAATCTCAAGCTCGGCCCGGCCCGACCCGTTTTATATTTATATAATATATTATTTTTATATTTTATATATTATGTAATTTATATCATATAAAAAATAAATATATAATATTATAGTGTAAACATTTAAAAATATGTTAAGTTATCTATGTTTTAGAACTTAATAAAAAAAAAAAAAGACAAAATTACTAAAAATTAAATAATAAAAAAATATTTGTTTAATTTTTTTTAGAAAAAAATATTGACGGGCCTAAACGGGTTTGGACTACCTATTTACAAATATGGGCGGGCTTGGACAGAATTTGAGGCTCATATTTCTGGCCGGATTGGGCTTTGGCAAGTATATATGATGTTGATACCATACCTAAGCCCGGCCCAAACTCGGCCCGGCCCATGAGCACCTCTAGACTAATTGACTATAAGAATCCAATGAGTTATCGAGTTAAGAGTAAAAAATCATTTATATAAATGTTTAATGAGTTTTATTTATAACTTGTTTCATTCTAATAATATTTTATTACATTCAGCTCAATATTTTTTGACTTTTACTTTTTTTAGTGTTAATTTATATTTAATTTAGCTCACTTATAAAACAAAACAAAAAATCTTATATAATCATCAGTTATATCTATATTCAATACTAAATATCATAAATTTTTTAAAAATATAAGTATATAAACATTGCAAAATAATAATAAACAAAATATAAATTTTTTTTATTCATACTATAAGTAAATATATCGAACTTATATATTTAGCTTTTATTTAAACTTAAAGGTTTGAACTAAAAAATAATGAAAAATATTCAAATACAAAATATTGATACTCAATTTATAAATAAAATTATTATATAATTTATATTTAAATACATATTTATTAATTTTTAAAATTTTAATTTTAATATTGTCACTATGTAAAAAGTAAAATTAATTATAACATTCGAAATTAAAAAAACAAAATGTTTATAACATAAAAAATTCCAAAATTATTTGAATCCGTCTAGACTAGCCCGAACTCGAATGATCCGAAACTGAAATATCCCGAACCAAAATTATCCGAACCCGAAATATCCCGAATCCAAAAATATCCGAGCCTGAGATTATCTGAATCCAAAGATAACCCGATCTGAACCCGCCCGTTTTTCACCTCTATCTATTATCTCAATTGGACTTAAATTAACTTATTTTCAAATTTAGGAATTATAATTGCAAAAAATAAAAGTTTAATTATAACTTTAAGAGATAATGTCATGAATAACCCTTGAAATTTATCAAAACTGTCAATATGGTATTTGTACTTTAAAAATGTTCAATATGGTACCTGTACTATCAAACCGTGTATTAATAAGGTACCTTAACTTAATACCGTTAAATATAGATGATGATATGGCATTGACCAATTAAGTGATAACATGTGGCATCACCTGATTTTTTAAAAATTAATATCTCAATTTTGTAAAAAAAAAAATTAAAAGGAATTTTAAAAATATATATAAAAAATTAAAATTATATTTTTAAAAATTAATATCTATTTTTTAAAAATTTAAAAATTAAAATATTTAACTAATTTTTTTTTTAAATATAAAATATATTAAAATCATCTGTTAAAAAAGTGATAATATCTGAATTTTTTTAAAAAGAAAATTTTATTTTTAAAATTATAAAAATTAAAAATAAAAAAATATTTTATTTTATTTTATTATTTATTAAAAAAAATTATTTTTTTCCTTTTTCCTTTCTTCTTTCCTTTTTCTCCCCTCCCTCCCAATCTCCCCCCTCCCATCGGGCTTGATTCAGGTCGTTTTCGACAAGCCACCAGTCGGGTCTGCCCAATGGAGGCTGAAGTCGATGTGGTAGGCCAAATCGACCTGAAACCAGGCTAGAAGCCTAAAAACAGGTCAAAACTCACGCTAGATCTGGCTTGGTTTCAGGCCGATCTGGTCTACTTGCGCCGAGTCAGACCACCCTTGGCTTGACTAGGCCGGTGGTTGGCCGAAAACAGCCTGGAATAGGAGAGAATCCGGAGGGAGAGGGGAAGAGGGAGAGAGAGAGAGAGAGAGAGAGAGAGAGAAAGGAAAAAAGAAAAAAAATTATTGTTTTTATTTTTAAAATTAAAATAATAATTTTTTGTGGTCAAATTATACGATCAGTCTCTTTACTATAGTGAACTAGCGGATTTAGTCCCGCTACCTTAATTTGTCATAATCAGCTCCTCGTACATTAATATTTTAATGATTCAGGTCCAATTGATAGTTACTCTAACTGATGTGGCATTTGACATTCTGAGTGTACTTTGATTTTTTTGACTTGGCTTTATATGAAATTTTCATTGATTTGCATTTGATGACATGAAATTCTTTTGGCAAAAACTTAATTTTTTTTTGCCACGTGTAATATTTTTTTTAAAAAAATTAATAACTAAAAAAATAAAAAGCTTAATATTATTTTTTATTTTTATCTTGTAAATTATTTTAAACTTTTTTTTTCCATTATTTTCATTATTCTCTTAATTTAGTTGTGCTGGTATTAACCAAAATTCTGAAAATACGATTAATCTTCTCCAATTTCCTCTTCTCTTTCTCTAAGAAAACTAACCCTAGCCGCCTCCCATCCTATAATTCTTTGCCAATCCTCTTTTGTCGTTGGCGGTGATTTCACTGTGGGTGACTCTTTCCTTTTTCCCATATTCTCTTCCCTTTTTTTTTTTTTTTTATAAAAATCAAAACATGTAGAAGTTTTTCTTTTTCTTTTTTAGAAGATTAAGGAAAGTCAGAATTAATTGGCAGTATTGTCAAGTAAATCAATTCTTCACTAGTTTTATGCTTTTAGAGTGCTAGTGGCTACTTTAAATTATTATTTTTCATTATAAAAGGTTTAATACATACACTATTTGGTCTTCACTTGAGGGATTCTATCTCATCTCATCCATGCAATTTCTAGTTTAGTTGTGGTTGTAATTTTTGGGTTTCTTTTAGAGGTAATTTTTGGGTTTCTTTAAATATTTTTATGAAAAAAAGAAATGAGAAAAACTTGTCAACATCCGAAGTCAGCAGCCATATCAGTCAAAGTAACGGCAAAAATTAACGGAGTTATCAATTGGATCTGAATTATTAAAATATTAATGTACGAGAAGTTGATTATGACAAATTAAGATAAGAAACTAAATCTGTCAGTTTACTATAGTAGAAGGACTGACCATACAATTTGACCATTTTTTTGTTAATACACGTGATATCATTATGTGATGCATGTGTCAAGTTTTTATTGGATAAAAAAACATGTCACCTAATATTTAATGGTGTTACTAATAGGTACTACAATAACTTTAAGTACTCAAATAGATATTTTTAAAGTAGATGTACTATATTTAAAAATTTGGTAAACTTTATGGGCTATATGTAATATTATTCCTAACTTTAATTTAATGTAATACAAGATAGAGGGTTGATTTCCGTTTTCAATAAAAGATGAAGGCTTATTTGGTTATTATGCCAAAATTATTTGTAAGAAACACTATTCTTATCGTCTTATGTTTTATCAAATAGGTTTTAATTAATTTTACCTCGCAAAAAAAAAAAAAAAAAAAAGATAAACAATAAAGCAGAATTTCAATTGGTAGACAGTTGTTTATAGAGGAGAGATTCAGATAAATAATGGTTGTTTATAGACAGTTGTTTACAGGGTTTTTTTTTTATCATAATATAGCTAAAAAAATTATTTATTAAAATACCGTTCTTTTCAGATTAATTTTCAAAATCCGCTTATTTTAAAACTAGCTGGGAAATCGCCATCCCCATGACGATTTTTCAGTGTAAAATTTTTAAAATTTGCAAAAAACACCAAGGAAAATCGTCATGGGGGGTGGCGATTTTCCTTGGTGTATTTTAAAAAAAAAAAATTAAAAACACCAAGGGAAATTGTCACCCTTGGTGTTTTATTTATTTATTTATTTTTTTACTTAAATTAAAAAAAAAAAAATTGTAAATTTATTTTTAAAATTTGTATTCTAATTTTAAAAATTGTAAATTAAATAAAAAAAAAATATAATAACATTTTTTTAAAAAAATATTTAAAAGTCCAATGGTATATTTCTTATTTAAAATTTATGAAACTTTTTAAAAAAAAAAATTAGTTAAATTTTACTATATAAACTTTGAAAACAAAGAAATAATAATAAAAAAAATTCAAATTTTTTTGAAGGCAACGGTAACTTGACCGTTGCCTTCAAAATCCCCCCCCCACACACACACCACTCTTCTATAAATACTCCCCTCATTTTCTACAACTTATTTTTATTTTCTTTCTTCTTTCTACAATCAAATCTTTTTCTACCAACATTTTTTTTTTCTACAACAATATTTAAAAATGGCTTCATCATCACTATTGAGGTTGCAAGAAAATCACATATCGGAGGTTATATTTAAAGAGGTAAGTAAATTGTTGTAATATTATTTGTATTACATTATCGATTTTTAGTTATTTTGTAAATTTATAGTTTTACAATTTTATATTTTTTATATTTTTAATGTTATAGTGCTTATTATAGTTTTATCATTTATTAATTAGTATTTTTTTTCATTTTATAGTTTTATAATTATTTATTTTTTATATTGTTTAATTTTTTATTATTATAGTTATTTAATTTTTTAATTATTATTGTTTTTTTTATTTTATAGTTTTATATAATTTTAGTTTTTATATTATATTATTTTTTATTATTATATACAATAATAATTTGTTAATTATTATTGTTTTTTCATTTTATAGTTTTATATAATTTTAATTTTTATATTATATTATTTTTTATTATTATAGTTTTTTAATTTTTTAATTATTTTTTTTTTCATTTTATAGTTATTTATTTTTATATTATTTAATAATTATATAAATAATTTTAAAATTTTTTATTATTATTGTTTTGTTATTTTATAGTTTTAGAGTTTTTTTAATTTTTATATTGTTTAATTTTTTAATTATTATAGTTTATATAATATATTAATTTTTATTATTATTTGATTTAATTTAATTAATTATCAACAGGATACTCGTCGCGTGTTACGTTCGAGGAAATTTACATTGGAGGACCCGCATCCATCTATTATCGATCACTTAAGAAGAGCCGGATTTTATCACGCAACTCAAATTCGACGATTTTTGATACAACCTGACTTAATCAGTGCGTTGATCGAACGATGGAGACCCGAGACGCACACTTTTCATTTTTCATTTGGTGAATGCACGGTAACTCTAGAAGATATTGCGCTTCAATTTGGATTTCCGGTCCATGGCGATGCAGTTACAGGCGGAAGCTTGCTAGATTGGAATGAAGAGTGTCAAAATCTATTGGGCTCGGTACCTCCAGATGAGTATGTATCTGGCTCAACGGCGAGACTAAATTGGTTGAAATCCTTTCAAAATCTTCCATTACACGCAACTGAAGAACAGATACAATATGCTGCTAGAGCATATATTTTACGTTTGATTGGAGGATTACTGATGCCTGACAAATCGAGCAGTTGGCTACATTTAATGTATCTTTCATTACTACGCGATTTAGATCATGCGGCAAATTATAGTTGGGGTTCTGCGTGTTTGGCGGTTTTGTATAGAGAACTTTGCTGGGCTACAGTTCCAAAAAGCCATGACATAGGTGGATGTTTAGTGCTTCTACAATCATGGGCTTGGTATCGACTGTCATTTCTTGCTCTGCGCGTGGATGTTTCGGCTGTATGCCCCCTTGCAATCAGGTAATAATCTTTACTATTTTATTAATTTTGTACGAACTTGTATTTTTATAGGTCTATTAAGATTTTATATGTATTTTAACAGGTGGAGTTGGAGTAGGAGTAGGAGTAGAGATTTTACAGAGACTCCGACCGACCTTGCAAGTATAAGATTGCGACTAGATCGAGTAGGATATGATAAGGTAAATATTTCGATTGTTACATTCAAGTATTTTTGTATTTAATCCATATGAAACTAATAATCTGTAATAATTATTCGCAGTTTCTGTGGATGCCATATTCCTCAAGTGAAATTATGGCATGCCTCCCATCGGATGCCTACAATAATTGTAATATATGGAAAACAAACACAGCATTGATATGCTTTTCATATGTAGAGTGGCACCAAACTGACATGGTGTTGCAACAATTTGGGATGCAACAACCAATTCCTGCAGCCCCGGTGAACCTTGATAAGCTTCACAAGATCGACATGCATGGTCATCATAAGGAATCTTGGCCTGTGAAGCATGAACTTTGGATCCATTGGTGGAATATACGTTTTCAATTAATTCCTACAGGTTATCCGATTGTTGGTAATAATTTCAACCCATCTGATGATTACATAGGATGGTATAAAAATGAAGGTCGGCCTTTTGTTTGTCCACCGTTGGTGTATGAGGGTGTTAGGAGTATGCCATTTACCGGACCAACTTCAACTCCAGTCCCTCTACACAAGATATGGAAACTCCTAGACCTAGCCGACAACGTGGGCGAACGCGTCAACCGACCTCATCGGAGTTCACAGCACCGAGGATGTCATTTAGTCATCCTAAACCTGAACGGGATCATGGAGTATCATCCAGTCATCGTTATTCCTTCGGTCACCCCGGATATGACGTTGAGAGTGCTACCGATCATCACCGCCAATGACGAGGTTAGATGACCAGCTCCCCATCCTAAGTCCAAGTTCAGCATATCTAACATCAATGTATCAGTTTGGAACCCCTGTGTCAGGATTTGATGGTACATCATTTCTGGGTCCATCTAGTAGTCAGGTTCCCGTTATGGGTGAACTAGGTGTTGGCTCCTCCAGCAGTGAGTTTCAAATTTTTGATACGGAAGAAATGACTGATGACATACAACCAGAACCAGTGACGGTTACAGCAGGAGGTCATGGTCGACCGCGAATACGTGCCACTGACGAGGTTGAACGACGGGTCCAACCACCACGCACTAGAAGAGCTCGACACTGTTGCTCTACACCACGCAATAATTAGAATAAATGTACGTTTATCAATATAACGAGAATAATGTATTTTAAATTTGTAATATATAAATTTATATGTTTTGTAATTCATGTTATTTATTTTAAATTTGTTGGAAAATTAATTGTTATTTTTAATTTTTTTATTCAGCATATCTAACTAAAATCCTAATGTTGTTATTTAATTTATAAAAATGTAATAAAATGTATTATTCAATATATTTTTATAAAATTTCTTAATTTTATATAAAATAATAATCCAAATTACATGATAAGTAGAAAAAAACTTGCATAACATTTTCCCTTAATGGCAAAATATGTAAATATTACAGGTTATGAAAACATGTAATTCCTTTATTGTTGATGCGAACTCTTCCCCCATGTGCCAGATTGATGCTGACATTTTCGACGGTTATGACCTTCATTTCTGCATAATCCACAACGTTTTGGTTGGTCTTTCTCCCTGAGGTCCATTTCATTAAGAATACGACTTGATTTTGGCCGACCATGTGGATTTCTCCACATTTCTTGATTGGGACACACTTCTGGACCATCATATTGAGGCCAGTAACCTTCATTTCCAACTGCTTCGAACTCATGTCCATAAACATTCAGTATAGTTTCCAGTCTATAGACGTTGTCCACATATTGCATGCAATCTACATGGACATGTGCACAAGCAGCAACTACATGTGAACAAGGGAACCTTTGTGCTTGAAACTTCCCACAGTTACACCATATGTCACTAAGCTTGACTTTGTACTTCATTACAAAAACACCCTCTAGTGGATCAACTAACTCTTCAATTAGAAAAGATTGATTTGCTCGCGTAAAATTACGAACAAAGTGGGAGTTAGCTTTCCTGCGATTTTCTTGCATAGTCTGTGTGACTGTTTCACAGTATGTGTGCCTTCCCTCCATCATTATAATTTACTTGTTCCCCATCTTAACAAAAAGTGCAGCCAACCTATAATATGTTGATTGCGCTAAAGTAGTAATGGGAAGATGACGCGTTCCCTTCAACACCGAATTGATAGATTCAGCTAGGTTGATTGTCATATGGCTATAACGTCTTTCTTGATCATATGATTGGGCCCACTTCTCCTTGGGGATCCTATCAAATCAATTAGCCATCGCTGCATTTTCTCCACGAAGATTCTCATACATGAAATGAAAATTCGGTCGCCTCAACTCGTATCCTAACAAAATTAAAAACAAAAGACTTGTGAATTTCAGTATTATTTTTTATATACTAAACGAAATATAAGATATAAAATAACTATGATTCGATTCCATACCCATGTTAACAATGTGTCGACGCAATTCCTTATTGTTAAACTTTTTCATAAAGTTAGCTGCAATGTGCCGAATACAGTAAACTGAATATGCATGTGGAGGATTCCATCCACTACCATCGCTTCTAATCGCAGCTTTGATGGCTTCATGTCGATCAGACATCAAGCATATGTCAGGCTATTTTGTCACATGTCTAGGCAAATTAGTGAGAAAGAATGACCAAGCCTCTGTTGTCTCACCCTCCACATTGACAAAGGCAATTGGCAGTATGTTTCGATTTCCATCTTGTGCAATAGCTAACAATAATGTTATTTTGTATTTTCCATATAAGAAAGTACCGTCTATTTACACAATAGGTTTACAATACGGATACCCTTCAATGCACGACTTAAATTTCCAAAATAGTCGATGGAATATCCTCTTACCCTGGACCAGTCGATCATCATGATATGCAGGTACCGTTTGCAATTCCACAATTGTACCAGGCACGAAATGTTGCATTGCACCTAACCATTTAGGTAGCTCATTGTACGATCTTTCCCAATCACCAAAAACTCGAACAATTGCCTTTTGCTTTGCTTTCCACCTTTTCTTATAGGAGGTGATGTATCCATGCCGGATTCGCATCTCAGCGATCAAAACTGAAACGGAGATCTCCGGATTTGCTTGGACCAATGACAGAATGCATTAACAGATAATGTTAGAATCTAACTTGCAATGATCTTGTGAAATCCTCCCCGATGTGCAAGTATGAGGCCCTTCATATTTTCTAATCTCCCATGCCTGTTTCTTCTTCATAAAAGTTGCTCTTATTCTCCAATTACACCCTTTTCCATACATTAGACACTTGGCATAATATCTGGTTCGCTCAGATTCAATTACTCTATAATCTACAGAATTTTTGATGTTATAGTGCTTAATAGCTGAAAGCACAGCCTCTTTCATTGGAAATTGTAACCCAACACACAGATCAACTGTAGATGGATCAAATGTCAGAGGCGTAGCTAATGTATGAGCATACTCAGGAAATTCTGGCACTTGCATTGCCTCCAGATCCAGGGTATGCATATGGGATGCAGCCTCATATGGGGGAAGATCTCCATGAGTGTTGATCTCAGCAGGGACGACGTCTGGGTCAGAATCACTATTGTCATCACTTGCGAATTCAGCATCCTCTTCCTACTCACTAAAGTCACCAACATATTTACCATGGACTCTACGTGGCGGAACAGGATCAACACTAGCTGGCTCATCTTCGAGGGTAGTAGGAATTGTTTGTGAGACTAATGAATTATGAAATGTTGTAGCTTGAGATAATGGAACGACTTCTTCTGTGGGAATGTCGTATGTAGTGTGAACATATAACGGCCCAGAATCATCATCTTCTATGGAAAAGTCTTCTGTTGTGCCAACATTTAAGGCCGACAATCATCATCAACATCCTCTATGTCAGCATATAACTCTAGTACACCAACATTTGCAAATGTCTCATGAGCATAAAACATGCATCTGACATCATCATCATCTTCAAGTGGAAATGTTCTATATCGGACACATCCTTCACCAATAGAAAGAGGATGCCTATACTTAATCTCTGAAACTCTTTTTTTATTTCCAGCTTTAATTTTTGTATGAATTTGCAGCTTCAGTTCCTCTAATGTGACATCTTCTTCAACACGAAAACTTTTAGGACGTTCACAATCAAAGGTAGCACATTCGTCAGTATTATGAATTTGGCCATTATAGTAGACCAATGCGATCACTCTATTGCTCATGTTGTGTAGTAATGAAACTAAGAAGGATGAGAATGGAGGTATTATCACTCGGCAAAAGAAAGAAGAAATATAGAAGGATGAGAATGAGGAGGTATTAGCACTCAGAAAAAATCTGATTGAAAAACTGCTGTAGGGGGTATTGTAAACCTTCATCAGTATTATGAATTTATAATGGTTCATTATGTTGTACCGGATGACAAATCCCATCCTTTGTACATGATGGAATCTGATTCTCATTTTCTGGCTAGGGTTATTTGACTGAAAAACTGATAACTCATTCAATGCAAAAACTGATGATAAATCCCATCCTTTGTACCGGACTGTCCAATAGTCCCATCCATTGCAGAAGGAATCCAATTCCAATATTTTATGCAGCATTTGATTGACTGAAAAATAGCTGAAACCTATCCCTAACCCTAAATCATTAGTTCCATCCATTGCAGAAGGAATCCAATTCCAATATTTTCTGCAGCATTTGATTGATTGAAAAATAGCTGAAACCTGTCCCTAACACTAAATCATTAGTCCCATCCATTGCTGAAGGAATCCAATTCCAATATTTTGTGCTGCATTTGATTCACTGAAAAATAGCTGAAACCCTAACCCTAAATCTGGTCAATACTCCTATCCATTGCATAAGGAATCCAATTCCAATATTTTATGTAAGATTTGATTCACTGAAAAATAGCTGAAACCCTAATCCTAAATCATTAGTCCTATCCATTGCAGAAGGAATCCAATTCTAATATTTTCTACAGCATAAAATTAAAATAATAAATAAAAAATTAATAAAAAATTTAAGTATATATATTTTTTAAAAATTAAAACAATCGAAGATAAAATTTTTTATATCTGTTTGTTACAAATCTCACATACAAAATTTAAATAAGAAATCAAATTTTTTATTTATATTTAAATAAGAAATAAAAGTTTTTATATAAAAATTTAATAACAAATATAATTTTCTTTTTTAAATTTTAATAAGAAATAAAATTTTATTCTTTATAAAATTTTAATAAGAAATAAAATTATATTTTTATAAAATTTTATTAAGAAATAAAAAAAATTATATAAAATTTTAATAATAAATTAAATTTTATTTTTTATAAAATTAAAAAAATTTAATATATATTTAAAAAAAATAAACAAGCCAAGATAATTTTTTTTATTTAATTTACAATTTTTAAAATTAAAATACAAATTTTAAAAATAAATTTACAAATTTTTTTTTAATTTAAGTAAAAAAATAAAACACCAAGGGAAATCGTCACCCCCTATGACGATTTCCTTTGGTACAATTTGCAAAATTTGCAAAAAACACCAAGGGAGATCGTCATGGAGGGTGGCAATTTCCCTTGGTGTTTTTTGCAAATTTTAAAAATTTTACGCTGGGAAATCGTCATGGGGGATGGCGATTTTTCAGCTAGTTTTAAAATAAGCGGATTTTGAGAATTAATCTGAAAAGAACGATATTTTGATATATATATATATATATATATAGCTATATTTTGATAAAAAAATCGTTGTTTACGGATGTAATTTAATAATAATAATAATAATGGTTCTGTTGTGTAAAGATTGTTTGATTGTGACCTTGGTTGTTGTATGTCAATGTCAAAATTCAAGTTAGATCCTGTTGAACACAAAATTTTCTTCATTAACTGTAATGTTGTAGAGGTGTCTCTGGGTTAGGACTAGAAAATTTTACTTAAAGTTTGATTTTGTCGAGTTTGAAAGATCCTAAACTATTTTAAAAAATAATTTATATTAAAATTTTATATTTATAAATATATATTCAAATTAAAATTAAATAATAAAATATATTTACAAAGCAGGCTTAAGCTTTAAAATTCATGTTCGGAACTCGACTTATAAAGAGATCTAATGAGGGCGATAAATCGTGTCTTTAAAAGTTAAGCCCAAGACCGATCTATCCATTTATCTTTTATTTTATTATTGCAATATTATTTTATATCAATAATTTAAAATATATTTTAGTAAAATAAAATATATATTATTGAATAATAAAATAAAATAATTACGTCAAGCCAAACTAGATTAGAGCCTTAAATCATGTCCAAATGTTACTGGAATCGAACTCACGGGTTTAAACATGTAACTCAATCCTTAAATACCTCTAAACTATAGTGCCCTTCCCTCCTAATCCACTCTCCTTATTTTCATTTTTTTTAATGTAAAAGTCTTGTTTGGGTTTGAAATATATAAAGGAAAATACTTTCATAAATCTCATATTCCTTTTCATATTTCAAACTTAGATGCTCTAAAAAATTCAAGTTTTAAAAGGTTGAATGTCTCTTTGAAAACAACTTTTTTTTATTCATAGTCAAAGGTTTTTTTAATCATATTATTTCAACAAAATTACATGATCAACTAGTATAGCAACTTCTTTTCTTTTTCATCTAAACTTCCATTTGCAGCCTGGAATTGTTAATACAGTTTGCTAAGGTAGTTCTCACAACTTCTATCCACATAAATTAATTGATGAAATCAACTTCCACCTATTTGCACAATAAGATAAGTAGTTTGTGGTTGAGGGTTGAAAATTAGTTAAAATCAACAAAATGTCAAAAATATATATATATATATATATATATACTAGAATTTCCCCCACTTCATTGGGAATTTTTTTTTAATATTTATAAAATTTTAATTAAATTAATAATTATATAAATAAATATAAGTTAAATCATATTAAATAATTATTATTTATTTAAATAATTTTTATATTATAATATTGTAAGTAAATGAATTTAGAGTTAAAATCGAATAATTATGACAAATTATGCAAAATATGGGATGAATTGAGATACGACACAAACACAACATGAGAAAATAATTAAAAACGACACAACATAAAAAGTAACATGAACATGATACGAATACTCGAACGTATCAAAATCTATATAAAACGAATATTAATGTGTAAAAATTTATATAAATTAATAATACTTTAAACACAAAAAAAAAAAAAAAAAACACGACCACGAACACGAACACGAACACACAAAATTTTTCTAAATTGAATCACTATAACAAATTATGCAACATATGTCATGAATTGAGATACGACACGAACACACAATTTTTTTTTTTTTAAATTGAATCACAATAACAAACTATGCAAAATATGACATGAATTGAAACACGAACACAACATAAGAGAAATAATTAAAACAGAACACAAAAAATAACATTAACACTACACGAATATACGAACGTGTCAAAATATACATAAAACGAATTATTAACGTGTAAAATTTTATATAAATTTATAATACTTTAAACACACGAAAAAATAACATGAACACAAACACATAAATTTTTATCATTTTTTTTTATCTTTCTTTCCCTTTCTCTTTCCTTCTCTCCTTTCCCCAATAAAAGTGTCACGTGTCAGCAACTGAAAGATTTGTGTAGTTAAAAATATATGTATGTATAGACAAAGAAGGAACCCGAAATTTATATATACTAGAATATGCCCCTCATTACGCTTCGAGAAATTGAATTAAAGTTTTGAACATGAATTTATATTAATGTATGGTATATGTAATGATCCAATTCTTAAGTAAATAAATTTAGAGTTAAAATTAAACCACTATTACAAACTATGTAAAATATGGGATGAATTAAGACATGATACAAACACAACATGAAAAAAATAATTAAAATACGACATGACATGAAAAATGACATGAATACGAAACGGATTAACGAACGTGTCAAAATATATATAAAACGAATTATCAACATATAAAAATTTATAATACTTTGGACACACACAAAAATACGAACATACAATTTTTTCTCTAAATTAAATAACTATTACAAATTATACAAATATATGATGAATTGATATACGACACGAATATGACACGAACACAAATTTTTCTCTAAATCGAATCACCATGAAAAATAATGTAAAATATAGGATGAATTGAGATAAGATACGAACACAACATGGGCAAAATAATTAAAACACAATATGAAAAATAACATGACACGGCACAAGTACACGAATGTGTGAAAATATACATAAAACGAACTATTAACTTGTAAAAATTTATATAAACTTATAATATTTTGAACACATGAAAAAATAACACGAATACGTAAATTTTTCTCTTTCTTTTCTTTTTTTTCCTTTCCTTCCTTCTCTAAAAAAAAAAAAAATCTTGAAAATACTCAAAATAACCCTTCAAACTCTTTTATTACCATTGCCTAATTGTCCCCAAGCAAAAGCACTCAAAATTGAAATTGAACTATAAAGAAGACCCCGCATTATCCGGGTACTTTTAGTTTTTTTATAATTTTTTTAATTAATTAATAATAAAATTTTAATTTTAGTTTTATTTTATTAAATAATAATTATTTATTTAAATATTTTATTTTTAAACCGTAATAATATTAATATAATTATTTGTTTTAATTATGAAAATTAAATTTATGAAAATTATTTATTTATAAATTACATAATACAAATGCATTTTCAAATGTTATTTATATGTATTTTTGAAAATTATTTAAACCTTATTGTACATTGTATATTTTTATTATAAAGATATAAAAAATAAGAAAATAAAATTATGATTTGTATTTTATTCTCTCGTAAGATCGATTTTCTCATATAAGTTAGTAGAAATTATAATTTTTCCTTTTTTTAAACTTTTTTCTCGAGCGAGTCGGGTACGAGTCCTAAATCGACTTGCGAGTCAACGTGCGTATCAACTACTTTAAATTCATCATTTAAAATTAAAATAAAAATATTTAGTAATTTTTTTTTTTTTTACTTTTTTCCAAAACGGATCGAGTACGGATCCTAAACTGACCCACAAGTCAACGTGCGAACTAACTCATTTAAATACATCATTTAAAATTAAAATAAATATAATTAATAAAATAAATTTTTTAAATTTTTTTACCCGAGCGGATCGATACAAATCCTAAATCGACTTAAGGAAAAAAAGATTTTTCTAGAATATTTATTCATTGATAATAATATATTTATTGATTTTTTGCCAATTTTTTTCTGCCTCAAATAAAAAACAAAATAGGATAAATAATAAATCTTAAACATTTGAAAAAATACCCTTTTGGTCCCTAAGAATTCTTTATAAAAAGTCAAAAATATCCATAAAAGATGACAAAATATAACAATAAAACACTTTAATTAAATTCAAAATTTCCCTATGAGTCCCTAAGGACTCAATTTTCATTATAGTACTCTCATGCATTGGGAACAACTTTTCATGTAGGTATATATATATATATATAATTTAAATATAAAATTGACTACAAACTTATCTCATTGCTTGACACATGTCCAAAAAGGACAAAGAGGGTATTTTTTTTCATTTGTTGATGGCACTAAAAGTTTTATAGATAAAACAATTAAAAATAAAGAGAGAAGTTTGGAAGAGGAGAAGAGGAAATCTGGAGAAAAGAAAAGCAAAAAGGGAAGGGAAGGGAAGGGAAGGGAAGGGAAGAAAATGTGAGAAAAGAGAGTTTTTTTTGGGTGAAAAAGGAAAGACAGAAAAAAAAAATAGTAAAAATTTATGTGTTTGTGATGTATTTGTATTCTGTTATTTTTTTTTTTTGCATTTTCAAACTATTATAAATTTATACACGTTAATAATTAATTTTATACAAATTTGTGTGTTTGTATTTGTGTTATTTTTTCGTGTGTTGAAAGTATTATAAATTTATATAAATTTTTAGACGTTAATAATTGGTTTTATGTATATTTTTACACGTTCATGTATCCATGTCGTGTTCATGTTATTTTTCGTATTATGTTTTAATTATCTTTATATTGTGTCGTATCTCAATTCATCTCATATTTTGCATAGTTTGTCATTATGATTTAATTTAGAAAAAAAATTTGTGAGTACGTGTCATGTTCATATCGTTTCTCAATTCATGACATATTTTGTATAATTTGTCATAGTGATTTAATTTAGAAAAAACATTTATGTGTTCGTGACGTGTTCGAGTTATTTTTTTATGTGCTCAAAGTATTATAAATTTATATAAATTTTTACACTTCAATAATTAATTTTATATAGATTTGTATGTTTATGTTCGTGTTATTTTTTCGTATGTTTAAAGTATTATAAATTAATATAAATTTTTACACGTTAATAATTTGTTTTATGTATATTTTTACACGTTCGTGTATTCGTATTATGTTCATGTTATTTTTCGTGTTTGTGTTTTAATTATTTTTCCTATGTTGTGTTCGTGTCATGTCTCAATTCATCTCATATTTTGCATAGTTTATCATTCTGATTCAATTTAGAGAAAAATTTCTATGTTCGTATTGTGTTCGTGTTGTGTCTCAATTCATGACATATTTTACATAATTTGTTATAGTGATTCAATTTAGAGAAAGTTTTGTGTGTTCATGATGTGTTCATGTTCGTGTTTTTTTGTATGTTCAAAGTATTATAAATTTATATAAACTTTGACACGTTAATAATTAGTTTTATATAGATTTTGGCACGTTCGTGCATTCGTGTCATATTCATGTTATTTTTCGTGTCATATCGTATTTTAATTATTTTTTCATGTGTTTGTATCATGTCTCAATTAATCTCATATTTTATATATATAGTTTATCATAATGATTCGATTTTAACTCTAAATTTATTTACTCAAGATATTAAAACGTAAAAATTTATTTAAATAAATGATAATTATTTAATATGATTCAATTTTATTTTATTTATGATTGATAATTTAATTAAAAAAATTCTCGAGCGAAGCGGAAAAAGAATTCTAGTATCTATTAAATACTGTAAAAACTATCCCTATATTCAATCTAATGCTTTGATCCAGGAAATTGAAATCATAATTTTTTGCCAACTAAGCAGTGGTGTTAATCATGTTTTTAAGGGATTTTTGGCTAATTTAGATATTATTGGGTAGCTTAGCAAGAGGTTTTAATTAAACAATATCTATAATAATAACTAATTATAAAAACTATCCTCCAAATGTATGAGCAGAGAATTTATGATTTTGAAACATTATCCATATGCCACATAAGTTATGTCATTAACTATAGTTTGAAGGGTAATTATGGTATTTGAATTTTTGTCATATGATTTAGAGATTAATTAGGTCATTTTAGAATTTAAATGTGTTTATTTTGTCTTTTGATTAACACTAATGAGATATTTTGGATCTCAGATTATTTCGGGTTCGAGTCATATCAAGTTTAGGTCTTTTCGAGTTCGTACCTTTTCGGATTCGAATTTTTTTGGTTTCAAATCATTTCGGTTTCAAATATTTTGTGTCTTGTTCATGTTATTTTTCGTTTCATATTTGTGTTATTTTTTCATATATTCAAAGTATTCGTGTTCGTGTTATTTTTCGTGTGTTCAAAGTATTATAAATTTATATAATTTTTACAAGTTAATAATTACTTTAATGTAGATTTTGACACATTCGTGTCGTATTTGTGTTATTTTTTCGTGTGTTCAAAGTATTATAAATTTATATAAATTTTTATATGTTAATAATTCATTTTATGTAGATTTTGAGACGTTCGTGTATTTGTTTTGTGTTCATGTTATCCTTCGTGTCATATTTTAATTATTTTTTTCATGTTGTATTCGTGTCGTTTTCAATTCATATAAATATTTTGCATAATTTATCATTATGATTCAATTTTAAAAAAATTTGTGTGTACGTGTCGTGTCTCAATTCATCTCATATTTTGCATATTTTTATTTGTCTTAATGATTCAATTTAGAGAAAAAAATATGATCGCAACGTGTTTGTGTTATTTTATCATGTGTTTAAAGTATTATAAATTTATATAAATTTTTACACGTTAATAATTGGTTTTGTGTAGATTTTGATACGTTCCTCTATTTGTGTCGTGTTCCTGTTATTTTTCGTGTCGTGTTTTAATTATTTTTTTTCATGTTCTGTTCGTGTTATATAATCATGTTGTGTCCGAAATTGTCATGTGGACATTGATACTATTCAAATAACTCCCAATTTTGTGTCACGTGTCGTCGTATTTGTGTTTTTTATTTTGTCATAATTGTATTCAAGGTATTATATATTTATATAAATCTTGACACGTTAATAATTTATTTTATGTAAATTTTGACACATTCATTTGTATCATGTTCATTTTATTTTTCTGTCTTGTCATTTTTTAATTATTTTCTCATGTTATATTTGTATCGTATAATTATGTTTTGTCCAAAATTGCCGAATCTAATTGATCATATCAAATAACTCTCAATTTTATATCAGATGTCGTATAATGATGCGAGTTATTATTTTTTTAAATTATCTTTACTTTTTTTACTTTTTTATCTTTCAAATTTATTACAAAATATTAATTCAAATCTCATAACATATCCACAATGAAGCGCGGGCATTTTTCTAATATATATAATATGAGCTTAATCATGAGTGACAAATGTCACTCTATTAAACTCTAATTAAACCTACCAAAGAAACTTATTTTTAATTATTGCAGATATATAAATAAAATTTAAAATAAATGAAAAATAGAAATTTTCTATTCTATTTATTTAACTTTTGCGTAAGAAAACAAAATCTGAAAACACATATACATCTATATTATTATTTAAGTTTTTGATTGAGTTTGTGTTATACTCCAGTAATATCGATTCAGTTGAAGAATTGACAAAATAATCAAACAAAATCATAATAATGAAAAATAAAAATATTTATCTTTCAATATTTATATAAATTAAAAACATGTACATCTACTATATGGGTGGAAAAAATATTGGACAAAAGAAAAAAATAAAAAAATAATGTGAAAAAAATGTTTGGAAGAGAGAAAAAATTGAGTAATTTATGATAAGTAAGATAATTTATTAAGGAAAAATTGTGAGCATTCGATCAGTTTGGTCGGTTCGTTTTTAAAATCTCAAAAACCGAATTAACCTTAAAATCAACCGAACCGAAATACATCTTAAAATCGAACCTAATCGGTTCGGTTCAATCGATTTTCTCAATTGTTGGGCTGGGTTGGGTTGGATTGAGTTAGATAATGTTAGATTGTTAATTGGGTTTAGATATACTTAAATAAAAATAATACTATTTATTTATTTGTTAATTAATTGTCAAGTTATTCGGTCGGTTCGATTTAAAAATAAAAAATTACAAATCGTCCGAATAAATTGACTAAACTGAATTAAATACCGAATAAAAACAAAACTGAATTATCTGAACTGAATTTGGTCGGTTTTGGTCTATGTTTTAGATTAACCAAAAAATTGCACACTCCTAGTAGTTTTTTAGATATATGTGAGTTTTTTTTTTTTAAAATAAAAAAAAAACGTAATTGTCCCTAATATTATTACTTTAATTAGATTTTAAGTAATTTTTTCAACTGAATTGGTGTCTTATTAACTCATAATACCAATTCAGTCACTCCTTTTATATTAATAGAGATAGATATCTATTTTTTTAAATACCTATTAATTCGTAGAAAAGCTATCAACGTTCCCTAAAACAATATTCACTTATGTTTACATGTAAACTTTTGTTTATATAAATAATATTATTTAAAAATATTATTTTTTTTCAAAAATGTACGAGTATACAATACAACATTAATTAGCCGTGCGTGACACGGGAAATAAATATATACATTTCACGCACGACATTTTTTTGGTTAAGATTAAAATTTGCACATCCAGTATGTGAGTGGAAGTTTTTTTTATTATTTATTTTTAGCAAAGTAGTTATTTTTATTAAAAGACATAAGTTTTTAGGTTTTTTAATCCAAAAAATAGATAATTTTTGTAAAAATTTTTAATAAAAAATCTGTTTTAAAAAATATTAAAAAGATATTAACATCTCTTATTCTATAATTATTGTAATTATTTTTTGATAATTTTTTAATTGAATTGATATCACTTGACTCGTAACATCAATTCAATCATTTCTTTTATAATAATATATATACATATACAAGTTAAATTTATTAAGTTCCGTTTGATTGTTGTTTTATTGTATACATCTACAAGATACTATATTCAAGGAAACACCTCAACATTTAAAAGTTTTTGTATACATCTATAAGTCATTAGGTGGTATTGTTTTTAACAAGGACAACTTAATACAATATCTTTATTATCTATTACTAGTATATACTCACTTTTAGACCTATTTACGGGCTAGGCAGCCCACCAGGCTCAGCCCGTATTGGATCGGGTCTGAACAGGCATTTCTTGATCCAGATCGATTCGGTTCGGTCCGAAACAGTGTTTTATGTATTATAACAATAATATTTTTTAAAATTTTAATTATAAAATATATAAATATTAATAAAAAATATTTTTTTTATATATGATGAACAATGTTTCGGGCCCACGGGCTGGCCCGGTCCATGAGCAGATCAGTCACTCTATCTCATTTTTTTTTTGTCTATCCTTTTTTATTGGGATGTCTCAAAATGATTTTTTTTTTCTATTTTTAACACTTAATGCGACTAATTTATTAGAATGTTGTTTTTTTATTTTCAAACTATCAATCTTTTGTAATTATGTATCAAAATGCTCTCACTTTAAATCTATTGGGAAGTCGCCATATGATATGGCGACTTCCCAACTTTAAATTCTAATTTTTTAAAAAAATTAAGCTCGGAAGTCGCCATATGATATGGCGACTTCCGAGCTGTAAATTGTAAAAAAATTTAGTTTTTTAAGTTGGGAAGTCGCCATATGATATGGCGACTTCCCAACGTTTATTTTCAAAAAAAAAAAATTAACATGTTGGGAAAATATGGCGATTTCTCAACATGTTAAAAAACAAATAGGAAGAATTTGAAAATATGTCATTTATTGAGAATTATTGTTTAATGGTCTAATGGCATGAAATAACTTGGAAAAAGGAAATGAAGAAAGAATAAATAATTACGATCCGGGCAGGCTACCCGGCCCGTGGATAGGTTTAGCTATAACATTCATTCCTGCATAATCCATAACGCTTTGGTTGGTCTTTCTCCTGGAGGTCCATTTCATTACGAATACGAATTGAAATAATCCGATTGATATTATGACAAATCATCAATATTTTTAACATTTTTTGTAAATTGTTATTTTTTATTTTTTTATTTTTTAAAATTATAAACTATATAATTTTTAATTTTATTATTTAATATTTAAAATCTATATTATATATTTTAAAATTTTAGATTTCCTTTCTACAAATTATTTTTACACATTAGATCATTGAACAATAATTCATCTTTAGAAGGCATGTTTTTTAAATTGACCCATTTATATATATATATTTTAAATATTAAATAATAAAATTAAAAAATATATTGTTTATAATTTTTAAAAAATAAAAAATTTAAAAATTTTAAATAAAAATTAAAATTAAAAAAATAATAATTTACAAAAAATGTTAAAAATATTGATGATTTATCGTAATATCAATCGGATTCTTTCAACTCGTATTCGTAATGAAATGGACCTCCGGGAGAAAGACCAATCAAAGCATTTTGGATTATGCAGGAATGAATGTCATAGCTAGACCTATCCACGGGCCGGGTAGCCCGTCCGGATCGTATTGGGCCGGGCTTAGACAAGTGTTTTTGCAATTCGGGCCGGCTCGACCTAGCCTGAATTACTATTTATTAAATAAATAAAAATTATTTAAATTTAATTATATATGTTTCTATAATTAAATTTAAATAAAAATATTTTTTATTTAATAAATAGTAATTCGGACTAAGCCGAGCCAGAAGGGGAGTTTCATTAAAGGTTATTTTGTCTTTACAACTTCCTTCTTAATAATTTATTCTTTCTTCATTTTCTTTTTTCAAGTTATTTCATGCCATTAGACCATTAAACAATAACTCTCAATGAATGACATATTTTTCAAATTCTCCCTATTTCTTTTTTAACATGTTGGGAAGTCGCCATATCATACGGCAACTTCCCAACACCCTTAAAAAAAAAATTAAAAATAGACGTTGGGAAGTCGTCATATCATATGACGACTTCCAAACGTAAAAAGTATATATATATATATATATATCTTTTAACTTTATAGCACGGAAGTCGCCATATGATATGGCGACTTTCGTGTTTTTTTTTTTTTTTTTAAATTACGTTGCAAGTCGCCATATGATATGGCTACTTTCCAATGTCTCCCGAAACTAGCGTATTTCGGTATATAATTTGGAAAGATTGGTATTTTGAAAAAATAAAAAATAAAAAAGTAATATATAAATAAATTTGCCCACTTAATGCTCTTAATTTTTTTTTTATATATTTTAAATTGATTTTTCAATTTTTTATTTATTGACAATAAAAATATGATACATTACTATTACAATTTTTTTTTAATTTATAAATTAAATACACAAAAATCAAAACTTTTTTTTTTAATATGCGTAAAAGTTAAAGAGAGATTAAAAAAAGGATAAAAGAATATATCTTAGTTAATAATAAAAAATATAAAAAGATATATTAGTTATTAATTAACACTTGAGACTATAATATAATATATGACTAGAAAAAAGATTTCGCTTCATCATAAGGATACTTTTAATTTTTTTTATAAAGTTTTAGTTAATTAATAATAAAAATTAATTTTAAATTATATTTTATTAAATAATAATTATTCATTTAATTTTTATATATTTTTAAATTATAATAATATTAATATAATTATATTTTGTTAATTATGAAATTAAATTTATGGTAATTGTTTATTTATAAATTACGTAATATAAATATATTTTTAAATGTTATTTATATATATTTAAAAATATTTAGACTTTATTGTATGTTATATATTTTTATCTATAGGAGATAAAAATAATAAATAAGAAAATCAAATTATGGTTTGTATTTTATTTTTTCGTAGGATATATTTTTTCACTTTGGTTAGCAGCAAGTTCTTTTATTTTTTATATTTTTTCCCTAAGTGGCTGGGGTACGGATCCTAAATCGACCTGCGACTCAACGTGCATACCTACCCCTTTAAATACATCATTTAAAATAATTGATAAAATAAATTTTTTAAACTTTTTTCCTGAGCTGGTCGGGTACGGATCCTAAATCGACCCATGAGTCAACATGCGGACCAACCCCTTTAAATATATCATTTAAAATTAAAATAATAAAATAACTTTTTTAACCTTTTTTCGAGTAGGTCGGGTACGGATTCTAAACCGACCCGCGAGTGAACATGCGGACTAACCCTTTTAAATACATTATGTAAAAATAAAATAAATTTATTTTTTTAACTTTTTTCTCGTGCAGGTTGGTACGGATCCTAAACCAACCAGCGAGTAAATATGCGGATCAACCCCTTTGAATACATAATTTAAAAATAAAGTAAAATAATTAATAAAATAAATTTATTTTTTTATTTTCAAACCGGTCGATTACGGATCCTAAATCTATTCGCGAGTGAATGTACGGGCCAATCCTTTAAATACATCATTTAAAATTAAAATAAAAGTAATTAATAAAATAAATTTTTTTATTTTAGCTTTTTTACTCGAGCGAGTCGGCTACAAATCCTAAATCGATCCGCAAGTTAACGTGCAGACCAATTCCTTTAAATATATCATTTAAAAAAATAAAAATTTAAAATTTAAAATTTAAAACTAAAAATAATTAATAAAATAATTTTTACTTTTATTTTTTTCCCGATCTGATCGGGTATAGATCATAAATCGACCCCTTTAAATATATCATTTAAAAATAAAATAAAAAAATAAAAAATAAAAAATAATTTAAACTAATTAATAAAATGATTTTTTATTTTATTTTTTTCCCGAGCGGGTTGAGTACGGCTCCTAAATCAACTTGCGAGTCAACATGCGTACCAACCCTTTTAAATACATGATCTAAAAATAAACTAAAAAAATTAATAAAATTAATTTTTTTTATTTTTTCCTAACGGGTCGGGTACAGATCTTAAATTGATCCGTGAGTGAACGTGCAGACCAACTCCTTTAAATATATCATTTAAAAATAAAATAAAAAAAAACTTAAAACTAAAAATCTTAAAATTTTAAAATTTTAAAAAAGAAACTAAAAAAAAATATTATAAAGCAAGACAAAATTGTCCCCAATCTATTTCAAAAATACCCATTGAATCCCATGGACTCAAAAAAATATATATTGGTAGATTAGAAAAAAGACCCCGCTTCGCTGCGGTATTTTTAATCTTTTTATGAATTTTTTAATTAATTAATACTAAAAAATTAATTTTTGGTTTATATTTTATTAAATAATAATTAATTATTTAAATATTTTATTTTTAAATTGTAATAATTAATATTAATATAATTATATTTTTTAATTATAAAAATTAAATTTATGATGATTGTTTATTTATAGATTACATAATACAAATATTTTTCAAATATTATTTATATGTATTTTTGAAAAATATTTAAACCTTATTTTATACTGTATATTTTTATTTATAAGAGGTAAAAAATAATAAATTAAAAAAATTAAAATTAAAATTGTGGTTTGTATTATTCTCTCGTAAGATCAGTTTTCTCACATAGGTTAGCAGTAAGTTCGTTTTTTCCTTTTTTTTTTCAGAGCGAGTCGGGTACAGATCCTAAACCGACTCGTGAGTCAACGTACGAATCAACCACTTTAAAATCATCATTTAAAATTAAAATAAAATAACTTTTTAACTTTTTTTTCGAGCGGGTTGGTTACGGATCCTAAATCGACCTGCGAGCCAAATTACGGACCAACCCTTTAAATACATCATTTAAAAATAAAATAAAAGTAATTGATAAGATAAATTTTTTATTTAACATTTTTTTCTTGAGCGGGTCGAGTACTGATCCAAAATCGACCCGTGAGCCAACGTGCAGACCAACCCTTTTAAATTTATCATTTAAAGATAAAATAAAAAATAAAAAGAATAAATTTTTTTAATTTTTTTATCGAGCGGGTCAGATCGACCTGCAAATCAACTTGCGGACCAACCCCTTTAAATATATCATTTAAAAATAAAATAAAAATTAATTAATAAAATAAAATAAAATAAAATTTTTTAAACTTTTTCGTGCAGGTCGAGTATGAATCCTAAATTAACTCGCGAATAAACGTGCTGACCCATCACTTTAAATAAATCATTTAAAAATAAAATAAAATAAAAAACTAAAAATAATTAATAAAATTTATTTATTTATTAACTTCTTTTCCAAAAGGGTCGGGTATGAATCTTAAATCAATACGTGAGTTATCGTGTAGACCAACCATTTTAAATACATCATTAAAAATAAAAACTAAAAATCTAAAAACAAAAATCCGAATAAACCCATTAGAGTTTTTTTTATGTTATATGGTAGGACAAAATTCTCCTTAAAATATTTTTAAAAAATCCCTTAAAAATAATATATAGTAAAAAGATTTATCCTTACTAAAAAATAAAATAGAATGAAAAATTTTAACTTTTTAAAAAATTTCAATTGAGTCCCTCTGGATTCAGTTTTAATATTAGCAGATGGTGGGTTCGAATCATGGGATGATTGGTAGAGGGGAAAGGGAGAGGGAGAGGGAAGAGGTTAATGTGAAATTCTGAATAGATGTTGAGAAAATTACTGGGAACAAAATAGATTCAATTATTACTTATTAGGAGGGGCAGAGGAGAGAATGAGGGAGAGGCTGGCTGGCAATTGGCATACGTGATGTTTTCATACGCGTCCTTGTAGACCACTGCTGATTAGACGGCTCTGATCTTTCTACGAAGCCAAACAAACAAACGTTAAACATGGCGCCACAGGTGGTATAAATATCCCCCCCCCCCCCCCCCCCCCCCAATTTATTTTCTAATTTCTACTCAGAAAACATCTTGAACCCTCTTTGTTTGGCTCTTTCTCTTCTTTCTCTTTCCCCTCCAATCTCTCCCCTGTATAAATTCTTGTCCAAGCTGTGGAGTGAAAACGAA
This sequence comes from Fremontodendron californicum, assembly GCA_030761205.1. Lineage (NCBI taxonomy): Eukaryota > Viridiplantae > Streptophyta > Magnoliopsida > Malvales > Malvaceae > Fremontodendron > Fremontodendron californicum. The sequence continues at coordinate 25,773,537 of JAULJL010000004.1, read as the reverse complement.
GCTTTCCTTCCTTTTTTGTCTCTTAATTTTCTCAACAAATCAAATATATGCTTGCCATGGAGAATATTGGTGATGAGTACAAAAATTATTGGGAAGAATATAGGTACCTTATTACCTTTCCAAGTTCCAACCAAACTAATTTTGTTTTTCGTTTTATCCCTTTTAATTACTAGTAATAATCCTTTAAAAGTTAAAACCCCTTTGGCTAAACATATATATATATATATATAGTACATAAAAACTGTAGAGAATTGATGAATTATATATATTATTACTAATTAAAAAGGGAAATTTGTTTGAATTGAAGCAGTTGGGCAATTGATGAGTTCTCTGGGTATGATTCGAGTTCTCCTGATGGAGCAGCCTCCTCTGCAGCCTCTAAGAACATCGTTTCCGAGAGAAACAGAAGAAAGAAGCTTAACGAACGCCTCTTTGCTCTCAGATCAGTCGTTCCAAATATTAGCAAGGTGATGACTGATGGCTGATCGATATATAAACCAAAAAAAAAAAAAAAAACTTTGAATTTTCTTTTAGAATTAATTAATTGATAAATAAAGAAACGGGATTCTTAATTTGGGTTGTTAATAATTATTAGTTTGATGTCTTTTTCAGATGGACAAGGCTTCGATAATCAAGGATGCCATTGACTATATCCAGGAACTACATGAGCAGGAGAAGAGAATCCAGGCTGAGATAATGGAACTGGAGTCAGGAAAACTGAACAAAAATCCTGGGTTCGAGTATGACCAGGAGGAGCTACCGTTGCTGCTGAGATCCAAGAAGAGCAAACTGGAGAACATTTTTTATTATGGGGGATCAGCAACTTCCCCTATTGAAGTTCTTCAAGTAAATTAATTAACCTCTTATTGATGATTTAGTAGTTAGTAATTGTGTTGAAAATTGTCTGGCTGTCTGAGAGAGTCTTCCAAATGAATTTTGAATTAATTTTTATCCAAATATTAATTTATTTGCAGCTGAAAGTGACGCACATGGGAGAGAAGGCAGTTGTGGTGAGCATAACATGTAGCAAAAGGGCAGACACGATGGTTAAACTGTGTGAAGTTTTTGAAACTTTGAAGCTCAAAATTATTACAGCAAACATCACTGCTGTCTCTGGGAGGCTGTTGAAAACCGTGTTTATTGAGGTAAGTAAAAGTCAGTCCACTAGTCAACGGTGGCTCCTCATGGGAGCCTGAGGGGGCCTTGGCCCCCTCAAAATTTTTAAAGTTTTTTTTTTTTGTGTGTATATATATTAATATTAATATTAAATAAGTTTAAATTTATTTTAATTAATTTTACTTATTTATTTTATTTCATAATTTAATTTTATATATTATTGTAATTTTAAAAAAGTTAAAATCATATTAATATTTTTATTTTTATACCCATCAATTATTACTTACAAATTTTTTTAAATTAAGTGGCTTGTTTTAACTTTTAAATTAAAATAATGTGAACTTAATAAAAACCATATTAATTTTTTGACTTTTAACAAAATTTTAAATCTTCAACCAAAGTACCAAATATATGTTTTTTTTTTCCTTTTCTTTATAGTTTATTACAATTTCTCATCTTCATATAAATTCTCACTTTTAATTTTACTCTAGATCTCTATCGCATATTGTCATGTAATCTTGTTTCAAAAAATATATATTTCAAATTGGAAATCATTTTATAAAAGATTAAGATAAAATCATAATTTATAATTTCAAATATTCAAGTTCATTATTTTAAAATTATATTTATTTTTCTTATCAATGAAAAATATATTGTTTAATAATTAGTTTATTTACTTTTTATTTCAATTTTAAATTGCCAAAAAAAGTTCTCATAATTCATTGAAAGACGGTGTAATTAGTAATTTTACTATAAATAATTCTACATGTAGTCATCTCATACATTCATTTCACACACTCACTTCTTATATACTAATCTAGGGACTTAAGTGAAAAGTGTTAAAACTTTTATAAGTTATAATAGAATTTTGAAAACTTATATACTATATGTGTATGAAATGAGTACAATATCAGATGAATGTATATTCTTTTACTATTAATTTGAAAGTCTTTATATCCTTAAAATTTTAAAGCTTTCATAGTAATATTTTTATTTTATAATTTTATGAAATTGGTCACTTTTTATTAATATATTATTTGAGTATATATATATAAATAAATTTAATATAAACTATAATATTAATTGATTCCTCTAAAATTAAATGTCAAAATCCGCATTACTATATTTTTCTTCACTTTTTAAGCTATTTTCTCATTGTTCCTAAATCATATGGGATAACAAGTGTTACCCTTTTTAGCATTTGTCCTTTCTATTTTTGTCTACTCTTCTGTTTTTTCCTTTCAAGTCAGCAATTAGATTATGACACACCTGGGTGAATGAAAAAAAAAAATTATATTTAAACATTTTTATTAGTGGATAATGTGTAACTTATAAATACAGATAAATTTTTTTTTTTTTAAAAATGGATAATTTTAGGAAAAAAAAAGTTGATCATTTTTTAAAATAAAAATCATAGAAAAATTAAAAAGTCATCAATAACCTTTGTATGTTTTTTTTTTTTATATAATAAATTTTTTTAATTTTTTTGTCTTTTTACCACTTGAGTTGGTGTCACTTGACTCAGTGACATCAACTCAACTATTCACTTTATAATAACTAAAATTTGAGACACTCATTGAGTGAAAATATATTTTGATAAAAAAAAATTATATTTAAAAAAATTAAATATAAAAATGGATAATCTTTTTAAGTGGATAATTTTTTAAAAACAATGAGTAAAAATTAGGTGATTTTTTTTTAAATGGGTAGTTTTTTAGAAGAGTGGATGATTTTTTAAAATTAAATATATTTTTTTTTTATTAAAAATATTATTACAAGACATAATTATCCCTATTTTATTTTTTTAATTTTATAATTATACTTGGTTCTTTTGTATTTTCTCTAATTAAATTGGTGTGCGGTTAATTCGTGACACCAACTCAATCATTTGTTTTAATATAGTAGAGATATAGATACAAACATAATAACAAAAGCTACGAACGGAAGTTATAATTTGCAAACGCCAACAACACATATAAACCATAAAGTGTTTTTAATGAAAAAAAGAAAATTTTAAAAATTCCAATTCTACTCTTCAACCAGCTCAGCATGAATGCACTGATCATTGAGTGTTAATTAAGTGGGTTAAATTTCAAGTTTAGGGGTTGGGTTAATTATAAATCAGTGTCATAAACTAATTATTCAAGTTTAGAGGTTTTTTTTCCCTTCAACTTTATCATGTTTATTTTTTATATTAAATTTTAAAATTTTCCTCTTTATATAATTAAGAAAATTAATTCATCAACTCCAAAGTCTTCAAATTTTAAGAATCAAAACTATAGTAATACAGATTTTAGAGAAACAAACCTAGAAGGCAATAATTCCAATATCCAAATGGTTATTTATTTCTAAAGATTTTTTTTTTTTTAAAAAAAGAGTTGTCTGTAAAAATTTACATATCTAAATTACGTTATAGTAAAATAGAAAAAAAAAATTAAGAACATTAATTATTGGATTATATAGTGCTAATAAATTTGTAGAAAATGATGGCATACATAGTTAGAAGGTATCAAATAAAAAAAAAGGATTAAATATTGATTTGGCCTATATATTATATTTTTTTTGTTAATTTTTTATTTAAAGAATTAAAATTTACAATTAGGTTTTAGTTTTTTTTTTTTGTCAAGTACTTTAATCTTTGGGACTAACACCGTTAGATAATTGATTGACGTAATTCGAACACTCAATCAAATCATGATACGTGATAAAAAGAACTTAGTAATCATCACTTTATCTTGCGGATAAATTATCATGTGAGCAAAAATTAAAAAATAAATTTGTTTAATAAAAATATGAAATTAAAAAAATGAAAATAATAAATTGGAAAATTTAAAAGAGAGAGAGGAGAAAAAAAGGAAAGGAATAGAAGAAAGGATGGTAAGAAGATGGAGGGAAAGCTGACTGATCACCGATCTCATCAACCAAAAGCAAATTCGATGTCGATCTATCTCAAATCAACCAGATTGATGACCGACCGACCACCCCTTCCTTTCCCTTCCCCTCTTCCTTTCCCCTTTTCATCTCTATCCTCCTGTTTTTTCATTCTCCAATTTTTTCTTCCAGTTATTTAATTTTTAATGTGTAAAATAAAAGCAATACAATAGATTTTATTGTTATTTTTTTCAAAATTTTAGTACAAAAAATTTAAAAATTAAAAAGAAAATTGATTTTTTTTTTAAAAGATTTTTCAATTCAAAAGTTGTAAAATTTTTTAAAAAAAAATCTATTTTTCTATTTTTGTTTGTTTGTAATTTTTATAAAATTTTCGTTTTCAATTTTTTTTTTTACTTTTTTACTTTTTACTTTTTTCAATTTTAATTTTTGTTTTAATTTTATATATTTTCTCTTCATGTTGGTGATAAATCCACCAATGATGTGACATTTTTTTGCTATATGCTATAATTTTATAGGTATCCTTGCTACGTCAACAAATTAACTATCAGTATTAATCCAAAAAATCAAAGTATTTAATGGAATATAAATTTAGATATTTAATTATAATTTTTATTTTTTAAATATTAATGTGACAAAAATAATAATTTAAGATCAAATTACATATTAATCTAATAAATAAAAAAAAGGCAAGAAATGTGAGGTTCGAAAGATTGGAAACCGATTGAATAACTTTAATAAAGTGGATGGTATTAATTATTATTTAGGGTAATGATGAATAAGTGAGTTCCAGAGTGTCCGAATAAAACCACTCGGACACACAATAAAACTAACAAAGGAAAAAGTACCCCATTTTAGTATTTTACTTAAACTTTAAACATATACTATCATAATATAAGTTTGGGTTAATGGGCCTTTACATATCTAATATTATATATAAAAAATTTTACTAAGTTCTATCACAAATTAAGTGATACAAATTTAATTAAAAAAAATAAATTTTAAAATAAAACAGCACATATTATAATAGGATTATATTATTAATTTATTTAAAAATTAAAATTTACCTTTACCTACTTTTTCATCATTTAAAAATTAATACAAGTAACTTCTTTTTTTATATATATATTTTTTATTTTTTAATCATAAAATGACTGTGTTATAATCTATAATAAATATACTCATTAAAAAAATTATACTTAATACATTATTTTCAATAAATTTTAAAAAATAATCCATTAATTTCATATATAATTTTTTGTAAATAATATTTTAATTGGTGTAACTAGACATCTAATAAAATGTTCCTATTTATAACAACATCTTTCTTCAGGTTTTTTCTACCATTTTCCTTCATTTTATTATTAAAAAAAATATTGAAGTGTTCAATTTGTTATTTTATTTCTAACATGTCTTTTTTTTTTTTTTTTTTTTTTTTTTTACGACAAATACTCATAAAATTCAAACATTTGATGGATTCGTTGATAGCAAACAAGATATAAATTTGGGAAGTATCAAGTGCATATCAATCAAATTCAAGATTGCCCATTTTTTCTGTCAATATCTTAAAACTTTCTAGAATTTCTCATCAGCAAGAAATTATAGGTATTATAAACAAATTATCTCAACAAAAATATAAAGATATTGATTTGGCTTAATCTTAAATGCATTTATTATATATTTATATTTATATATATATATATAAAAGATAGTGTAGGTGAAGCATAAAGAATAGATAAGATATCACTTTCAAATTATTTTAAAAAGATATATCATTTCTTTGAATTTAGTCCTTAAAAAATTCTTTATAAGTGATGGTATTTTGTGGGAGCAAAGGCATACAATAAAATATATACTTAATTATATAGTATTTGTAATGGTAGTGTCAAGTGTCAACCATATAACGTGGATGGAGCTGCTGACACTTTAAAGCGTTAGTTAGGTTAGGTTTGGGATTTTAAAACACCGCATAATCATTAATCATTTCCCTCACAAATCACAACACAATCCAAAATTTTTTGGGTAAATTTATTTATTTTATTTATTATATAATAATAAAATTGTTGACAGCAAACATACTAATAAATCAAAGCCAAGCACACCCTATTATAGACCTTAGTACGCATTAATTAAAACTGGGATTTGGACCTAAAAATTAAAGCTCAAGTCTGGACTTCATCAACTTCCCATCCCATCCTCTGAATATTTCTTCTGTATGTCACCAATTGAAAAAAAAAATGAAGATCAAACTCAACTTCAACTGCTAGAAATTGTATTTTCTTGTGATTAATTTAGATATATGCTGCTGGGTGCTGCTAATTCAACTTGATATGATATGATAAATGCAGGCTGAAGAAAAGGAGAAAGATGAGTTAAGGGTGCAGATTGAAACAGCCATTGCTGCTCTTAATGACCACAAAGTCCTATGAGCATGTAATGTAAAAAACCATATATATATATATATATATATATATATATATATATATATATATATCCCAACTGATCTGTCAAATTCTCTCATGGATATGCATGGCATTGGCATTTCAACATGGCCTGCCTTTCTTATTTTCCTGCGTCAGATACAGTCTTTAGCTTTTGTTGTGTTTTGGGAACTCTTCATGGTTGAAACTTGAAATGTAAGCTTAGTCCATGGCCTTGTAAAATAACTTTCTGTTCCAAATAAAAATAAATAAAAAAGAAAACAAAAGAGGTATCCGTCCATAAAAGGCGTTTCGTGTAAACATCATGTCTCAGTCCGTTTCACTAGCAGTCTAGCAGCTGTGCAACCAAAGTCCAGTTTATGCCTTCTTTTTAGTATATTAAGGGTTAATTTAGTATTGTTATTGTAAAAAGTTAGAGTCAAAAAAATTTTGGATCGAAAAAAGTGTTTTTAAAAGGTGTGGTGAAAAAATATAATTTAAAATTTTTTAAGTGTTTGATATTACTGTGAAAAAATATTGTGAGAAATTGAAATGTCAAAAAAAATATTTAAAATAATAAAAGTTAAGAGATGTGTGAATAGTAAAATCATTTTATTCAAAAACCAATTTTCAAATCATAAAATCTCTATTTTCTTGATTTTTTTTATTTAGATTGTCAAACCATGATTTTAATTGCAAAAGTTAGAATTTTTTATCCGTTTAACATTGCGATTGTGATGAAACGTAACTTTTGACCTCAAATTTTTTTATTTAGATTGTCAAACCATGATTTTAATTGCAAAAGTTAGAGCTTTTTATCCGTTTAACATTGCGATTGTGATAAAACGTAACTTTTAACCTCAAAAATTTTGCCAATAATAATACTAAACAGGATCTAAATTCACTATTTTTTCCCAGCAATTTGGAAACGCACTTTGTTAAGTTAATTAAATTGCTTTAAAAGTTATCTGTTGGACATCGCCCGCACAGGTTCAAACTCTGCTGTCGACGCTTTCTTTAATTATCCAAAAAAAATTGCTTCAAAAGAGATCTGGACATTTGTTAAAAACTTAAAATTAGTTAAATTATTACTCAAAAAATATTTTTTTTTCATCAAATTTACTTTTCTCACCGAATTTAAGAAGAAAACAGTTCACCGATCACAAATTTTTTTCCCGCAAAAATCTCTGTTTTATTCAGTTTTCAATTGAAAAATAGTTTTTCAGTTAATACAATTTTCTCACCATGTATATCAGTACCAAATGAGTTTAATTACAAAATGCGTATACGAGTTTTACCAGGACGTGACTTGAATCACTACCCATAAGTTTACTTTTTTCCCCCTAAACCAAAGAGTTTTATTAAATAACCCAAATGTTATAAAAACTACCCAAAAGCTAGAAAAGCAATGAACATGATTCAATGTACGACAACAGAAGCTGATGAACACAACCAGAACAATACAGAGATAAAGATCCCCAAGAGAAACAAACCACTCCCTAAGAGAAACAAAAACTTAGAACAATGACACCAGTTGACTTCAATGAAGGAATTGAATTCGATCAATAGGCCCACACCAGTACATTTACCTGAATTCTCGGCTATTTCCAGCGAAATTTTAATGGCAATTAATTCAGCTTCAATTGAATTGCATGCTCCTAAAGGACAAGAAAACACAGCCACAATGTTGCTATTGTGATCTCTTAAAACCCCCCAAACCAGCAGGCCCTGCTTTACCACGAGCAGATCCATCCACATTAAACTTTAGAAATCCAATTTCAGGTGGGGACCAGGAAAAATCCACTTACAGTTGAAATTTCATTAAATCCACTTGGCCATAACTACCAAAAATTGATCTTTGCTGATTTTACAACCACATTCGAAACACATCTTGTCCAACACCGTAAGCAGACCCCATAATTACTATAGGATTCAGAATATACCCATTCAAAATTATTGTGACCCCATAGTTCCAAAATTAGTGAATCAAAAATAGACTCAACTTTGTGGGCATTCACAAATTTCTTCAAAACCGAGCGCTTAATAGGGGAGCCCAAACCAAGGATATTCCAACAAGCAATCTTCATACTATCGATCATACAATCATTCCTTTTTGATATTTACACAGCCCTCAATACTCCCACTAAACAGCCATAAAAACTACTAGGACTATTATAACATCCACAACCGCCAAAAGGACCAGAGATTGGGATTACTCACCTAGGCACGCCGATGAACACTCAATCATCGAGATCTATTATTCTGTTAATCACCGTGTCGTCATCACAATTCGCTGAACATCCAAGCAATTTACCTAGTTTCCACATAGCTTTAGCGTTTTCTTCTAAAATTTTCTCCAAATCCCTAAAACAGTCTTCCGACAGAGATTCATTGACAACTCTCTGTTCAAGCTTCTTAATCACAACTCATTTCTTCTTTCCACACCTGTTCCCTCTTCTTTTAGACTTTTTATTGATCTTATTGAGGATCTTTTCCTCCAAATCGATTAAATTCTTCACCTTTTTCCTTTTTTGGGTAGACTCTGGTTGTGTCTGTTCATACCCCTTTTTCTCGCCAGAACAAGACTTAGAAAAATAGTCATTTTCAAAAGAGTTCCCAGCCCACCAATCAAGCATTCATCTTGAAGCTCATTGGAATTGGCCAAGCTGGCAACGTCCACCTCTAGCTATTTCCACTATTAAGCAACCCTGAATCAATTTGGGCTAAGGAAAGATCGAGTCCACTTATTGCATTTTTACTACTGTTACGAATATTTCTTCTTAAATTCTTTTCTTTCCCACCAGACTCACGACGCAACGTCTCCCTACTCTGAACTGTACCATTTGTATTTCCAAGGTTGAAACTACAGCTAAGACCTTCTGTATCTGCCACTCTCTCATCATTCGGTTCATTAATTATAGCAATTTTATTGTCCCCCAAAGGCCACACTAGGACAGTTCATCCCACTCTGTTCATCATCTTTATCGAAGCCAACTTCCTTATTGATATCTTGCTTGCCATGGCCAGACATCCCTGAACTGGATACGTTATCCATGTTGTTATGGACACTCCAGGACGAAATCTCAACAGGATTAAAATCGGATTTAGTAACTCTTATGGTAACATCAAATTCGCCACATTGAAGAGTGATTAAATCATCAGTCTTAGTTAATTGATGAGTTCCTATAAAAATGATAACTCTTCTGAAATCACAGATCTTCAAGGTATTACCATCCACATATAAAAACTCACCACACGAACTGACAATATTATGGAATGTGCTCAAATTCGATGCCTGCAAAGGAATACCATAACATAGCAACCAAGTATTTCTACAATTAGGAATGAATTTAGGCGGCCAAGGTTCAATATCTGATAGCCATTGCTTTAGCCAATCCCGATCCTTTTCTTTCATCTCATTCAAAGTTTCATAATTTTCAAACTCAATAAAAAGAAGCTTCGATCTAATTTTTTCACCTCAATATCGAAGACACCTTGTTGATGGAAATTCTCCTGAAGCCACTCACTATCGAAGTACCCTCTTGCCTTCCCCACCACACATCTTTCCAGGGCATGCATGTTCTTCCTCAATTACTGTTGTACAGGCTTTCCTATTATTATTGGAATCATCCACTTTATCAAACAATACTTCTTGATTCTTGTTAATATCTTCTCGCTTCACCATTCAACATGACCTGCTTGTATGATTTCTGCTGTACTAGCTTCTGCGAGTAAGAGAGATTCCTGTCAGAATTAACAGTTGTTGGTGTCCAGTTGTTACCCCTACCCATCACCATCAGGCCAGCATTGGTGTGATGATTTCTTCTTTCACTATCTATCTCGTCTAAAGGGGACACTCTCCTCCTGTAAACATCTCTGCCTTTTTATCTAGCCAAGTTCACTCCTATTCTGCAATTCAAAACCCAAACTCCATTGGGTTTTGCAATTGCTCTTTTAGCATCTTCCATACGTGAGAATCTCACAAAACCATATTTGCGTCCTCTGTTGCTTCTTTTACGGGGTATAAAAACATCAACTACTCTGCCTTGGTGTTCAAAAATCTTCTGCAACCATCTCCAATGGACCTTTGGTGGAATGTTGTTAACAAAAACTGTAAAGAGCACCATCACCTGTTTCTCTCAAGCACTGATGATTCGTCTACATAGGGTTCAGACGTGATTAAAAACGTGAAGTACTTAAACTTAATTACATGAAGAATGCAATTACAAAAGTGGAACGCAACTCAAGCTACAACTTATGCACTCTCCCTTGTGCTTTGATTCAATATTACCGTGAAACCCATTTATGTCTTCTCTCTTTCTTACTTTTTTTATTTTTTTTGTACACATCCGTGAATGAATAAAGAGAGAAAACAATTCTTTTTAAGAAGTTTATTAATGTAATTTCACTTGATTGACATTTAAAGTGTGCTTGGTAGAGTATAAAAAATAAAAGGATAGATAGAGGATGATGAAAAAAATGAAAAGGAAATAAATTTTAGTTGTGCTTGGTAAAAAAAAGAAAAGTGAGAGAAAAGAAATATAAGAAGACAATGATTTTTTTTTAAGAAGATAATGATTTTTTACATTTATTCAAAAAAACAAATCATTTCAAATTGAAAAAATTGGAGAAGAGAAAATGAGAGACGTTTGAGTGAAGTATTGTATATTTTTAATGTCATAACGTGCCAAATACGAATTCAGCATGCTAGACGCAAACAATGGAGTCGCCACTAATCATCTAATCTAGGTGTGATTAGTCACCTTTATGAATCTATCATATTTAAAGTAATCCTAAGCTTGACTAAGGCACTTTAAAAAGAATAGGTTCTCGTCTACTTATCAGAACTACGTTCGGGAGTACGGTTATGTGTGAGGAATGATTAGCACTCTCACAACGCCTATCTAAGAGATAGTACCTAATTAGTCTTGTGATACTTAAAAAGTCTTAATTAAATGATCTTGTCTATCCTATCTCATTTTAATTGTTAAAATTAGAAATCTCGGAGATTATTTTTTAAGTCTTCCTTCCATTCATTATGGAGAAATTACTAAAAAATATTTCTTCACCTCGAGAGTATTCAAAAGAAACCATTCGTTCTATTGAAGAGGTTCCTTCATCGAAAAAATTAGAATTATTTAATCAAGTTATTTCTCTTAAATTAATCTTCCAAAATTAATCCATATTTTATTAATGTTTGTTCGAAAAATAAATTCTGATCTTTAATATCGAAAATCATCCCTTAAAATATTCTTCCATTCGTTCTGGAGAATTTTTAAAATATTTTTTCTCACCTAGAAATTTTCTAAAAGTCAACAATTCGCAACTTTCTTGAATTTCATCATCGGAAAAAATCTTAATTTATCATTCGATTTAATTAAGAATTTATTATGAAAAATCAATTTAGAGAAAAAAAGATGTTGAAAATTAATTACTCTTAAAAAAATAAATTTTTGATTTTTGTTGGTATTGAAATTAATCTCTTAAAATATCCTTCCATTCATTCTGGAGAATTTTTAAGAGAAATTTCTCACCTAGAAATTTCTCATAAATTAACCATTCGTAATTTTTTTGAATTTCATCATTGAAAAAAATCTCAATTTATTAATTTAAAAAATAATTATTCTTCAATTAATAACTAATCTAATCTTAAAATAAATAAATTAATAATTAACAATATTAACAATATACAATTATTAATATAAAATAAAATATAAAATATAACATAAAAATAATAGTTTTTTTTTTATGAAGAAAACAATGATTAGTAAAATATTTAATAATAATAATAATAATAAACAAATAATAAACCTGCAAAAGAAAACTAAAAAAAAAAAACAATTAGCAAATAGTAAATAATACATAATACATAAAATAAAATAACTAAATAAACAACAAAATATAAAGAACAAACAAAAGAGAAAGAAAAAGAAAAAAAAAAAAAGAAAGAGGACAGCATGTTTACGAACCTTGGGAGTACCAGACTTGGCAAGAACCTCAAGATCAACGAGACTCATGGTCATAAGGCCCAAAGTAAGGCCCGACATCAACCCAGCGAACAGCACCAAGAATACTATTATCAATATGTGAATAGAGAAATTTGTATCGCAATATCTGTACTCCACCGCCATGTCTGAATTCTTAGAGAAATCCAAGATGATATCTTCTGCCATCTTCTTAGCTTTTCCATATGGATTGATTGGAACCTGTGGGATTTATTCAGTGATTGGCATCTTTTCAGGCTCTCCATATGTGGCACATGTACTAGAATATATCAAAGTCCTAACACCATGAGCAGCCATCGACTCTAAGACCACCAAGGTGTTTGAAGTAATGTTGTGATAATACTGCAAACGGGTCAGCTTAAAAGCTCTCTCATGAAGATTTATTGCCCCCCCTGGATATGCTGATTATGAAGTCTTTTTATAGGAAAAATCAGAAGAGTTCTAACTCACTTGGGTCTTTGAATTCTCATCCAATAATCAGATAAAAGCAATCCCTTTATCATAATTTTCAGAGTCTAATTTTGATCCAAGAAGAGTTTTAGTTTGATCTAAGAAGGAGTTTAAGTTCAATCCAACCTTGTTTCTTTTTCCTTTTTTATTATTTCCGAAAATACAAGTAAAATCAAAATTAAAAGTTAAAATTAAAACCACCCGGACAAAAACGAGTGTCTACATTCAAGATTGCTCATCATATCTAAATTTTATCTTTTCATCTTAATTTACAAAGAGCATAACAGTAAAACATTTCCATAATTTTTATTTTCTTTCTTTTTATTTTTCAATTCTATAAAAAATGAATGAAAAGAAAATTGTATTTTCTTTTAAATTTTTCATCGTTTCTACCAAACACACTAATGAAAAAAATATATAAAATTTTCATCTCACTTTTCTTCTATCTTAATTTTCATCTTTCAAATTTTCTATTTTTTCTACCAAGTAAAGCTTTAGTTTACTTTTAAATTTAAATTTTTTCAGCTTATGTGGCACCTGATGTTTGGAAATGATACTTGTGAGGTCTTTGCTTAGGTTTGAGACGTAATGTCCACCTCCAGCTAGGGGTGAGTATTCGATCGAGTCGAGTCGAATTGAGTGAAAAAAATTTGGATTAATCGAGTTGACGAGTCCTATTTTGTCAACCAAACTTAATTTGAAATTTTAGCGAATCGAGTTAAAAAAATTCAAGTTGATTTGAGTCGAATAAATTTATTCGAGTTAAAATAAATTAGCTAAAAATTATTATTTTTGCTATTGTATTCATCTATAGCTATAAGCCATTTTTAATGCCAAATTGAGAATGATGCTGGCAACAGTCTATCAACAAAATCACAATGTTTATAAGATCAAGGGAGAAAAAGCAATGTTCGAGATTCAAAATAAAATTTTAGTTTATGCCCATCTTAAATAATTAAATTAAGCCCAATCTTAAAAATTTAAAATTCCATTACTCATATTATTTTACCCAATATTAAAATTACATATAGTAATTAAGTGTTCACTCTTTTAAAATAAAAAGTCTTTGTTTTTTTTTTTTGGATTCCTTCTTCATGGTTTATTGTTCATTCATGGCCCAACGTTATAACTAAAGAAACACATAATAATAACTAAAAGAAAGGCCCAATTAGCTATCATGTGATAACCAAGGAAGCAGATAAAGCAAAATGGCAATTATCATTTAAAAAAAAAAAAGGAAAGCAAAAAGACAACAGATAATAAGAAATAATATTTTTACACGACTCTCCGTCCTCTGTTTTTACCTTCTATCATCTCTTTCATCTTTCATTTTTATCCAGCCTTCAGCATCTCAAGAAATTACAAGGTGACGTTTAAATCTAAATATGAAATTTATTGATTGTTTAGTTTTGTAATTTAATTGGGATGGGTATTCATTCTTCCTCTCTTCTTTGTTTTCCTCTCTTATCCTTGTTTGATTAATTTTTCCTTGGGTTTTACAGTTCTCTGTTTCTAAAGATGTTTTTCTCCAATTGTTGAGAGTGAGGTTAGGGTTCTACAAAGGGAAAAGGGAAATCAGTGTTTGACCTCTGAAGTTTTGCTGAGGGTCACAGGAGTGTCTCGGGAGGGTGGGAGGATAACTGTGTAAATTTAAAACCCAACCCCCAAACGACGTCGTATAGTGTTTATCTTATTCGGATTTTCGGTTTATTCGAATTGCATAAATCAAATCCGAGCTAAACTATATAACTCGAATTATTTATTCGAATATATCTGAAAACTCGAATAACTCGAACTATTTAATTTGAAATTTGATTTTTTTTTTTCGGTTTTTTCGAATCGAATCGATTTTGCTCATCCCTACCTCCAGCCAAGTAAGTTAGATAAAGAATAAGTGATTCAAGAGTAGATTAGAACTTCAAGAAAAAAAATCATGTTTTGGATTCTGTTGGTAAGGCTCATTCTACTTTAACATGCGTATAAAACTATCCAAATCCACTATCCTCCGCACTTGTACATGATGGAATGAACTCTTTCATTGTTCAAAGTTCTGAAAGCAATAAAAGAAATTTCATCATTAGTAATAAATTTTTTTTGAGTGGTTTGTATAAATTGTAAATATATCTTTTTTGTAGCATAAAAAAATATTATGCTGTAATTGGTTAATACAAATTACATCTCGCAACAAGAATATCTTCAAAATTGTTGCAAATACTTTTTAAAACACTATCATTTGCAACAATTTGTAAAACATTTTTTGTAACATAAAATTTTTTATGTTGTAATAGGTATTGTGCACTATTTTTTGTAACAAAAATGTGCATAAAAATTATTGCAAATACTTTTGAACTATTTGCAGTATCTTGCAATAAAACATATAATTTTTGTTGCTAAAAATTATATTTCTTGTAACGACATCGTCTTATAAAAACAAATTTATACTTAACATGCATAGCATGTGATCTAAGAACATGCTATTTTTTATTTTATTTTTGAATTTTTGTAATAATGGATCAAGCGACATATTACAAATCTCTATATCTATCTCAAAATGTTGCTTACTGTTTTCATAATCATTTTTGTTTATGGTATTAGAGCATTAAAACGCTCATGAGTCTACAATCTCGTTTTTCTTTTCTTCCCATGTTTTCCTTTAAAATATTTATTGACAGTATCTTTAACACTAATTTAATGCTAATCACGCTTGGTGAACGTTCCATAAAAAATCAATCGTTAGTCTTTATTAATGTTGTAGCACAACTTCCATTAAAGTAAAATAATACTATATTTTTTTATTATTATTTATTTTTCAACTCTATCAAACAATGGATGGAATGAAATTTATATTTTCTTTTAGTTTTTTTTATTTTTTCTACCAAATACATCAATGAAAAGAAAAAAAATATATTTTCATCTTTCCTAATTTTTCATCTTTTGATTTTTCTATTTACTCTACCAAGCAAAGCTTTAGTTTACTTTTGAATTTAAATGTTTTCAGTCTACGTGGCACCTGATGTTTGAGAATGACGCTTGTGAGATCTTTGCTTGAGTTCGAGACGTAATGCTCTCCAGACAACTAAGATAAGTTAGGTTCAAGGATAAATTAGGAGTTCATTAAGACTATGAAGGAAGAAAAAAAAACTTAAAGAAGTTTCTACTTTAAATATGCTATGAATGATAACATTCTCATTCCATGTTATATATGATATCTTATGGGAATTGGTTCTATTATATATATATATATATATATGAAATATTGTAGGAACCAAAGACAATGAGGAATGAAGAAGGACCAAAGGAGAGGCAACCTAGTTGATGATAGATCAAGCTTGCCGGCCTAAAATTAGTTGTTTTTAAGAAATAATTTATTTTAATATGATTTATTTAAACATTGGATGTTTTGATTTTGGCACTATACTTCAAGTCTTAAATTTTGGAGTCAAAGTTCAATCCAATTTCTTTTTAATGAAAGGCAACTTTTTTAACTTCATACCACAGCATCAAATTAAAAAACTACTTTCAGTTTCCCCCCTTTTCCATGGAAAACATTCTCTTGCTTTCTAGGAACCAATGTATAAACCACATAAGCAAGGAATAACAATACCGCATGAACATATATACAAGTATGGCTGGAATAGCACAAACCGCTATCATCCCATGATTTACGTGCTGTACATCGGATTGATAAGACCACAACGTACAAAACCATGCAAAAGACAACGTTTTACCAATCTTTGAGTACTTTTCCAGCAACATCCTTGTAACTTACTTTCTTTTCCTCTACTGGCTGTGCAATAATATCTGCAGCCAGCTTATCATCCTCTGTACAATTGGAATCTCAGTATTATTGTCTCATCTGCATGTGGTTTCTCATTCTCGACAACTGAATTTGTAGTTTCAACATGCTTTATTCCGAGGCTTGGAATCATGTCCAGTAACATGGCCTGAACCGGATCAACCATAACTTCTAACTTTTCTGATTTTGCAATTGTAATGTGATAACTCTATGAAATAAAGTTATTTTACCATATTTTGTGCATTTAAATTAGTTAAGTCCTTGTAGTTTAAACTCTTAATTAATTACTTCTAGTTGTATTTTAGATTAGTTTTATTTATTTATTTTATGTTTAAATTAATTATTAATTTAATATCTTTTGTATCTTTGTAGATTCCAAAAGCAAAAAAGAGAAGAATGCAATAACAAGCAGGTAGAAAACTGGTGCATATATGGAAAGTCCAACTTGTTACTTTCCTACAAAGTTTTCCTTCTTCAGGCCTTGGGAGCTCTATAAATAAAAATCCTTTAGGACTTAATTATGTACACCTTCTTAGCTTTTACTACTTCTTAGCTTTCAATTAACTTAGTTTTTTTAAGAAGAGAGCAGCTATCACAAGTTTGCAAGGATCAAGACAGGTTTTGGAGATTTGAAGACTGAAATCCTGCAAACCTTAGTTTTCTCTTTTCCCTTAATCTTCCTTTATTTTCTTGTTATATTTCTGATGGTGAAACTTTTTTGTTTGATGTTTTCATTAGTACGCATGAACTAATTTACTTTTTCTAGGACTGCAATGGAATTCAACATATAGTTTGGATTATTTTACTCTCTTTCTTGATTTAGTGATATTTGATGTTGTTTATTCAATCTTGTGCTTAATGCTTCTAATTGCTTAGCTACTAACTAGATTGATTTGGTAACCTAAATACAACTTGACAAAGAGAGTTTAGTGTTAGACATAGATTGAATAACATGTGTTTCATATTCATTTATTATAGTTTTTCATATTCATTTATTATGATGAGTTGAGTTGCATATAGGGTAAAAATATATTTGCATGTCATCTATAACCAATTTTAGAGTCTAAGTTTAATGAGTTTCTCTTTAATTCAATTTTCATAGAAATATAGTTAATTGGTTAAGAGAGAGATTTTTATAAGTCCATCGACAGATACTTAATAATAAATTAGAATTTTAGGTTAACAACTCATTGTCATTAATCAAATTAAGAGAGTAGGAGAGGTTCAAACGAAATGTTGAGCGAAATTGTAATTCTAAGTTTTTCTCAATTGTTTAATATAAGTTTTAATTTGTCTTATTTGTTTATTATTATTATTATTATTTAGTTTTTTAGTTTATAATTTCTAATCGCTTGTTTGAATAAGATTAAATTATTATAATTGTAATACTGAATGAATTTGATAACAATTATTCGTGAGAACGATATTCTACTCTTCATTTTATTACTTGTCACAATATGTGCATTTGCATGGTAAATCCGCAATACACTGTCATGGCAACAATTCCCTTCATCCAGTTCCATAATGTCGAACTTTTCAGCCTTAGTTCTTATTTGTTTCACATATCTCAACTTTAGAAGCTCTATTAGACCACTTTTTGCTCACATTTTATGCAGTCTCTACTTCAACTGTCTTTGCTCTGCGTGACAATTCTATATCTTCTACTGCTTGATTTTGGTGAATCTCAAAATTTCCCCTGCCAACCATTCCCTTCACCCTTCTCTATCTCTTCCTCATTTGTTTTGTCATCAAAACCACTTTCCTCTGATTCATCTCCATTAATCTTAACAGACATCTTTCCGCGACGTCTTAATTGGTACTCTTTCGAGCTTGGCTTACAACCGTTTTTCCTTTTATTTTTTGCTAGCAGGTCGTCTTCTCTTCCGCCATAGTTAGGTGTGACAAATGAGATTGATTTTTCCAGGTGAACTTAGCCGCCTCTCTTTTTCATTTTACTTTCAGGAGAAGCAAGCGAATACTGATTTTGAACACGGTTGAAATCTGGCATGGTTTCTTTTAAATTTTGGTCTAGTTTTCGGGGCAAAAAGATAACATTAACAAATTATTAGTCAGGACATATACATGGGAGGACTAGTAAGAACAACAAGAATGTGATGAAAATGTGCGCATGGTCAATTATAAAGAGTTCTTACAAAGCGGTTCCTTGTTCATTCATAATATCCAAGTAAATGATAAACTGCATGTCTACTAACTACCCCGTATGCCTGGTTTTCAATAACCAGTTCAGAGATTTTTAACAGACCACATGAATAAACATCATGAATTCATCCATACATTAATGCTTACCTCATATGTTGTACAAAAACCTATATATATATATATATATATTTTTATGAGCTTCATAAACCTAAAAGGAAGCACATCTATTATTATTAAAACTGAGTCCGAAAGGACTATTTTTTAAAAAGTTAAAATTTTTCATTATATTTCATTTTTTAGTAAGGGTGAAATATATTAAGGATAATTTTGTCCTTTCATATAACATAAAAAATTTTAATGGGTCTACTGGATTTTTATTTTTTATTTTTAGATTTTTAGATTTTTTTTAAATGATATATTTAAAAAAGTTGGTCTGCATGATAATTCACGGGTCGATTTAAGCTTCGTACCCGATTCGTTCGGAAAAAATTAAAAATTAAATTTTATTATTATTTTTTAGTTTTTTATTTTATTTTTAAATGATGTATTTAAAGGGATGGGTTAACATGTTAATTCACGAGTCGATTTAGGATTCATACTCGACCCACACGAAAAAGTTAAAAAAATATTATTTATTTATTTATTTTATTAATTAATTAGTTTATTTTATTTTTAAATGATGTATTTAAAGAGGTTGGTCCTCAAGTTAACTTGCGGATCGATTTAGGATCCTTACTCGATCTGCTTAGTAAAAAAATTAAAACAAAAATTTATTCTATTTATTTTATTTTAAATGATAAATTTAAAGGAGTTGGTCTACACATTGACTCGCGGGTCGATTTAAGATCAGTACCCGATCCGTTCGAGAAAAAAAATATTAAATAAGAAATTTATTTTATCAATTACTTTTATTTTATTTTTAAATGATGTATTTAAAGGGTTGGTCCGTATGTTGACTCGCAGGTTAATTTAGGATCCGTATCCGACCCGTTCCGAAAAAAATTTAAAAAAAATAAATTTTATTAAATTATTTTTATTTTAAATGATGTATTTAAAGGGGTTAGTCTGCACGTTGACTCACAGGTCGATTTAAAATTCGTATCCAACCAGCTCGGGGAAAAAGTTTTAAAAAATTATTTTATTTTATTTTATTTTTATTTTAAATGATGTTGATCCGCACGTTGACTCGCAGGTCGATTTAAGATCCGTACTCGACTCGTTCCAAAAAAACAGTTAAAAAAAGGAGAAAAGAACTTGTTGCTAATCTATGTGAGAAAATCGACCCTACGAGAGAATAAAATATAAATCATAATTTTATTTTTTTTTGTTCATTTATTATTTTTTACCTCCTCTAAATAAAAATATACAGTATACAATAAGGTTTAAATATTTTTCAAAAATACATATAAATAATATTTGAAAATATATTTGTATTATGTAATTTATAAATAAACAATTATCATAAATTTAATTTTTATAATTAAAAAAATATTATTATAATAATATTATTATAATTTAAAAATAAAATATTTAAATAAATAATTATTATTTAATAAAATATAAATTGAAATTAATTTATTATTATTAATTAATTAAAAATATCCTAACGAAACTGTTTTTTTTTTTTCTAATAAAGAAGTAAAATGGAGTCACAAAGACTATTTTTCTAAATTTTGGTTTAAATTAAGTGAGTCTCAGCCACACCGTGAAAGAGTACCCTGAACATCATTTCTCGTAAATTCATTTTCAATGAGATCAATGCCACATAATGATACAAAGTACCGCTGCTAATGTCACCCAAAAGGGCAAAAAACCAAACAAAAAAATTTGCTATATCTTATTTTCTCTGACAGAGTTAGAACGTAACGTGTAACCAGGGTACAAAGACTAGTAAAGAAAAACCTCACTAATATAGAACGTAACGTGTAACCAGGGTACAAAGACTAGTCAAAAAAACCTCACTAATATAGTTTCAGGAAAAACACGACATTAATCATAAATAAAAAAATGTATTAGCCATACATTACCTGGTCTTAATTAATAAGAGAACCAAAGTCCACATCCAATCCTGTTACTGATAGCAGTACCGAATCCTGTTACTATGTTTTTTACATTCTCACCTAAAGAATTTATAAAATTATAAAAAAAAATTATATTAATTCACATTCATATTTTTATTTGGTCCAATTTTTATTGATTTTATTTATTTTTTTCACTTAAAATTTTGTGATTTATTTTAATAAAATTTTAATAAATTATTATAAAAAATACTATCAATATCAATAAATAAAAAATCAGAACAAATCAATTGGTTCGAGAATCAATTGATATGATCGGTCAGATAACATACATAAAATCAAGACAATATCGAACCGATCAAACATTTAGTTAAACTAGGTTAGATCAGACAACTTCGTTGTTGAATCGATTTAAATTTTTTTTTTTTTTTAAATAGTAAAATTTGAACATTGATCTCTTATATTCAAACTTAATTATATGTTTTCTTAAATATTTATTATATTTAATATTAATATTAAAAATCCAAATCAAAATTTTAATTTTAATTTTTTACTTAAATTAAATTGAAAATCGATAATCACTGGTTCAACCTAAACCTGCTTATGGGCTGAGTAGCCTGGTCAAGTCTGGGGGGCCGACCCAGTTCGAATCACTAAAACCTCTGTCCAGACTTGACCAGGCTACTCAGCTCAGCCCGAATCATTGTTTAATTAATTTTTTTATTTAAATTTAATTATAAAAATATAAAAAAGTAATTTTTTATTATTATTTGAACAATGAGGAAACTAAAATTTGGGCTGCGACCCGATCCATGAACCGGTTGTAGACTTGTCCGAGGGTCGGGCTACCTGCCTAAACCCGAAGGCCCATCCAGTTTTAGAAGGGTTTGGACAAAAATATTAGGCTCGAAAAATGGGTTTGGGCAAAAAAATGAGGTATGTTTTAAAAAATGGGCTATCCTTTGGCTCCAACGTTCAAGATCCGAGCCCGCCTGACCCGTTTTCTAATTATATAATATAATATATTTATTTATATATATATTATGTAATTTATATCATATAAAGATTAAATATATATAATATTATAGTGTAAACATTAAAAAATATGTTAAGTTGTCCATGTTTAAGAACTTAATAAAAGAAAAAAATATAAAATTATTAAAGATTAAATAAAATATAAAATAATTCTAAAAAAAAATAAAAAATAATATAGACGGGTTTAAATAAGTTTGGATTATCCATTTACAAATATGGAAAGATTTGAGCAAAACTTGAGACTCATATTTGGACCAGATCGAATTTGAACAAATAAATATAATATTGATACCATATATATAAGTCCGGCTCGAATCTGACCCGACCTATAGACACATCTAACCGGTTGTATAGGAAGAAGTATTTTTTTAATTAATTTTCAATATTTTATAGCATTTTTATTTTATTTTATGACAACTATCTATATTCTATAACAGGTTTTTTTATTCAAATATAGCCAAAAAAAAATAATTCCCAAAATGCCGTTCATTTCAGATTATTTTCCAAAATCCGCTTGTTTTAACACTAGCTGGGAAATCGCCACCCCCCATGGCGATTTCCCAGCGTAAAAAAACACATTTTAGCTAAAAATACCAAGGAAAATCGCCATGGGGGTGGCGATTTCCCTTCATGTATAATTTTTTTTAATTAATAAACAGATTTTAAATTTATTTTTTAATTTGTAAATTTTATTTTTTAATTTTAAAAATTATAAATTAAATTAAATTTCTTATTAAATTTAAATATGGAAATTTTTTTTCTTATAGAAATTTAAAAAACAAAATAATATTTCTTCTTAAATTTGTATATCAAAAATTTTATTTGTAAGTTTTGTTTTAATTTTAAAAATTTGTAAGTTTTGTTTTTTAATTTTAAAAATTATAAATTAAATTAAAATAATTTTTTTATAATTTAAAAAAAAAAAAGAAATTTCGTAAGGTATATTTTATTATTTAAAATTTATGAACAAATTTTTGTAAATTTTGTTAATTGATTTGTATTAGATAAAAACAAAAAACAAAAAACAAAAAAACAAAAAAACTTGCATTACATTTTCCCTTATATGTAAAATAATAATCCAAAGTACATGATAAGTTGACAAAAACATGTAATTCATTTATTGTTGATGCGAAGTCTCCCCCAATGTGCCAGATCGATGCGGACAATTTCGACGGTTATGACCTTCATTTCTGCATAATCCACAACGTTTTGGTTGGCCTTTCTCCCTGAGATCCATTTCATTACGAATACGACTTGATTTTGGCGGACCATGTGGATTTCTCCGCATTTCTTGATTGGGACACACTTCTGGACCATCATATTGAGGCCAGTAACCTTCATTTCCAACAGCTTCGAACTCATGTCTATAAACATTCAATATAGTTTCCAGTCTATAGACTTTGTCCACATATTGCATGCAATCTACATGGACATGTGCACAGGCAGCAACTACATGTGAACAAGGGAACCTTTGTGCTTGAAACTTTCCACAATCACACCACATGTCACTAAGGTTGACTTTGTACTTCATTGCAGAAACACCCTCTTGCGGATCAACTAACTCTTCAACCAGAAAAGATTGATTTGCTCGCGTAAAATTACGAACAATGTGGGAGTTAGCTTTCCTGCGATTTTCTTGCATAGCCTGTGTGACTGTTTCACAATATGTGTGCCCTCCCTCCATCATGGCAATTTGCTTGTTCCCCATCTTAACAAAAATTGCAGCCAACCTATAATATGTTGATTGCACTAAAGCAGTAATGGGAAGATGACGCGTTCCCTTCAACACCGAATTGATAGATTCAGCTAGGTTGGTTGTCATATGGCCATAACGTCTTCCTTGATCATATGACTGCGCCCACTTCTCCTTGGGGATCCTATCAAGCCAATTAGCCGCCTCTGCATTTTCTCCACGAAGATTGTCATACATGAAATGAAAATTCGGTCGCCTCAACTCGTATCCTAATAAATTTTAAAACAAAAAACTTGTGAATTTCAGTATTATTTTATATGCTAAACGAAATATAAGAGATAAAATAACTATGATTTGATTCCATACCCATGTTAACAATTTGTCGACACAATTCCTTATTGTTAAACTTTTTCATAAAGTTCGCTGCAATGTGTCGAACGCAGTACACTGAATATGCATGTGGAGGATTCCATCCACCATCGCGTCTAATCGCAGCTTTGATGGCTTCATGTCGATCAGACATCAAGCAAATGCCAGGCTGTTTTGTCACGTGTCTGCGCAAGTTACTGAGAAAGAATGACCAAGCCTTTGTTGTCTCACCCTCCACAATGGCAAAGGCAATTGGCAGTATTTTTCGGTTGCCATCTTGTGCAATAGCTAACAATAATGTGCCTTTGTATTTTCCATATAAGAAAGTACCGTCTATTTGCACAATAGGTTTACAATACGGATACCCTTCAATGCACGACTTAAATGTCCAAAATAGTCGATGGAATATTCTCTTACCCTGGACCAGTCGATCACCGTGATATGCAGGTAACGTTTGCAATTCTACAATTGTACCAGGCACGAAATGTTGCATTGCACCTAACCATTTAGGTAGCTCATTGTACGATCTTTCCCAATCGCCAAATACTCGAACAATTGCCTTTTGCTTTGCTTGCCATGTTTTCTTGTAGGAGGTGATGTATCCATACCGGATTCGCATCTCAGCGATCAAAACTGAAACGAAAATCTCCGGATTTGCTTGGACCAATGACAAAATGCATGAACAGATCATGTTACAATCTAACTTGCAATGATCTTGTGAAATCCTCCCCGATGTGCAAGTATGAGGCCCTTCATATTTTCTAATCTCCCATAGCTGTTTCTTCTTCATAAAAGTTTCCCTTATTCTCCAATTACACCCATTCCCATACATTACGCACTTGGCATAATATTTCGTCCGTTCAGATTCAATTACTCTGTATGTAGAAGGAGAAAATTTGTAACCAATTACAAATTGCCACGTGTTAATTGAAATTTCTTTTAATTAAGAAATTTTTAATTAAATTATACATTACCATGTGAAATTGATAATATCATATTATAATTAATTATTTTATAATTAATTAAATATGTACACATGGTTTGACCAATCAAATTGCAAGGATTCATGGGTTATCCAATCAAATTTCACCCATGTGTCATAATTATTTTACCTCTAATTAAATTAAATTAATTAAGAGATAAATAATAAATTTTTATCTCTAATTAAATTAAATTAATTAAGAGATAAATAAATATTTTATCTCTAATTTAATTAATTAAGTGATAAAATAAATATTTTATCTCTAATTTAATTAAATTAATTAAGAGATAAATAATAAATTTTTATCTCTAATTAAATTAAATTAATTAAGAGATAAATAAATATTTTATCTCTAATTTAATTAATTAAGTGATAAAAATAAATATTTTATCTCTAATTTAATTAAATTAATTAAGAGATAAATAATAAATTTTTATCTCTAATTAAATTAAATTAATTAAGAGATAAATAAATATTTTATCTCTAATTTAATTAATTAATTAAGTGATAAAAATAAATATTTTATCTCTAATTAAATTAAATTAATTAAGAGATAAATAAGAAGATATTATCTCTAATTAAAATAATTAAGAGATAAATAAGGGGGATGAGTTCTTTTAAAACTCTCTTTCACCTGGCTAGCTACCACTATAAATAGAGACCTCCCCTTAACACAAATTCACAATTCAGAAAGCCTGAAGAGAAGAAGATTTTGAAGAGCCAAATCCTCTCAAAAGTCTTAAGAAGAAATTAGAGAAATTCTAAGAACGTGGTGCTTGTTCTTGAGAATTCTCAAAGAAGCTGCTCTCCGATCTTGTTCATCGAAGGAAATGAGATAATTCCTGTTTTTCAAGACTAAGTCTAGAAGACCCTTGAAGCGGATCTCACCGATTCAAGATCAAGTCGTGAAGACCCTTGGATCAAAATTTTACTGAAGAAAAGAATCAAAGGATTTCTTTCTTTAAGAATATTCAGAGATTGTAACCTCAAAGTTTGATTAATAAAATTATTATTTGACTCCAAATTTTCCTTGTCATATTTTTGACGCGAAATTTGTGTGTACAAATTTTGGCACACCCAGTGGGACAATCTCTGCCTTTCATCTCTTTTCTTCAAAACTCAAGTTATCAAGTTGCAATGGCTCCCAAGAAGAACCTTGCTAACAAACCAACTCTCAAGCCTGCTCGAGCTAATCCTGCAGTCTACCCCACTTCATCATCAAGCGTTGATATCCCCGCTCATCCTTATGGCACTAGGAGGAAGACCAAAGCTCTTGCTGAATTGTATGAGCAAACTTTTCCGGTGCTCAATCAAAACCCTCTCTATGACACTTCTTCTCCAATTCAAGACTTAGAAGAAGTTTCCGCTGGACAAGTTGATTCTCCTCGAGGATCAAGTGCAAGTCGCCAGTTAACATACAAAGAACAAGATAGCTACTCAAGCAACAAGCCTATTCCATCATCTGCTCCAAAATCAAGTTCTGGAGTAATGGCTGTCATGACAACTGGCACCACATCATTGGAAGAACAAGTTGCACTTCTGGCAAAATCTGTTGAAATCCTTTCAGCAAGTATCAAAGAGAAGGATAACCAGATCGCTTCCATGATGGACAAGATCGCCGGTCTCACTGGAAAAAGGAATGAAGCTTCAAACCAAAATTGGCAATCAATCTTTCAAGATGATGGTGAGAACTCTGGCAAGGAAGTTGCTAAGGATTCTGAAGAAAAGATCAATGAACTCGTCACTACCAGTCAGCTCAAGGATCTTATCAAGGAGGCTATCAAAGATCAAGTTGAAAGCATCACTCAACCTTCATATACATATGCAAAACCATATTCTCAAAGGATCGATCGTCTGAGGATGCCTGGGAACTATCAACCCCCAAAGTTTCAGCAGTTCGATGGAAAAGGAAATCCACGCCAACATGTTGCACATTTCGTGGAAACTTGCAATAATGCTGGTACCTATGGGGATCTCATGGTGAAGCAGTTCGTTCGCTCCTTCAAAAGCAACGCCTTTGATTGGTATACTGATCTTGAGCCTGGGACGATTGACAGCTGGGAACAACTTGAGCGTGAATTCCTTAATCGATTCTACAGCACTCGCCGCATAGTCAACATGATCGAACTCACAAGCTCACGTCAATGGAAGGATGAGCCAGTCATTGATTACATCCACAGATGGAGAAATCTGAGCCTTAACTGCAAAGAAAGACTGTCTGAGTCTTCTGCCCTTGACATGTGCATCCAAGGCATGAATTGGGGCTTGCGTTACATTCTTCAAGGCATCAAGCCTAAGACCTTTGAAGAATTAGCCACTCGTGCTCATGATATGGAGTTGAGTATGACGGCTGCTGGAAATCAAGAACCTCCGGTGCAAGAGCCAAAGAAAGGTAAGGAAAAACAAGATACCCGCAAAGGGGGCAAAACCTTTATCAACAAGGGAGAAAGCAAACAGTCCATGGCCGTGACTACCAAGCCTCTTAAGATATCTCCCAAGTCAACAATCTCAAGAGACGAAATCTTCTCCTATCCAAGACAAAGGTAAAGGCAAGATCACTTTGAAGGAGAGGCAAGAAAAGAAGTATCCTTTTCCTGATTCTGATGTTTCAAACATTCTTGAAGAACTTTTAAAGACTAAGCTGATTCAGTTACCAGAAATGAAGCGACCTGAAGAAGCTGATAAAGTAGAAGACCCCAATTATTGCAAGTACCATCGCTTGATTAGCCATCCTCTGGAGAAGTGCTTTATTTTGAAGGATAAAATCATGCGACTTTATGAAGAGGGGAAAATCGAGTTTGAAGAAGAAACGGTGTCGTCAAATTTGGCATCAGTCAATATGGTTTCTCAATCCAATTTGCTGGATGGAACCATAAAATTTGGCTCTTTTGATCCTATCATACTGGCTCCAGGTACAAGTACGATGGTGGATCTTCAGGAAAGTGGGGGCAACTATTTGCTTCAAAGACAAAATCAAGATTACGATGGTTGGACTTTAGTCACACGCCGAAGAAGCAAAAAGAAGGATCTTCCAAAACTTGTGAAAGTGCTTACAAGAACTAAGATGATCAAACAACCATCTAAATCTCCAAAGCCCAATGTGCCTCAAGAAACAAAAATTCCATCTCAGGGTAAAAATTCAGTAGGGAGAAAGTCAAGGAGGCCAATCACTTTGAACGAATTCATGCCAATTCAGCTTAGAGATGAAGATTTGGTTTTCATGACTTGTTACCATAACGGTGGCAATGAAGATAATGAAAACAACATTGACTCAGTAGCATTTGAAGTTGATGATCATTCTTGTGCTACGAAAATTAACTTTTCTGATGAAGATCTGTTGATGGGGTCAACCCCTCATAATCGGCCGTTGTTCGTCGTAGGATATACTCGGGAACAGAAGATCAATAGAATCTTGATCGACGATGGTTCTGCTGTCAACATACTCCCGTTGATGACAATGAAAGAATTGGGAGTTCCTTTGGATGAATTGATGCAAAGCCGCTTGATGATCCAAGGATTCAACCAAAGGGGACAAAGAGCTCTTGGAAAACTCAGACTTCAACTTTTCATTGGAGATATGGAGTCAAGTCCACTTTTCCATGTGATCGATGCCAAAACGACATACAACATGTTGTTAGGACGACCGTGGATACATCAAAATGGTGTAGTCTCCTCAACTCTGCACCAATGTCTCAAGTATTACAGAAACGATCAAGTCAAGACGATCCTGGCAGACGCTAAGCCATTTACTATAGTAGAAGCACATTTCGCAGATGCAAAGTTTTATCTAAAAGATACATTTATCGAAGAAGTAATGCCCAACCCGATGCAAGAATTAAAGCAAAAGGGAAAGAATTTGGCTTCTTCCACAGTTGGAGAAGATGAAATTGCTCAAGGTTTAAAGGATCTGACTCTTCCCCTCACTAACTTGGAAGAATCAAGAGGCCTTATACCTCCACTGCAAGGATTTGTTAGACCAGTAGAAGAATCTCTTTGTGAACATCAGGATCTTCTTACTCATCGAGCTAAAGATTTTGATCCTAATGCTTATAGGTTGCTTGTCAAAGCTGGATATAAACAAGAGGATGTTGCAAAATTGGCTCACGAGACAAAAGAGCCTAGCAAAGAAAAGCTGCAAAGTTCATTCAAGATCCGACAGGTCTGGCAAAAGAAGATTGATCACATCAGAACTTCTAGAGAGGGGCTTGGATATTCTCCATTAAAATTGAAGATTCATAAACAAACTTTGAGGTACATAAATGTGGAGGAAGTTCTCGAGGAGCCAGAAGATGCAGTGAAGCCACCAGGACTTTCAGTATTTGATCGCTTGGGAGCACGCTCAACACGATGTTCAGTGTTTGATCGTTTGAGCATTCAATCATCACGAAGGTCAGTTTTTGAACGAATGGGAGAAAAATACAGTGAAGTTTCTGTAAGTAAACCAATTTCCATTCAGTCAAGGCTTGGAAGTCTGTACTCCGAAGAAGTTAACTGTGGCCGAAAAATAAAACTTTCCACTTTAAAGGAATCAAGAGATTTTCACAGCAAAATTCCTTCTCGAATGAAAAGGCAAAGCGAATGGAAGGTAACTACTGGTGAAGTTTTAAAGGCTAGAAAGCAAACAGTAGTTATAACCAAATCGGTCTCATCCTCAGAGGAAGAAGAACTTGAAGAAACAGAAATCTTTACTTCTAACCATGTATCTGTAAAAGAAACTGGTGAAAAATCTCAAGAGGAAGAAGCCCAAGAAGCCCCTTCATCTTTTGAAAAAGGAAATCAAGCTACTATTGATGAGCTAAAGGAGGTTAACATCAGTACTAGTGGAGATCCACGACCGATCTTTATTAATGCTTGCTTACCACCAGAAGAGGAAAAAGCCTATCTTGATCTTTTGATAGAGTATCGAGATATCTTTGCTTGGACTTACAAAGAGATGCCGGGACTTGATCCAAAAGTAGCTATGCATCATCTGGCTGTTAAGAAAAGTGTCCGACCTATCAAACAAGCTCAAAGACGTTTCCATCCTGACTTGATTCCCCAAATTGAAGCTGAGGTCAATAAGCTCATCAAAGCTGGCTTTATTAGAGAAGTCAAGTATCCCACCTGGATCTCAAATATTGTTCCAGTGAGAAAGAAAAATGGTCAACTTCGAGTTTGTGTAGATTTTCGAGATTTGAACAATGCTTGTCCAAATGACGACTTTCCTCTTCCTTTAACAGAAATAATGGTTGATTCTACAACTGGCCATGAAGCTTTGTCATTTATGGATGGATCGTCTGGTTATAATCAAATTCGCATGGCTCCAAGAGATGAAGAACTTACCGCATTTCGAACTCCAAAAGGAATATACTGTTACAAAGTTATGTTGTTTGGGTTAAAGAATGCAGGTGCTACTTATCAAAGAGCAATGCAAAAGATCTTTGATGATATGTTGCACAAAAATGTTGAATGTTATGTTGATGACTTGGTAGTAAAGTCAAAGGAAAAATCCGATCATCTTGCTGATCTTCGCCAAGTGTTTGAAAGATTGCGCAGGTACCAATTGAAAATGAATCCGCTCAAGTGTGCGTTCGGAGTATCCTCGGGTAAGTTTTTGGGGTTCATCGTACGACATCGTGGGATTGAGATCGATCAATCAAAAATAGATGCAATCATGAAAATGCCTGAACCGCGCAATCTGCATGAACTTAAAAGTCTGCAAGGAAGATTGGCATATATCCGACGCTTCATCTCAAACTTGGCTGGTCGATGCCAACCATTTAGTCGGCTAATGAAGAAGGATGTCCCTTTTGTCTGGGATGAGGCCTGCAGTAATGCTTTTAAGAGCATTAAGACCTTTTTGTTACGACCACCTATTCTGAAGGCACCTATACCAGGGGAGCCGTTGATCCTTTATATTGCTGCGATGAAGGAAAAGAAACTGCACTCTACTATCTTAGTAGAACTCTTAATGGCGCTGAATTAAATTATTCTCCCATTGAAAAGACTTGCTTGTCATTGATGTTTGCAGTTAAAAAGCTGATGCATTATTTGCAAGCTCATTCTGTTCGTTTGATTTCGTGAGCAGATCCCCTCAAATATCTCATGTCCAAGTCTGTGCTCAGTGGAAGATTGGCAAAATGGGCTCTTTGGCTACAAGAGTTTGATATTACTTATATTCCACAAAAGGCCGTTAAAGGGCAAGCACTAGCCGATTTCCTTGCAAACCATCCGATTCCAGATGATTGGGAATTCTCTGAAGATCTCCCAGATGAAGATGCTCTTTTCATCGAAGTTCCCAGGCCATGGAAACTATTCTTCGATGGGGCTGCCCGTCAAGATGGAGCTGGAGCAGGTGTTGTCTTTGTCACTTCAGAAGGAGATGTATTGCCTTATGCATTTACTCTCACTGAAAATTGTTCCAACAACGTAGCAGAATACCAAGCTCTGATCATTGGATTGGAAATGGCAGTGGATATGAAGATCACTCAACTTAAAGTGTTTGGGGATTCCAAATTAGTCATCAACCAACTTCTTTCACTTTATGAAGTTAAGAAGCCAGACCTCTTACCATATGTCAACTATGCGAAGAAGATTTTGGAATGGTTTGACAATGTAAGCTTGGAACATGTACCAAGAAGAGAGAACAAGCAAGCAGATTCTCTAGCTAATCTAGCATCAGCCCTTGCCATGCCAAGTGTAGAAGTAAAAGTCCCTATTTACAAACGATGGATTTTGCCTCCAGTTGATTTTAAAGATAACAATACAGAATACAATGTTGTTTCAGTTTGCAAAGTTGAAAAAGAAGATTGGAGACAATCATTGATTGATTATTTAGAGCACGGGAGGCTACCCAATGATCCAAGGCATAAAAAGAAGTCAAACGTCGAGCTCCTCGATTTATTTACTTCAAGGGTACACTTTATCGTCGCTCTTTTGATGGGGTCTTCCTTCGATGTTTAGGAGAAGATGAAGTATCCAAAACCTTACAAGAAGCTCATTCGGGAATTTGTGGTGCACATCAGTCTGGAGCTAAATTGCACTTTCAAATTAAAAGAATGGGATACTACTGGCCAACAATGGTAAATGATAGCATGGACCACTCCAAGAAATGTCAAGCTTGTCAGTTTCATGCAAACTTCATCCATCAACCTCCTGAACCATTACATCCGACAGTCACATCTTGGCCGTTCGATGCTTGGGGACTTGATTTGGTAGGACCATTACCTAAGAGTTCACTAGGGCATATGTATATACTTGCCGCTACAGATTACTTTTCAAAGTGGGCAGAAGTGGCACCTTACAGGGAAGTAAAAAAAGAAACTGTTGCAACTTTTATCAGAACAAACATCATTTATCGGTATGGTGTACCTCGTCACATCATAACTGATAATGGGAAGCAGTTTGAAAGGAGCAAATTATGTGCACAGTTTGACTTCAAGCAGTACAAGTCTTCAATGTACCATGCTCCAGCAAACGGATTAGCAGAAGCTTTTAAAAAGACTTTGTGCAATCTTCTCAAGAAAGTTGTTAACCGTTCAAAGAAAGATTGGCATGAAAGGATAGGAGAAGCTCTGTGGGCTTATCGAACTACATATCGCACACCAACTCAAGCCACTCCTTATGCACTTGTTTATGGTGTAGAAGCTGTTCTACCACTTGAGCGACAAATTCCATCATTAAGGATTGCAATCCAGGAAGATCTTTCTAGTGAAGACAATGTACGCTTACGTTTGGAAGAATTAGAAGCACTGGATGAGAAAAGGTTGGGAGCCCAACAACGCTTGGAGTGCTATCAAGCTCGACTATCCAAAGCTTTTAATAAGAAAGTCAAGCAGCGATCTTTCCAAGTTGGAGATTTAGTCCTTGCTGTAAGAAGACCCGTAAATACTTCACATCGTATTGGCAACAAATTCCTTTCAAAATGGGATGGACCATACGTTGTTCGAGAAGTTTATACCAATGGTGCATACAAGATTGTTGATCAAGATGGTGTCAAAGTTGGACCAATCAATGGAAAGTTTTTGAAGCGTTACTATGCTTAAAGAAGATGTTGCTCCTAAGCACGAGCTTAAACTGCACATTTAAAAAAAAATGAACTACGTTATGACTTGATCCTTCAAATTCGAGGGTTCGTAGGCAGCTTGGTTTCATTGCCAAGTTCAGTCCAAACAAAAACAAAAAAAATTTTGATTCAAATATTATCTTTTGTTCACTTGAAAGTATCATGATAATCCTCTATTCAAATTTCATGATTCAAATTATTTTTCAAGTAAAACAAATCTTTTGCAAATTAAAGATCTTTGGGAATTTAATTTGTAGTCCATACATGATGCAAAAATGCTTCAGAAAGTGCAAAAGAAAGATGATATATGGAGAAAAAGAAATTTAACTTCATTTCAAACTTGAAAAGAACTTACAATAAAAAAAAATAAAATAAAAAACTAGCAAGCCTAAGAACTAATATAAATTTCAAAAAAAAAAAAAGTTACATCAAAAGGGATTCAGGGCTTCCATTTGAAATTCTTCAAGTCGTCTCGAGAGGCTTCCAACATATTTCGCAACAAATCTAAGTTTTTGGCTTCATCCTCAGTAAGGGTAGTAATAGACTCAACAGAATTCATCTCTTCACGAATCTTGGAGGTGTCGGTTCTTCTTCTTTTCAGTTCATCTTCAGTTTCTTGGAGCGAAGACTCAAGTCTATGTTTTTTGCGTTGCAAAGTAATGAACCTTGCTCTATATCTGCCAAGTTCGACTGCAGGGTGTTAAGGTTCTCAACAGTCTTATGTTCAAGTAACATTGACTCTTTAAGTCGAATTTCAAGTGCTTGAAGTCTTTCAATTCTATCCTTGGATGAAGAAATGGAAGATTCAAGCTCATTAAACTTCTGGACTTGTGTAAAGTAGTCTTCCACCATCCTTTCAATAAGGATGAATCAACGGACTTAATTGCTTCTATTGCATCAAAGATCTTGTGGACATCACTAGTAAGTGAAGAAACCCGATCAAAAGAAGTGCGAATAATCCTTGGTTGAATGCTTTCCCACAAAATAGTTGCAAGCTTCAACTGACTATCGGATATCACTTTTTCAGCACTAAACTTAGAAAATTCTGGAAGGGCGAGATGACTAGCTTCAACATGAGGGCCTGTGGGAGTCTTCACTATAGGAGAAGTATTATTAACAATCACATTAGGGCAAGCATCTTTTTGGTTGGAAACGGTACTTGAAACATTATTCCTGATCTTAGCTGCAAGTTTGTTGAACTCATGCGAACTAGAAACTGAAGCTTCACTTTTGGCGGGGGATATATCACCTTGAAAGGATTCCCTTGGCCTGGTTTGCTTCCAATGTCTTTCATGATCACTCTCATCAATTGAATCTTCAACGATCGCATTATGCTTCCCTTCGATGACTTTCGGTAAAACCCTTTGTCCTTCATCAACTAAGGACACTGATCGAGGAACTTCTTGTGAAGTCTTCACATGCTCCTCTGTTAAATCTATGGTGGATGAGACTTTGGCTTTATTGGATTTGTCTTGCGAAATTTCTAAAGACTTTTTCTTAACATCCTTTGGAGGTTTTCTTCTCTTTGACGGTGATGTACGGATGCTCGAAATCAAAATATCAATAGAATGCTCAAGATATGGCTCATGAACTTTCGACCACCATTCCATGTATCTTGCGGTTGCATGATCATTAGGATTTAGAGAACGAGCTGGAGAGATCAATCTGGACTTTGTATGAGAACGAGTGCAAATTCTCCAAAACCTACATAAATCATCCACAGATCCAGAACGGATATCTTCCTTAAGAGCTCCGGGAATATCCTGACAAAACCCAAATTGTCTCCCAAATCGATGAGGACTGTAAGGTTCTACAATGATGGCTTGGTTACATCGGGCAGGCAAATAGCTCGAACGAACATTAACAAGGTAGCCATGATTTATCTTACTAAGAGTGTCATTATCAACAATCACTTCATCCCTATTTCTGGGATATAAGTTAGCATTCCATACTATGCCACTATGAATCAACTTGCGGGCGTCATAATCCTCAAAGTATTTGGCTCCACCTTCTCCTGAAAACTTGCTCATCAAAGGCCCATATACATCATCTGGATTTTGAAAGTGAGTCCGGAAGTAATAACTTAGCCACCCATAAATATAGTGAATTGGAAAACACGCATCTGAAGAGCCCGCTTGAGTCGAAAGTGTAATTCAGTTTAGTCCATGGTAAATATTGGCTAACACCGGGACCGCGAGATTAACGGTTCTCCCAATCGCCATCAGGCTGGCTATCTTAAATGTCTCTGGCCGAACAAATTCTGAATCTTTACTTGGAAAAATGAAAACACAAATCCAACAAGAAAGGAAGGCAGCTAAATAAGTGTCTGTTGTTAAACTGTCTTTGATTCCAAGTGTAGTGAATGCTCCATCTCCTGCCATTCCCCGACCTTGGTATTTTCGAAGAATCCCAGTAGGGTTATGTGTAGCTTTTGGACGAACAAGCTTCTTTTCTTTTCGAGCAGGTGGTTTGGTGTAACGCAATTTCCCTTGAAACCAAAAATTGATCCAATCCTCAATAGACACCTTATCCTCCTTGCCTTGCTTCAAAAGATGGAATGCAGCAAATAGATATTCACAACATCTCGGGATGAATCTTCCCTTGTTATCAAAGCCAGTCAATTCGGCAGCACAAGGAATGACTTCATCATAAAATATGCCGTGAATAGGTAAACCGCCTAGCCTATGCAAATCCCATAAGGAGATGGAAGCTTCCCAGTAGCAAGGTGGAGAGTGTTGGTAGCCGGGCACCAAGCTTCACAAAAAGCGCGAATGACGTCCTTGTTGTGATCATAAGTGTATAATGATGCATAAACAGCATCATATATACTAACAGTCGTTAAATTTTTGTTGAAGTGGTACAACACATCTTCAGTCCATTCCAGTACTTTGGTATGTAACCAAACTCTCCAAAAATCTTGAAGGAAAATCCCCAATAGGACTTTTCGGAAGTGATACGGCTTCCCAACGTGTCAAACTTCTCATGATTAGAAGTATTGACGTGAAGATTAGATTGAAGAGATCTCGTCTTTGGAGAAGATTGTGAGGTTGGAGAAAGTTCTATCGACCAATCTTCCAAAGTGGTAGGAAAATCAAATGATTTCCAAGCGAACTTATATCTACCCGATATGGGCTTGTCGATGGAGAGATATAATCCTTCTTTTATGTCTTCGTCTTCCTTGGAAAGAATCACAAGATAATCTTTGTGATCTTTGAAGCACACCATGACAAGAAATCTACAAAAGAAAAACAAGTCATGAAATCAAAATAAAGAATTAAAAAATAAAATAAAAATAAAAAAAATTCTTTGTTCAAGTTGAATGTGGATCAAGAAGATTTACGCATGACAAGTCAAGGAATATTCATGCATGGCTTAAAAAAAAAAAAAAGCGTGCAAAGTGTCAAGGTTTCATGGTGGCAAAGCAATTACAAGAAATCATGGTGTCATGATGCAAATATAGGTGTCAACATGCATGGCTTTAAACCAAATTAATGTTTATATGCATGGAAACAAGACTTTCACGTGGCATGCGCATGTGGCTAAATGAAACTTGGAATTGATATAATATTTGCCAACACAAAGAGAATTGCAAGAAAAAAATAATATAAGAGTTAGTGGAAGTTGCTGGTTCATTAACCGAGGAGAATAACCAGATTATCAAATTTAATTACCGGATCAGCAAAGGTTGATTTTTGCTGGGAAACAATTGGAAGATGGAAAGACTTTGGCTGATTACAATATTCAGAAGGAATCCACTCTTCACCTTGTCTTGCGTCTTCGTGGTGGTTTCTAAGCTCTCCATGAAAATCGGTTTCTGGTTTTATGTGAAGGATTGTGATGTCTGGCCCCGTAGAGGCCTTTAATTAAATTTAAGTCTTATCTCTATCTTATGTTATGGTTTCTTTCGAATAAAATTTGCATATTTACCAAAAAAAAAAAAGAGAACTCACCTGTCGGACACTCCAACGTAGCAACCTATCAAGCTCTCCAACGTAGCAACCTATCAAGCTCTCCAACGTATCAACCTTTGACAATTAATCTGATATGCAGATTAGCTTGAGAAGGCCTTGCTTTTATAGGGGAAATAATTCAAGTCCCATGTGGTCAAGGAATAGAACTTCTAATTGCATTAGAATTTCTTTAAAACTGGAGGTTGAGTTTTAATTGAAATTAATTTGAGCAAAGAAGCGATTAGATCAAAGTCAAATTCTTTGGAACCATAGAAAGTCTTCAAACTGTGAATTATATTTTGCATGGGTTATTGGGTTCCTTTACCAAGTCAAACTCTTTAAAAAAAAAATAAATTAAAGTTTGGCTTAAAATCATTTTTTGTTACGTAGGCCAACATTGGCCTATATATATATATATATATATATATATTTTACGTAGGCCAACATTGGCCTATATTTTCTTTACGTAGGCCAACATTGGCCTATATTTTCTTTACGTAGGCCGATGTTGGCCCGATATTCATTTAGTGCTAAATCATTCAGGGTGGGTCGATCGTCCATTCATTTGCTAAATCAATTTTTTTCGTCTCATATGCAAAATTATATGAGGATAATTAATTGATGTAGATAAATTTCAAGACTTGTCCACTTGCTACACTAAAAAAAAAAAAAAAAAAATTCGTGTACGTAACCAAGTCTTGAGGGGGCATTTGTAGAAGGAGAAAATTTGTAACCAATTACAAATTGCCACGTGTTAATTGAAATTTCTTTTAATTAAGAAATTTTCAATTAAATTATACATTACCATGTGAAATTGATAATATCATATTATAATTAATTATTTTATAATTAATTAAATATGTACACATGGTTTGACCAATCAAATTGCAAGGATTCATGGGTTATCCAATCAAATTTCACCCATGTGTCATAATTATTTTACCTCTAATTAAATTAAATTAATTAAGAGATAAATAATAAATTTTTATCTCTAATTAAATTAAATTAATTAAGAGATAAATAAATATTTTATCTCTAATTTAATTAATTAAGTGATAAAAATAAATATTTTATCTCTAATTTAATTAAATTAATTAAGAGATAAATAATAAATTTTTATCTCTAATTAAATTAAATTAATTAAGAGATAAATAAATATTTTATCTCTAATTTAATTAATTAAATGATAAAAATAAATATTTTATCTCTAATTTAATTAAATTAATTAAGAGATAAATAATAAATTTTTATCTCTAATTAAATTAAATTAATTAAGAGATAAATAAATATTTTATCTCTAATTTAATTAATTAATTAAGTGATAAAAATAAATATTTTATCTCTAATTAAATTAAATTAATTAAGAGATAAATAAGAAGATATTATCTCTAATTAAAATAATTAAGAGATAAATAAGGGGGATGAGTTCTTTTAAAACTCTCTTTCACCTGGCTAGCTACCACTATAAATAGAGACCTCACCTTAACACAAATTCACAATTCAGAAAGCTTGAAGAGAAGAAGATTTTGAAGAGCCAAATCCTCTCAAAAGTCTTAAGAAGAAATTAGAGAAATTCTAAGAACGCGGTGCTTGTTCTTGAGAATTCTCAAAGAAGCTGCTCTCCGATCTTGTTCATCTAAGGAAAGGAGATAATTCCTGTTTTTCAAGACTAAGTCTAGAAGACCCTTGAAGCGGATCTCACCGATTCAAGATCAAGTCGTGAAGACCCTTGGATCAAAATTTTACTGAAGAAAAGAATCAAAGGATTTCTTTCTTTAAGAATATTCAGAGATTGTAACCTCAAAGTTTGATTAATAAAATTATTATTTGACTCCAAATTTTCCTTGTCATATTTATGACGCGAAATTTGTGTGTACACTGTAATCTACAGAGTTTTTGATGTTATAGTGCTTGATAGCTGAAAGCACAGCCTCTTTCGTTGGGAATTGTAACCCAACACACAGATCAACTGCAGATGGATCAAATGTCAGAGGCGTAGCTAATGTATGAGCATACTCTGGAAATTCCGGCACATGCATTGCCTCCAGATCCAGTGTATGCATATGGGATGCAGCCTCATATGGGGGAATATCTCCATGAGTGTTGATATCTCCATGAGTGTTGATCTCACCAGGGACGACGTCTGGGTCAGAATCAGTATTGTCATCACTTGCGAATTCAGCATCCTCTTCCTGCTCACTAAATTCACCAACATCTTCACCATGGACTCCACGTAGACGAACAGGATCAACACCAGCTGGCTCATCTTCGAGGGTAGTAGGAATTAGGGTTTGTGAGACTAATGAAGTCTGAAAAGTTGTAGCTTGAGATAAGGGCACGACTTCTTCTATGGGAACGTCGTATGTAGTGTGAACATTGAACGACCCAGAATCATAATCTTCTATGGGAAAGTTTTCTGTTGTGTGAACATTTGAAGGGTCGCAATCATCGTCAACATCATCTATGTCAGCATATAACTCAAGTACACCAACATTTGCAAATGTCTCATGAGCATAAAACATGCATCTGACATCATCATCATCTTCAAGTGGAAATATTCTATATCGGACACATCCTTCACCAATAGAAAGAGGATGCCTGTACTTAACCTCTGAAACTCTTTTTCTATTTCCAGCTTTAATTTTTGTATGAATTTGCAGCTTCAGTTCCTCTAATGTGACGTCGTCTTCAACACGAAAACTTTTTGGACGTTCACAATCAAAGGTAGCACCTTCGTCAGTATTATGAATTTGGCCATTATAGTAGACCAATGCGATCACTCTATTGCTCATGTTGTGTAGTAATGAAACTAAGAAAGATGAGAATGTAGGTATTATCACTCCGCAAAAGAAAGAAGAAATATAGAAGGATGAGAATGAGGAGGTTTTAGCACTCAGGAAAAATCTGATTGAAAAACTGTTGTAGGGGGTATTGTAAACCTTCATAAGTATTATGAATTTATAATGGTTCATTATGTTGTACCAGATGACAAATCCCATCCTTTGTATAGGATGGAATCTGATTCTGATATTCTGCCTAGGACTATTTGACTGAAAAAGTTATAACTTATTCAATGCAAAATGTGATTGATAAATCCCATCATTTGTCTCATCCATTGCAGAAAGAATCTAATTCCAATATTTTCTGCAGCATTTGATGGACTGAAAAATAGCTGAAACCTGTCTAAAACCCTAAATCATCAGTCTTATCCATTGCAGAAAGAATCCGATTCCAATATTTTCTGCAGCATTTGATGGACTGAAAAATAGCTGAAACCTGTCTAAAACCCTAAATCATCAGTCTTATCCATTGCAGAAAGAATCAAATTCCAATATTTTCTGCAGCATTTGATGGACTGAAATATAGCTGAAACCTCTCTAAAACCCTAAATCATCAGTCTTATCCATTGCAGAAGGAATCCAATTCTAATATTTTCTGCAGCATTTGATGGACTGAAATATAGCTGAAACCTGTCTAAAACCCTAAATCATCAGTCTTATCCATTGCAGAAGGAATCCAATTCCAATATTTTCTGCAGCATTTGATGGACTGAAATATAGCTGAAACCTCTCTAAAACCCTAAATCATCAGTCTTATCCATTGCAGAAGGAATCCAATTCCAATATTTTTTGCAGCATTTGATGGACTGAAATAAAATTTTCTTTTTTAAATTTTAATAAGAAATAAAATTGTATTTTTTTAAAATTTTAATCATAAATTAAATTAAAATTATTTTATCAAATATCCAGTTTTAAACTGTAACAATCTATACTATTATTAAAAACAATGATTAAATTGATGTCACGAGTTAATCGAATACCAACTCAATAAAAAAAATCAAATTAAAAAAATTATTTTACGATACCAACTTAAAAATAACTTCTTTATTTAAAAAAGTAACTCGATAAATTTCTTTAAAAAAAAATTTTGTTTACATTTTACATCATTAAAATATTTTTGATATAAATTAAATTTTGCTTTTTATAATATTACAAAATTATAAAAAATACAATTTTTGATATAAATATTTAATAATCAATATAATCTTCTTTTTTAAATTTTAATAAAAAATATATTTTTATTTTTTATAAAAATTTAATAATAAATTAAATTACATTTTTAATATATATTTAAAAAAATTAAATAACCAAACCTAAAAAATATTTTAATTTAATTTATAATTTTTAAAATTAAAAAACAAAATTATAAAGGCTAGACTCAGCTTAAAATCCTTAGATCCAGCTTTCAGGCTCGGCCTAGAGTGGGTTTCTACGGACTATGGACGCACAATCCATGGGCAGAGAGGTATAGCCGTATAGGAATTAGGATTTTTCTCTGCGATATTTCTAGTTTCTAGCAATTCGAAATCGAAACCCTTCCAAGCTCCCAACAACACCTCATGTCTCTAAATCCTCCCATGGAAATCGCAGACGCCACGGAGAACGGTTCGGCAAAAACTCAGCCACCTACCACCACGGCCATAGCAGCCGACCCATCAGCCCAAAACCCTTCAGAAGCAACCACCATTAATCCAGCAATAGAGAAGTGGCCCGGATGGCCAGGACACTGCGTGTTTCGGCTGATTGTGCCAGTTTTGAAAGTGGGCAGCATAATTGGCCGCAAAGGGGAACTCATTAAGAAGATGTGCGAGGAAACCCGCGCCCGCATCCGCGTCCTTGATGGTGCTGTTGGCACTCCTGATCGCATTGTAACTCTCTTTCTTTTTCTCTTTTTTCTTTGGAATAAAATCTGCAAAAGATTTCACCACTGTCAAATTTTGGTTCTGGGTTTTGCTCTCTTTAGTCGATATAAGTATGCTAAAAAATGTGTGGAGAAGTAAACTATGACATGAATTCAAACCTAATTAATCTGTATGGAAGCAAATCATGCATTTTGTTATTCAAAAAAGTTAAATTTTTAGTTTTTAATTGTATCGAAACACTTGTTTTTCGTTTTGCCCTTGAGGAAGCTAAAAGCAAGTAGGAAAATGTAAAACTGAGCCTAATCTGCCCATTCTGAGATTTACATAGGTTAAGTTACCCTTCCTAACTTTATAAATCTATCGTGTCTCAGGCCAAGTTGAGCAAATAGCAAATACATTGTTGATGTGATTTCCAGAAAGAAAAAATTGACAACTTATTAATGATAATAATATAAATTTCTGTCTTTTCCCAACTTTCAATAGATAAGGTTGTGTAACAAACAATTGGAGTTTTACCTGCAGAATAATTGTTCAAATTTTGGATTTTTTTTTCACCATCCACATCTTATCCAATAAGATATTGGAGTTAAATATCCTGTTTTCTCGTTACCCATGTGGCACTTCCTTGAATTAATTGGCTTTTCTTGTAGGTTCTAATATCAGGAATTGAAGAACCAGAAGCACCTCTTTCCCCTGCAATGGATGCTGCTATAAGAATTTTCAAACGTGTCTCTGGATTACCTGACAACGACAGGGATGCTAAAGCAGCTGAAGCTGCATTTTGTTCAATCCGGTTGTTGGTAGCATCTACACAAGCAATAAATTTAATTGGAAAGCAGGGCTCCTTAATTAAGTCATTACAAGAGACCACAGGTGCATCTGTGAGGGTGTTGTCAGGAGGTACGTTTTGGAAATTTGAAAATATCATTTTAATTCATAAGAGTTCTTTGGGTTCCCTCTCTTGCTCATTTATGCATTTAGGTTATATTTGGTGCATAGGTGATAGGACATTGAATAGGTACTAGGATAGAATAAGACGGAATTGATCAATGAATTGTCTTTATTTTGTAACTTTAATGCTCTCATCTTATTTTGTGTAACACTGTTCATGTAGGATTATACCATCCTTTTACCTTTGCATCTGGTTGTTTAATCCTATTCATATAAGATAATTAATCCAACTAATTGCTCTGTCCTTCTATTAAAAAGCTAATATCATTGATAAACATGGCAATAAATAGGAAGTTATACTATCTATTCCTATCCTAGGCATGAAATGAACCTTAAATCAATAAAGTCCTGGCTAAATTTTGCATGGTTTAGTGCATTACATGGTAAAAGATTGAAATTCAATGCTTCTTTATTCATAATTTCATGTGTGCATACCTATATGCATATATGTGCATACTTCATTTATCTATGTCTGGGGGAATTCATGCGCTTTGGCTGTGTGTTTGTTTTGGCTGGATGGCTTTGCTGGAAGGGGCTATTTTCCAAATCAACCAAATGTGTTCCTTGTGAATTTTAATAAAGATTTAGAGAACTTAAGGGGGCTCGTTTTCCAATTGCATGTCTTCTTGTACTTGCTTGCCTTGGTTGAGTTATGGTTGTCCTTTTCAATTACAAAAGAAGGCTAGATAGTTATTAATTTTGAAGTCCATTTCTTTCCCTACAAGTCATCTTCTAAGCTTGTGCCTTAATACTGAAATGATGTCTCTTGCCTTGACAACTTTCACCACGTGAAGAATGTAAATAAAAAATTTCCTTGGTGCCTCTGCCATCCCTGTCAAATGAGGCTCTAACCTTGATGGTGCACGAAGTTTTGTGGATATGCATAGCTGAAAATCCATCTTTCTAAGACTTAGGTAAGATATTTGTACCTTCCTGTATGATGTTGGTATACTTTAAATGGCTGGTTTTATGCTGAACTTTATCAGATTGAGGAATCAACATGTCGCTGTCTTAGGCTGCAAAGTCCACAAAGGGTTGGTGTGGTTGCCTGCTTTACTTATTTGATCCTTTGATACAGTTTCATCTGAATTTGACTATTATTTAACTCAAATCAAAACGTGATGTCTGGTTCTGAAGGATTACACATAGAAGAATTTTATCTCTTGGAAAATAGAAAAACAAAAAGAAGAAATGTCACCATACTGATTCATATGTTCATGACTCTTACAATTCCCACGTATACAAGGCAAGCTTATTTTGGCAACAAAAAACCCCTTAACGACAAGACATTTAGGCTTTTATTTGCTCACAAGCTTTTAGCTGCATCTGTGTGACCCTATCTTAGAGGGTGTTGGATGCCTGAGTTTCACTTTATTCTGTTTAAAGGTAAAAAATTCCTTTGGTTGCTAAGAGGATTCAGGAAAAGAAAAACATTGGGATGATAAAATCGTATTGTCTTTTCTGGAGATTGGAGTAAGGAAAGAATTTTTGGAGTTCAAAAACTATGTAGATTTGGTTTTGTTAGCATCTATCTTAGTTTTGTTTTGCTTGTTAGGCCTCTTAGGCTATGGAAAAGAACCTTAAAGGAAAAGATCGTGGGACCATGATGCAAGGTAAGATCAAAAACAGCAAATAAAGAGAAAGAGATACCAACTCTAATTGAAAAAAGACAAGAGAATTAGGTTTAAGATCTCCAAAAACCTTTATTATAATAGTCTTACTCAATAATAATAAAAGCTAAGCGGCTTCTAACCCTTACTAGGATATTTATACTAGTTCTCTTATTAAAAGTCACATGCTAGTCACATGACCTAATAAAATATTAAAAAGGCATAAAACATTAACTCAAAAATAATAACTAAATAATATTGGCATAGTAGAATAATCTTAATTCTATGCTCCTGCATCAATCTCCCCAAGTTGAAAGATAGCTGAATCTGTTGAGAAAGCTTTGGTTGCTTCTGCATATACTTCAGGATCAATCTTCCTCAGCTCATCTTCTGTAA
Source organism: Fremontodendron californicum (assembly GCA_030761205.1). Classification (NCBI taxonomy): domain Eukaryota; kingdom Viridiplantae; phylum Streptophyta; class Magnoliopsida; order Malvales; family Malvaceae; genus Fremontodendron; species Fremontodendron californicum. The sequence goes on along the minus strand of JAULJL010000004.1, from coordinate 25,728,948 downwards.
TCCAAGTACTTACAAAAGCAGGTTTTCCTTCTTGGCTAAGAACAGCTTCAATTCCGTTATGGGAAGCATCACATTCCACAACAAATAACTTGTCAAAAGTCTGGTAAAGCAAGAAGGGGTGCTTCTGTCAAAAGTATTTTGATTTGCTCAAATGCCTTCTGAGCTGAATTTGTCCAGTCGAAATGATCTTTCTTCAAGGTTTCAGTGACGGGGCTCATAATGGAGCTGAAATTCCTTATGAATCTCCTATAAATTGAGGCTAGTCCATGGAAACTCCTAACTTCCTTGACCGACTATGGTATTGGCCAGTCCATAATCGCATGAACCTTTCCAGGATCTAGTTGGCGCAAATGAACTAAATGCTCCTCTTCACTCCGACTGTATATCAAAATATCATCAAAAGAAACGACAACAAAGGATTTCAAAAAAGGCTTAAGTACCTCGGTCATGACTCGCATGAATGTTCTAGGAGCATTAGAAAGACCGAAAGGCATCACTAGCCACTCATATAAGCCATCTGGAGTCTTAAAGGTAGTCTTCCATTTGTCTCCTCCCCGCAGTCTAATTTGATGATATCCACTTCTCAAATCGATCTTAGAGAATATCTTAGAACCCGCCAACTGATCAAGCATGTCCTCTAAGCGTGGAATTGGAAACCGATACTTGATACTAATTTTGTTTATGGCACGACTGTCAATACACATCCTCTAAAAACCATCCTTTTTAGGGGCAAGCAGGGGCGTACAAGCACATGAACTTTCGCTCTCATGCACTAGTCCTTTCTCCATCAGCTCTTCAACTTGCTTTGCATCTTGAGCCGTTGTGCAGGTGGTATTCGATATGCTAGTAGATTAGGCAGAGATGCTCCAGGTAATAAGGGTCTGTTTGTTTCACTGAAAATGATTTACGGAAAATGAATTCTGTATTTCTGGTGTTTGGTTGGCGGAAAATTAATTAGTCAACGGAAAATGGCTTGCTGGTCAACGGAAAATAAGGGTTTTTTTTTTGGAAATTGTTTTCCACTTTTCAAAAGAGAAGACAATTTCTTGAAAATAACTGGCATGAGTAGGACTACTCAAATCAGAATTTGGATATCATATTTTAAATCGAAACTTAACTTGACTCGAGCCAAATATTATTATATTAATAAAATATTTATTTTTTAATTATAAAATATATTAAAATATTAATATAAACATATTTTAATATGTAATTTTCAATATTTTATTTAAATATTATTAAACCTACATATTTATATTTATACTTTAATTATATAATATAATATTTATATTTTAATAGTACATAATAAATTATTAATATAATGACTATCATTTATTATTTTAATAAAAATATTATTTCATATAACAATATTATTATTTTAATAATAAATTGTAACACTATAAATATATTTAAAATTTAAATAATATTTTTAATATTTTATTGAAAAATATTTCTATATTACTATTTTAATAATAAATATATATGAATTATACTTTATAAATATTTAATAATAAATGGTTTTTAGTATGAAAAGATTATTATTTTAATAGTATAAATATTAATTAATAGAAATAATATTTTAATAATTATTAGAACACTTTAAATATTTTAAAATATTTATATGATTAATTTTTTAATAATAAATAATATTAATAGAAATAATAATATTATTTTTTAATATTTTAATATTTATGCCATATTACTATTTGAAAAAAGTAGAAGTAATATTTTAATAATAATTATATTAATATAAATACTATTTTAATATTTATATCAATATTACTATTTGAAAAACTAAAAATAATATTTTATAATAATTATATTAATATAAATAAAATTGAATAATTATTATATTAATTAAAATAATATTTTAATAATTATTATATTAATAGAAATAATATTTTAATAATTATTATATTAATAGAAATAATATTTTAATAATAATTATAATATTTAAATATTAATATAATTAATGTTTTAATAATAAATAGTATTATTTTAAGTATTTAATATTAATATAATATTTTAGTATTAAATATTATTATTAAAATATTAATATTTTAATAAGAAATCATTTTTAAATAATAATTAATATTTAATATTTATGTCAATAGTGATATTTGAAAAAAGTAAAATTTTCAGAGAATAACCAAACAATAGAAAACATTTTTCAGTAAATCATCCAAACATCAGAAAATCTCTACTTTTCCTGAAAATCTTTACATTTTCCAAAAAATATTTTCTGGAAGCCAATTTCTGCAAAACAAACGGACCCTAAGTCTATGGCATGTTGAATGCTCCTTATTGGTGGTAAGCCTTGTGGCAAAGTGTCACCAACCAACTTAGAGAACTCGTCCAACAACCTTTGAGATACAACAGGTCGTTCTTTGAGGTCTCCATCACGGCCAAAGCTATTTATAACCTTGCTGATAACAGAGAACACCAGTCCTGCTTCCTTGCATTCATCCTCCAACTCTTCAGCTGTTAGAAACCCATTTAATTTGCTAGTTTCAGATGTTGTTGTCAGCACCCTCCTGACCATCAATGATTCTCCTTGTATAGGATAGGTATCTACATCATCACCGTCATCATTATAATCATCATAGATGGGATCTGACAATTCCTTGCCTCCCTCATCAAGTTCATCCTCAAGACCACCTTTCGGCATGTCAAATGGGTTTTGGTCACCTTCCGGCATGTCAAAAGGGTCGTGGTCACCTTCCGGAATCAACATTCGGGCTCTCACATGTCCCTATCGTTGTAAGGCTTGTACAGCCCGCAAGAATTCTTCAATCATACGCCTCATCTCAGTCAGTTCTATTTGCTGACCTTGATTCCCTCTTCCACGGCCTCTAACACGTCCAACCATGGCTAAATTTGAATCTAGAAACAAAACTAGGATTTGTTTCGCTCTGATACCAATTTGATGCAGGGTAAGATCAAAAACAGCAAATAAAGAGAAAGAGATACCAACTCTAACTGAAACAGGACAAGAGAATTAGGTTTAAATCTTCAAAAACCTTTATTATAATAGTCTCAGTCAATAATAATAAAAGCTAAGCTGCTACTAACCCTTACTCCCTTACTAGGGTATTTATACTAGTTCTCTCATTAAAAGTCACATGCTAGTCACATGACCAAATAAAATATTAAAAAGGTATAAAGCATTAACTCAAAAATAATAACTAAATACTATTGGCATAGTAGAATAATCTTAGTTCTATGTTCCTGCATCAGAGTATCAGACCAGAAAGGTTTGACCTGCAATTATTTAAAG